>CM031244.1:784670830-784866119 GCA_018340775.1 Taxus wallichiana var. yunnanensis | reverse complement strand
GGAATATTGATGAAAGCCAAGCTAAAGTCCATTCTCGTATAGAGAAAATGACTTCGCTCATTATCATAGAACCAAAGGTCATGACATCGAACGATGTCGACCTTCAAAAATCTTGTCCGTGGGAATTCATTGATAAAGGCGAGCTCATTCGATAACCCAAATTCTCCCCAAATCAAGCGTTGATGTCTTTAAACAACATTTTCCTAATCATTCCCGAACCATGATGCTTCGTAGTCTCAAAACCAAACACTCATACTATCGGCTATCTCTACTAAAGAATCTTCTTCTAAAACTAAGCCATCTACTGAACACATCGACCGAATCGAGTAACCTCCTTCCTCCGCTTCGTTAATCGTTAGGATTCCACCATCTTCGATAGCCCGTCTTTGAATATTCCAACATTGTTAGATATGGATTCACCTCTCTTCTTCTTCTTTGTCTCGATCTTCCATCCATACCCGAGACAATTTCATCCTCATCTCTCCTCATCGCTCGACATTCTTTCAATGCTCGAGGCAATTACATCCCTTCGAGTTTCCACCGCGGATACATCTACTTCTATTTCTCCCATTTTGCTGCGACTATGCCCTTGGTGAATGTACCTATAGTTGTGTCGACTTCGAAGGAAGCGTCCTTGATTTTGACTCTTCCTGTTTCCTTTCCTACGGTAGTTTCACCCACAATTATACCACTTGAAGTAGTTCCCTCGTAAGGAACTGCTTCTTCATCACTCACTTCTTCCATCACAAATGTTACTTTGCCTATTAAGGGGAAATCTAAAGAAGTAAAGCACTAACACCTATACACTCGGTTCTAAACTTAGACCGAGACAACCAAAATCTAACGTTGCATCATCACATTTCCCCATTTGCTTCCCCTAAAAGGTTTTAATCACCTTATGCGGTCAAGTTGTCACCATCCTCGAAAAAGGAAAGCCCATATTTCGAACCATCAAGACTCTTGGTGCTTTCCCACACAAAATCTCTCTACGCCTCATAAAAGATTGGATTTGTCTGCTGAGTAGGCATCTTCTACTACACACTTATCAAAACCATCATCTTCTTCTACAACACATTCTTCACCAGCACCTCGAAAAGTGGACTTACCTAATAAAGAGACGTCACCTCTTTTATCAGAATCATCATCTTCATTACCAAAAGCTAGGGCGCCCTATGTTCCTCCGATTACACCTACTTTGGAAGCTTCTCCTCATCTAAATCGACATCATCTAAATCATCATTAGTTTCACCAAGCAACCTCCCTATATTCAAGACCACAACACTTGTCACATCTCCATCATCTTCAAAATCTATTTTAGGGGCCCCCTCCACAAAATCAATCATGTCTCACTTACTTCCATCTCAAGTGCCCAAGGCTGCCCCTCCGATGTCCGTAAAAAAAGATGATCCCTAAAAGATCTGCCAAACCAAACATGCAGGTTCTTTTACCTCTATGCAATCTGTTAAAGTAAAAGAGGCGCCTTCATCATCTCTTTCCTCATCCTTGTCTATCGGGTTCTATACCAAATCCTTCACCGACTTATCCAATCTTCATCCATATCTCTTCCTCCGATTAAACCCTATAACCTAAAGGAGTTAAACCGGCCTCGGTTTAACTCGATTTGATTTGTGCTTACCACCGCAGACGGGTCATGATACCGAGGGATGTAAAGCTCTTCAATTTGTCGTCAACAACCTTTTAGAAGAAAGTAATCTTTGTCAAGGAGGAGAAACAAGCACCTCCTCGTCATCTTAGCTCCATCCGAGCCTCAACGATCTACTCGTGCCTCTACTTCTAGTAATCCCACGCCAAAATGATCTTCCACCTTCTCAAATCAACACAATCCATATCGCCACTAGAACCCAACATTATGATAATCCATCCTCATCTACAGCTGTCTCGACCACGGGTTGTCATTTTGCTGCCCCAGAAGGAGTTCCTCCTTCCTCATTAGCCCCGAGACTCGGGCCTCTATTCGTGCTGCACCTGGGCTCAAATTCCCGTGTTTTGAGGAGAGTGTTATGAAACAACTCACCTGTGCTCCGGCCAAAATGTGTCCTTTTTGACCTCATTCAATCCTCTCCGCAACATCGCCAGGCTCTGATTGATAATCTACGTCGCATCGCAGTGAATTCAGATGAGCCCCAGCCTTTCGAGATGGTTGTTGGATTGAATAGACCATCAACCACCATTTCTTTTGAAGATTCAGAAATTCCTTCTCTTTCTTCCGAGGATTTGGAGGCTCCCCTCTTTATCACAGTCCAAATCAACAACACTACATTAAAACGCATTATGATCGACAGTGGTGCTACACTCAATGTCATCTCCTCGCACACATTCGAGCAACTTAAGTTACCAAAGAACATAGTGTCACCCCCACCTTTCGCTCTTCGATCATTTAACGATCAGCTAGCAGTTACTTTAGGAACTGTGGTCTTACCCATTCGAGTAGGTAAGAAGCTGCTTCACGAACTCTTCTACATTGTTGAAGGGAAATTCCATTATAATATGATCCTCGGACGCTCCTGGATTCGCGCAATGCATTGTGTCCCATCTACCCTCCATCGATGCTTAAAATATCAATATGAGGGCAAAATATATACTCATCCAGGAGATCCTTTGCCTTCCGCGCAATGCGACATGACCACAGGGTCTTCCCCTCTAAAGGAAAATGCATGTTCTCCTGACGGGGTCTCATCTTCTTCCATACCGCAACCAAACTACCGTGATGTACAAAAATAGAAGAGACATTACGAAGCGTTTCTCACTAGGAGAGCTTCCTCTCCTTTCTTTTGACACCCATCTCAAACCTAGTGAGTATGGTAGACCAGACAAACAACCTGAATATCAGCCAGGTCTTGGTCGCATCGTCACCATTGGTCTGCCCAATCAACAGACTAATTTCATTTACGGTGGTCTAGATACACCTCACTATCACCCGGATTCTCCTCCTAGGGCCAAACCTTATCTAACAGGGTTCGATTGTCTACAGAATCCCACGTTTGCAAAAACTTATTTATATCGATGCGCGTGGAAGGGCTTTGGCTTAGGTAAATATGAACAAGGTGTGCATGACCTCGCGTCCATTCCAACTCTCAAGCCACATCAAAAATTTGGTTTAGGATTTAAACCTCTTTCAAAAGCCACCGCCATCGTTTCTCGATGAGCCTCTTCCTATTGAGGAACCATCTTCTCCCGCTAAGTCAGAAGCATCACTCGATGTGGACGACGCCATTTCCATCCCGTCTAACTTTTTTTTTTATCAATACCATTTCCTTAGGGCCACTAGCCTATAAGACTAATGACAGGTCCACTTCCATACCGCTTAATCTTCCTCGAAATAGTTGGAGACGACTCTCCTACTATCAACACTATCCACCGTGGCGGATGATGATTCTCCTCACCTATCTCTGGGGCAAAGGATTCCTATATTCCCAAAAATATTCCTTTTCGACACGTCTACGCTTCTCAACGAAGTCACTGTCGACCTTAATATAGGGACTTCTAAAGACCCTCGCATCATTAAGGTCGGCCAATCCCTTAATCCACAGGAATTAGGAGACTTTACCACTTTTCTTTCCAACCATCGTCAAGCTTTTGCTTGGGCATATGAGGATATGCCAGATTTTCGATCCCGATATTGTGGTCCACAATATCGTTACTCTTCCCGACATCAAACCAGTTAAACAAAAATTACGTAAAATGCACCCTAGAGTAGCCCTTCTTGTTAAAGAAGAATTGCAGCGCTTGCTCTCAGCTAACTTCATCCAACCCATCAATTATCCACAATGGGTTTCAATGTAGTACTAAGAACTAAAGCTACCGGGAAAATTCAAATTTCTACCGACTTAGGGATCTTAATCTTGCTTGTCCAAAAGATGATTTTCCTCTACCTAATATCGACCAACTCGTGGATTTAATCGGGTCATGAGATGCTTTCTTATGGATGGTTTCTCTCTGGATATAATCAAATTCTCATCACACTGTGAAGACCAACATAAGACTTCTTTCATAACTCCTGGGGGACCTTTTTGTTATCGTGTCATGCCTTTCGGTCTTAAGAACGCTGGAGAAACCTATCAGCGAGCAATGACCTACATCTTCCATGATCTCTTACACAAAACTGTGGAAGATTATGTCGACGATCTCCTCGGAAAATCCAAACGTCGTCAGGATCATCTTTTCATTCTTGCACCTCTCTTTGAGAGGCTTATTCGCTTGTCTTCGTCTAAATCCATCTAAGTGCGTGTTTGACGTTCTCACTGGTAAAATTTTAGGTTTTATCATTTCCATTAGGGGTATTGAAGTGGACCCCGCAAAAATAAAGGCTATTCTTGAGATGCCTCCCCCTTCTAACTTAAAGCAACTCCGCAGTCTCCAAGGACGTCTTCAATCAGCTAAGGCCGCTTTATCTCACAATTGTCTGACCGTTGTCAACCTTTTCATCATATCCTCCGTAAGAATGTTCATTTGAATGGGATGAACATTGCCAAAAGGCCTTTGATGATCTCAAAGCTTATCTTCTTTCTCCACCTATGCTTACACCTCTACGCGAGGGGGAGCCTTTCTATCTTTATATCTCTCGTGATCGACCATGCTCTGGGAGCCATGATCTCGCAACGGACGCTGCGGTAAAGAACAAGCCGTATATTACATCAGCCACACCTCCATGAGTATGAAACACGTTATTCGAAGCCGAAAAGCTATGTTGTGCTCTTCTTCGCAACTTCTAAACTTCGTCATTACCTCCTTAATCACAAAATTACATTGTCACAAGTGTCAATCCACTCAAGACAATTCATGCGAAGCCTTATCACAATGTTCAGATCACTCGTTGCTCATGCCGATGATCAATTTGATCTCGAGTTTATCCCGCAAAAGTCTATCAAAGGTCAAGTCATTGCAGATCAACTAGCCTAATGCTCCTCTCCGAACACTCAAGTCCCCTTGCTTAATTCCCGATGAATATATCCAACAAATTGATTTTGGTCTGTCTCCATTTAAAGTAAAACTCTTCTTTGATGGATCCAAATGCCAGCAAGGGGGAGGTGCGGGTTTCGTGATGATTCCTCCTTGGGGTACGCTTATCCTATAAGCACACAAACTAAACTTTGAGTGCACCAATAATATGGCTGAATATGAAGCTCTTGTCTTGGGTCTTAAAAATGCCATTAATCTCAAGAGCTCGTCATATTGACATCTTTGGTGATTCGAACTCATCGTTAATCAAGTCACGGGTGTCTATCAATGCAGGAATGATATCCTTCAAAAATATCGTGACATCGTTCTCGTTCAACTCCAATCTTTCGATAAATTCACCATCCAAGCTATTCCTCGCACTGCGAATCGATTCGCAGATACAATGGCTTCGTTAGCCTCACTTATCCCACCTTTTACCGAAGACTCGCGACTTTATGTGGCTGTACAATGATTAGATCAACCATCTCATCTTAGACAACTAACTTCAATCCATGCTATCACAACCCATACTCAGGATGAGTGGTATCAACAGATCGTTGATTATCTATCTCATTCGGTACTTCCTCCGAGATCTGACTCCCAATGGTAGAAGATCTTTTATCCTACGCGCTAATCGCTATACTATTTTAGGCGGGATCCTCTACAAATGCGGCTTTGATGGCATTTTTCTTCGGTGCCTCAAATCCCTTGAATCATCTAAAGCTATCCAGGAGGTCCATGACGGTATCTGTGGTGGACATTTTAGTGGCTTGGCCGTAGCTAAACACATCTTACATTTAGGATATTATTGGCCTTCTCTTAATCGAGATTGTTGTGAATACACTAAGAAATGTGTCAAGTGTCAACAACATTCCAATCTCACGCACATCCCTAGTCAAGCTTTACAACCTACAGCGGATTTGTGGCCTTTTTCGCAATGGGGTCTTGATCTTATTGGTCTCATCAATCCCCGTTCTTCACAGCGTCATCATTCTATCATTACTGCCACTGAGTACTTTACTAAGTGGGTGGAAGCTATCCCTCTTTCTTCAACAAAAGCTAAACCCATAGTTGATTTTGTCTATCAACACATCATTTGTCACTTTGGTGTTCCACACAAACTCATCACAGATAACGGTAAGTCTTTCAAAAACATTGATTTGTAGAACCTCTGCGACGCTTTCAATATCAAACTCAGCTTTTCTTCTCCATACTATCCTCAAGCTAATGGCCAGGCCGAAGCTTCCAATAAAACTTTGCGTAATATCCTCGCAAAGGTAACTAGTCGAGCTGGTAGGGATTGGCATTTACATATCCCTTTTGCTCTCTGGGCTTATCGGACTAGCATTCGTACTCCTACTGGTGCTACTCCCTTCTCTCTCGTCTATGGGTCTGAGGCTGTTCTTCCTTTGGAAGTCCAAATCCCATCTCTCCGTGTTTCTCTTAGAGAATTTGTCTCCGATGAGGACTATCATCAAAATCGTCTAGCACAACTTGAATTATTAGATGAGCGGCGTCTCAATGCTCTTGAACATCATCAAGTCTATCTTGAGCGTGTCAAACGTGCTTATAACAAGCACTTGCAGCATCGTGACTTCAAAATTGGTGATCTTGTTCTTAAAGAAAATCAAAATGTCACTACACTCGAAAGGAGTCAGCGTGGTAAGTTTGCTCCCAACTGGATGGGTCCGTACGTTATTACTCATAAATATGGGTCTGGGGCTTATCGTCTATCTTCCATGGATGGTATACCCGAAGTGGAACCTCTTAATGCCTTGCATCTACGGCCCTTCTACTGTTAAAATCTATCTTACACAAATCTAGTCGCAAGACAGATCTTTCATCCGTCTAACAACCAGTCATATACTTTCATGGTGATTCGAAATTATGTGGTTCTCCACCTATTGTCTTGTTTACCTTAAATATGAGTATCGTGGCTCTACTCATAGCATTTTTCTTCTGGATATGTTTCTCCTCATGGTAGGAACACCTTAATCACCTGTTTCATTTGTCCCAAGTGCTTATCTTAATCGGATCTACTCTGGGCATGAGTTTATGTTCTTTATAATTTTTCCCCTCTATCCGATCTATCTAGGTCTAAACTCAGCCTTCTTTCCAAAAAGCTTTTCAAAAAAAAAAAAAAAAAAAGATGCTATCCAAAAAAGATAGACCGATCCTCAAGGACAGCTTATCCATACATTATCAAATGAATCAAAATATATAGACCATACCCTCGAAGGATGGCTATCATTAAAATTCAAAATACTGCACGCTCCTCAAGGACGGTTGTTTCTCAAAGGAATACTCAAGGCTTCTTGCATTGATCAGCCTTTCAACAGTTTATACACTTTTTAGCATCACGAAAGACTTTCCGTATTGATCGGGCTTCTTTTCCATATCTAAAGCAAACTTCCTACATTGATCGGTTTGCTTTTCCGCTGTAAATCATGAAGCTGAGATATAAGACCTTTTGTCGATCATATGGAGAATCCTATTTTCCCAGTATGGACATGTATTCTGTCCCTTGTAAATTCCGACAAGATACTTACTTACTGCTCCTTTCGTTTCCCTCCTAAATCTGGTTTGCGGCTAGTTAGTGTCAGGTTTATTTTAACCTCATATAGGGCCTTGCATGCATGATCTTTTGATTTCCTATCCAGATTCTATCTATGGTCGGTTGGGAGTCCAACTTATCATTTTCTTTCTTATCTGGGTATATTTCCTTTATTTCTAGTCAAGGTCGTTTTCATTACATCCTTGGCTCTCGCAAAGAGTATTCCCCATTATTCTTTGTTATTCATCCAGTCAATTTAATCAAAATTTATCATCTATATAATTTCATTTTATCTATCAAAGCATGTATTGTCAACACATGTGGATCTGGCTATCTATTTTCATCAAAATTAAATTAACATCTCAAACATACCGAATACATCAATCACATCTATCCATCTATCCATCAAAACATCTAAAAACTTGTACATCCAAGTTACACTACATCTATCTATATCTATTTTTCATCAAAATTAAATCCATACATCAATCACATCTATCCATCAAAACATCTAAAAACTTGTACATCAAAGTTACACTACATCTATCTATATCTATTTTTCATCAAAATTAAATCCACACATCACATCACATCTATCCATCAAAACATCTAAAAACTTGTACATCCAAGTTACACTACGTCTATCTATATCTATTCTTCATCAAAATTATATCCACATATCAATCACATCAAATTACATCACATCTATCTATCCTCTATGTCTATGTTCATCCAATCTCATCTATTTATCATCTATCGATCTATGTCTACATCCATCACAATTACGCTACATCTATCCATGTATATCAAAATTAAAAACAGGAGAACAATCATATGACAAAAACAATGATAAATCTATATATATACATAAGTGTTTGTACAACAAAAAATGGGTGGCTCTCAATCAAGCCATCTATACAATGCCTTCCAATCGAGGCTACATCACTACACTGATACAAAATATAAAAAAATCCCTATATAGTAAAATCTGATGCATGGAGGACACTATCTCCTCCACCCTCCTCCTGGACCAAGCCGTCTCCCGGCCGCCACCTATCGAGCTAGACGCACTGCCGCCGGAGGTCTCTCGCCCACCTCGGTCTCTCCTGGTGCTCCTCCACCCGAGGCCCGCTCGTCGTGGCCATCACCGATCTCCTCCTCGCCTGCACCGAGGCACATTCTGGGCATGCTGCGCTAAGGCATCCTCATAGTATCTCACCTCGAGGAGAGACTCGATATGTGCTCAAGCTCATGGTACCCAGGTGCTCGTAATGGTGCTGGTGGTCCCGCCGGGCTGTCCGGTGGCCGCTCCTCCTAGGGTCGTGCCTGTGTACCAAACTCGACATGGTACTGTCTCCCCATATTTGGCCCCCGAGGGCCTCCTATGTCAAAGGTAGCGATCCTCTCGCTGGATCGCTGATCTCGCCTCCCGGCGAGCGGTGTCTCTCTCCAAAATTAGGGCATCCCTCTCCTCTGTCAGAGCTCTGATCTCCTCAAGAGCCACCTGGTGTGTCCAGTGTCAGGGTGGCGTGCTCTCCCTCCAGTCTCTCCAGCACCGTAGCCATATCCTCCTCGTCGGCATCTATAGATGCCGGGAGATGTCGTGGTAGCTCTGTCGCATACCATGCAGCATAACCATCACCTACTCCAGCATCATCATCACTGTCTGTGGAGGGTGGGGCCTCTCTCAATGGATCTGTCGGGATCAAAATCGGCAGATCAGTCTCCCTGCTATCTCACCTATAAGGCCTGTAAGTAGTCGGCACTGTCTGCACTAGGCCGAACTGTCTCAATACCCGCATAAACGGGACTCGCTCCCACATATCAGGCCTGCGGCCCCTAACCACCCTGCTCCGTCTCAATGCCACCAAGTGAGCATCCTGACCAACCCATGTCGGAAATACCCGATATGGCCTCCAGATAACCTGATCCGGTGTCAGCGTCCTGAAATGCTCAGTATACCAATCCGCCGACCTCCCTGTATCCCCAGCAGCCATATCAGCCCGCCATCACCGGAATCCATAATCAATAGCTCCCACTGCTGCTGGCATCCAAGGAAGCCCGGATGGCCTGATCACTACTATATGCTCATATGCCTAGCAAGTGGATCACAAACTAACATCAATACCGCCCTCCTGCCGCGGTGGTATACATCCATAGCTCGTGATATATCTCGAGCTATCGAGCATCAACAAAAGTAAATACATGTCTGAACTGCAGGATGTCGCAAATGCAATCTAATAATAATAGTGGGAATCTCCCACCTCCTGAATCTGGCAGAGCGAAATAGGATATCGCCATCTGAATCAAAACTATCCGTCTGCTCCGGGGGCTATCCTGTCTATACTGCGAGGCTATCCGCACTGCCCCAGACACTATCTCTGAATCATCTACCCTATCTCCATACAATCGAACTAGGGCCCTCTCGCCGTCGCGATCTCGTGGTGTAATCTCTATCGGGTCCCAGGTGATCGGCGCCTCAAAATCTGTATATATCCTCATGGATGATGGTCATCTCACCCGTCCTGAACCAAAAAGTGCACGTCTGGCTATCCCATCATCGCACTAGTGCTTGCATCAACTCTACATCTCGCGGCACTCGTCTGTAGTATCTAAAGCCCCCGAGCCCGGCTAACTCTAAATGCCGCCAATCTGCATCAGTCACATCAGGGAGAATAGTCTCTAGTAACTCGGGAATAGCATCCCTCATGTGTAGAACCTCTCGTGCCTGCATCCATGACATCAAGAGCAATATTAGTCTCATATTTACCCAAATCAGAACATCCAAAACAAAAAAAAAATTACAATCTATTCACAAGTCTATACAATCGGCGTCGATTAAATATAATCGCAGCGCAAATCGTTTATTTATAGTCGACGCCGATTAACATAAATCGGCGCCGCTTGCATATAATCGGCGTCGACTATACCAATCGGCGCCGATTTCTCGGCCGGATGTAAAAAAACACCCTGGCCTCCCACCCGGCAAAATAGAAATTAAAAAAAAATAATAAAAAAAAGCAAAAAGTAAAACAACGGGTTCATGAAGAACCACTTACCCTGTGTCGTGTCCTCCTACGCTTCGACCGCTCCCGTGAGGCTTCCATGGTGCTCAAATCCAACTTTTGACTCTCTCTGAATCAATCGTCACGGAGTGAATAAATCGTTCACGTTTTCCGTTCACATATTTATATGTGCGGTGCAAGGTCGGCACTGCCGATTGTTTTGGTCGGCGCCGTTTATTTAAGTCGACACCGATTTTTAAATCACCGCCGATTTTCCATCTCTTTGCCTTAGTGTTGATGCTTGGCTTATCTGGTCATTATTACACTGAATGTTGCCTTTTGGCATACTTTTCGGTATCACCGTCCATTTGAAGTTTGTTCCCTGCATGGGGCACTCGCTTTTTTTTGGCAAAGCATAGAGTTAACGGGTCCTGTAGCACTAACGCCGCTTTGTCTTGCACCGCCTAGTTTCCCTACCAATGTGTCTCTCTTTAGATGTTGACTATTTTGCAGCCCTCCTTACACTCATGGGTCTCAGTAGGGTACTAACGTCGTCTCATGAGAGAGACCGTCTAGTTTGCCCTACCAATGTGAGTTCCTTAGGTTGCTGCCTTTTTATTTATTTTTATGCGTCATCAATGATCAGATCTACTCCAGACATCCAACTGGGGCATCCGCGTTTTCATCTACCTTTTTCAAACTTGGGATCGTTTGTTCTATCATCCATCCCATCCCTAGTTTGAGGGGGATCACATCATCACTTTTTCTTCCCTTCTTCCATCTCCTTGTTTTTGTCTCATAACCTTGCTTATCGCAAGTTACTTGACAAAAAGGGGCAAAATGTAGACACCTAAAATTGATTATCTAATCCGTGTCCCTTGTGCGCGTTTTCTCTCTTTGGTAACCTGGGGCACATTTATGTCACCACTATCCCCTTGGGATATTATTCGATTTGTGATTTAAACACCTATCCTAAGTTTAATTCACCCCTTTATGTTTTACCCATGAGTAATTAAATATTAACTATTTAATTACACCTTTTCACATGTATCCTAACCACTTATTTACCCCATATCTATCCTATCCATGTGTCCCTCCTATTTCTCCTCCTCACAATCAAGCAGCGGGATATTTCCCGTATTTGAGGTGGAGGGATAACTCTTATCTTTCTAGAAATCGTTCATTTTGGCCATCTCGGGAGTTCTGTTTCGCATGATCGGCGCCGATCGGGCACGGCCGACGCCGATTTTTAGGAGCGGCACCGATTATAATAGAAGCCTGTAACTCGGTTCGGGGATGAAAATCACACGCACGAACATGAAGGGACAGACAGAGACAGATCGTGAAAAGAAACATGCATCGTGAAAGAGAGAGAACGAGAGATCTTTGCGCATCTAGTGTCAACATTATCTATCAAATGAGAACAGATCTTGTCCAAATCAATCCCTGAGAGGAGCACCGTTACTCTGCTCTTATCACTTCAACATCGCACGTATCCATTGATCTTCTGGTGACTCTGCTCCAAAGATCTCACCGGCCGGCATATCCAAGAACGTTGACAATCTGGCCTTCACTTTCCGATTTCCAAATCTTCTCGCACTTTCCCCGATCGACCGATCTACTTTCAGTCGACGCCGATCACATCAGTTGACGCCGATTCTTCATAATCAACGCCGATCACATCAGTCGATTCCGATTCTACATAATCGACGCCGATCATCCTGCAGACAGGTAAAAGGACACAGGTAACACAAATCCAGCTTTGTTTTCACGCCTCTTCCTCGTCTCTGCAAGTCTGCTGCTTTTAGATTAACATTTATTACCGAAAATCTAGTCTTATAGATACATCTTTATCATGTATTACTTTACTTGATTGAAAATCTAGTCTTGACACGTACGAGGGATGCTTTATCATGTCGATGCTTCTTTACTGGTCTTTTTGAAAACATGGAGGTTACTTGGACATCCACCGAGGGAGCTTCGCCTTGTCTCCCATCGCTTCGTCTTTTTCTGCCAAGACGGGTGTCTCGCTTGTTACTTGGATCTACGTGCGTCAAACTTCTCGTGTGCACCTGCCTTGTCTACATCGGCTTCCTCATCCATCTACATCTTCGGATCTTGTCCATCGTATCGATTTCATCGAGTTTTTCAGGTCTTGTGTTTAGTTTGGTACATTAACTTGGACAGTAACAAGTGCAAAATTATTGATCAACATCCACGCTTTTAAAACATAACTAACCAACACTTACAACCCCGACATCTAACTAAGCTCCAAATTTAGATTTAATAGCCACTATATCCTCGGTGTTCAAACTTGTTTCCCATATAATCGATCAATCCAGTAAACCTTCAATATTCTCTCGTCATACCGAAGTTTCAATTTCAAAAGGATAACCACTCTTAGATATTGGTATCCTTGCTTCTTTTCATAAGAAATCCCACTCTTCAATGATGATCTCTTATGATGCCAAACATAAGGGTCTTCAAGAAATTGCTCATAGAAATTCAAGTTTTGTATTGAAACATGTTGATAGCATTCTCTATAAACATCATTTGTAGTGCAATATTTATCAATGGGTGGAATACCTCCTGACATATTAACATATTTTATACCTTTTGGTGCAAATTTCTGGACATAACTACATAAAAGCCACCAAAGCTCTGTCCATGAATTGTCTAAGGTTCTTCTTTTGAACAACATGAACTCGAATAATTTTTTTATCATTTATTATTTTATCCATGTGAAAATTTTGTAGATAATCTTACTGTATTTTTGTAGTTGAAAACTAAGAAAGTGAAGACAAAGTTAATGGATTTTAAAATCACATTCCTCACCGGTCTAATGAACCATGTGGTAATCTTCACAATCTATCTTCAGCCATCCACTTGAGTTTTCTAGACATAGACTCTCATAACATGACCATCCTTGCATGTAGAGTATATGAGGCATTAATTTTTCTTCTTTTCATGCACAAACAACTTACTTTCAAAAGATAATTACTAAACCCGATTGGAAATTTGTAATATATCGGGACATTCTTATCCATGTTGCATGTAATGCCCACATTTTCCCCACTCAAACCCACGAGAAACCGATCGCAAATAGGGAAAATTATGAAATAAATTATTTTTTTAAAGGTTCCAAGGCCTTAGCTAGGATTTTAATTAAACTCAGATTACAAAATTTTAAACTATTAAATGACATTCAAGACTAAAATAATAATTAATTACTATTGACCCAACCTTATTAAAATATTTCGATTTAATTTCCCTATTAAGTTTTGATGCTTACTTCAAATAGTAATCCATTTTACTCTTTGCTATTTAGCCCCAAGGGTCTTATTAGTTCTATTTATTGAATGACGCCATATTAAATTCAAAATTTTATTAGGTAAGATTAATAATCTCCTAGTTTAGAACAAATCAAATTAACATGGTTTAATACCTAAAGTGTCAAGGGTACACAACATGGCCTAACCCCTTAGGCCCCATTTAACATTACACATACACATATTTTAATTAAAACATTCCCACTTAAATACCCCATCACTTAAGTGATGTAGGGTTCATCCTACACCCTTAGATCTAATCTATCTAAACCATTAGATCTAGGTTAGACTAAAGAAACACTAGATATCCTTATGGGTTGTCTTATATTCATTTTCTAAAACTAATATCTCATTTCTCTTATTTTTTTTTCAAGTTAAGGAAGGAATTAGAAAATGAAGCCATGGAGGCCATTAGAGAGGATCGTGAAGCTTTCCTTTCGCTAAATTTTCATGATTAGGGCAAGGATCTACCCATTTTTTTGTAATTTTTGGTCCCTCTTCTTTATTTGTTTTTAAGATGGTATTTTCTTTTAGGTTACTTGTATATACAATGATTATATACCCATTTGCATAAAATCCTCAAACCCTATGTATTATATTTCCTTTTTAAAAAAAGAAGCTGAAATTTCTTTTACATAAATAAATAAATCAATTAATATATATATGTATAAGCTTTCATAGAAACATGGTTTTATCTTACCGAACCACGAGTTAGAATTATGTGTAGGCCACGACTTAAAAGGAAGGGCGGTTTAGATAAATATCTAACCGTGGTATTATTGATTTGGGTTTATAATGTTGGGGGAGAGGCTCAACCCCACCCCCACCCCCACCCCCACCCCCACCCTTATTTAATATAAGGTTGGGGGTGGGTTCGGTGCCCCTCCCCCAACCTTATATACATTTAAACTAACACAAAGTCGTGGCCATAGCCAACGTCCAAAAGAACATCTCCTTTTTTGTTTTATATAATGGGTATTACTTTTTGGGTTTTTTTTTTATTTTTAAAAACAAGGACAATTATATGTGGCCGTAAGTAAAGAAATCACTTTTCACTTATTAAAATTTTATTTATAAAAATAAATACTTTATTATATATAGTTATATCTATATAGGTTTATGTGCATATATGTTTAATAGTATATAAATTAATATATACAAATGACACATTTATCATTTATTATAACTTTGAATATAATAATATATGTTATTCACATATACTTCTAATATATAGTAATAATATGTTTATGGTATATTAACATTATAAGGAAAATGAATTTATTAAATTTTTCATTCAAAGTAGAAAGTTGTACATTAGTGTAATAAAATCAATTGAAACCTTTAGATCTAAAAGACTAGGAATTTTTTTAATATACATGATAATCTAGTTGGGTAAATCGTATGTCTCGATCAAAATATATATATTTCACTCATATAACTAAATAGGGGTAAAACCAATTGTGATTTAATTCATCTACTTGGGACAAAATTTCTATGGCAACAAAAAAGAAACTAGTTTATATAACTTATTCTATCTATTCCTTCTTGGACATTTAGTTAGATAAGAGAGAAATGAACCACACTCAAATGACACTTGTTCCAATACTCAATAAACAAGGGTTTTTGATAATAGAAGATATCAACTTTTATTTCCCATCCAAGGGACACAAGTTTATAAAACAATGAACTCATAAACACAAATTTAGATTTGAGAGAACATAATTTCCATTTACAAGATCATTACAAAGTTCATATTCACATGAAGTAATGTAGATCATAATAAACCATTTACAAGAATCCAACTGATGGATAAGATTTCATCTAATGATAGATCAAATTTCAACTCTACATGCCTTTTCCCAACAAGATCACTTCTTATATTGAGCTCTGCCATCTCATCAAGTCATGCACACAACTAAAAATGGTGAAGTAGGCAACACTCTCCACCCATCCAAAATATCTAATGAGGGAGGGAAGCCTTCTTCCTCATTGGCCCCGAGCCCCAACAAGGAAGCAATGAGGGCTATTTAGACAACCATGGCAACTAAAAAAAGGCTTCCACACACACATTCAACCAAGAAAATAATGAAGAACACAATACCAATTTCTTTACAACCAACCAACAAATATCAAAACACAAAGGCTTCATACTAAAGCCATGGAGGAGAAAGGAACATGGGGGTTCTCCTTATGCCTCCCAAAGGCTTGGGTGTCCACCTATGAGCCTCCAAACATTCCATCACAATACACACAACACTCTTATGCCTCCCTTCAAGAAGATACACCACTATTATGCCTACCTCAATAAATCAACCAACTCTTATGCCTCCCTCAAGATAATAACAAGATAAATACAAAACATATTTATCAAAGAGGTGGACATCCCAACCCAACTCCCTCCTATAATCCCAAAAGATTTCTCTTATGCCTCCCTAAAGTTTTACCCTCATTTCCATATCTTGTACAACTTAAGAAATGATTTTATTTCCAACAAGCATAACCAATGTAACAATCAACATCTACACATAAGAGCACAATAAAATAGCAAGGTAAGAACAAAGGTGGATATCTACCTCACAAATGAAGAGTATAAATAAACAACAAGCTCCAAGCCTTCCAAAATCCTAAGCAACCACCATCCACTCCAAGCTCCATTCTCAAGAAATCTCTCCAAAATTACAAGCATTCCCAAAAAAAATGAGCAAGTAACCCCAAAACAACAATTAAACATGCATATAAAGGAAAAGGGAAGAGGAGGGTGAGGTGGCTCCATGTAGGATGCCACATCACTCATCCTCAACTCCACATCAAAATTCAAACCTCAACCCAAAGGCATAATAAATGGGTGGTTGAGAGGTATGACAACCCTCTTACACACACAACTTTAACGCATACCCCTTTTAGGATAAACAATTAAACACATGTAAGAAAGTGCATTAAAAACTTACCTTTTGCCTTCCCAAAACAAATAATGGGGTCTATTTTTGACCCCCAACCCATAGTGTAGGGTTGGTATAATAAATTAAGAGGTGTGGGACAAGTTTAACTTGTCCCACAAGCCACCAAAATTGGCCCTTTATGCCAAATCTGAATTTCTAAGGAGAGGTAGAGTGTAATGTTGGAAATATTTTTATTGATGTCAAAGGATTAATCATTGATGTATTTGGTTAACGGAATAGTGTAATAGTTTACTTAAGTGTTGATGATTTTAATGGAAATGGTAGAAAGTAACATAAATAACTAGTAGTATAGAAGGGTAGAAATAGAAAGTTTAAATACATGAAAAGAAGCATTTTTGCATAAGGATTATAATGGTATAAGTGAGATATATACACAGCTATACATAAGAGAGAGATATAAACATTTTAAGGTCTACATATGCCATGTTTTATGGTGAAAAGAAGATTTAATGATGGATGGAAGTGATTTAATGATAAGAACAATTTTTCTAAGGAGGGGCAAGCACTCGTATCAAGTGGTTAATTGTGTTGTTTAATGTGCATTTAATAATTATGGGCTGCATTAATTATTTATTGGTTATAGCCTACTAATGTAGTTAATTAAGTTGTGTTAATGGAAAGGTTATGTCGGTTGGAACGATGTGTCTTTTCGAAAGGATGTGAGAAGGATATATAAGGAGACAAAATCATTTGGTTTAGGCAAGCAATTTGAGTGCTTCATTTAAGTTTAAGGGAGAGAAGAAGAATATCAGAATATGAAATATAAAAGGAGTGAAGGGCATATTTATTTTTAATGAAGATTTGCAGCGATTTATATATGTGAAGGGAATGAAATAAATCAGAAAAATATTCTTAGTAGCATTTTGTTCTATCATCTTTTGAAGCAAAGCATCAACATAAAAGATAGGAAAGAGTTTTTTTTTCATAAGGAAGGTTGGTGCCTTCATATTTGAAGAGATTGGTGTCTTTTGCTGAGTTAGTGCTTAGCAAAAGGGTTGGGTGCTCCCTGTAGGTTAGTGCCTACAAAATTGTAACTTGGGGATTGATGTTTGTATGTACCCAAAATTGTAGGCTACCGCACCACGGGAACAACATTACACGTGCCCCAATGATGATACAGGTCTCCTCGCAAGGTGTTTGGGATCTAGAAAAGCTCTCCAAGTATACATTAACATCCCGCATGTCCCACTTAGCCCTCGTGCTTTGTTTTCTCTTCTCCCCTCTTTTTCTTTACGTTTTGGTCTTCAATTACGAAACCACCACCCTACCTAGGCATAGGTCCTTCACACATTTTCTAGAATGTTCTTTTTAATGCGACTCATGTAAATTTTCAATGTTTACCAAATTTTTTCACTGCCTTTGCTTGTATTTATGATTTTGGTTCCCTGGAATAGTGTTTTTGCATTGTTTATGGTTAAAGAGTTCAATTTGGTTTTCACCTTTGGGTAAATGGGAATTCTATAAATAGTTGGCTTGTGCTCAAGCAAATGGCCCCTCAAATTTGCCTCTCAATTTCTCATTTCAATAGTTTAGTCTTCCAGTTTTGCTTAGGAATCAATAGTTTTATTTGTTGCATGCATAGTTAGTGTTGTTTTGTTGTTTAGAAGCCACATAATCTTCTTGTGCTAATGTTGTCACTATTTCACACAATCAATTAGAGTAGAATAGTTTCATTCTCAGTCGGAAGCCATTAAAGTTATAGGTTTTGTTCATCAAATAGGATAGTTTCAGGTTTTGGACATTTTATACTGTATGACTTGCAATAAATCCCACTAGGAATTACATAAGCCAAGCTCTGTTCTATTGCGCTATCCCTCTCCTACTCACATTGTATTCAGTCTACATCCTAAGCTGCCATTGTCCAATACCTACTTACTGTTGATGCTAGCATTACACACTTTTTTGGATTCAAGTGAGCATGAAGGAACAAGGAGATCACACTGAGGGGACAAAGCCACACACAACCGGATTCGCCACTGTTCTATAAAATCCAAGTTCAAGCTATCAAAGTTCTAGTTAAAACATATCAAATAGAATAGTGAACCATTTCATTTCAGTTAATCTCACTTTCGATATTGCCAAGGAAGTTGTGGGGATTGATAGTTTCTGAGAAACTATGATTCATTCCTCACTTCTGAGGTAGAATCGACAGTCTTTCAAATAGATTAGATCAGTTATTTTGTTATTTAGAATAGATTCACAACTGCACAGGCAAGTAGCTATACTTGTTGCCTTGTTTGTTTTAAATTTTGTTATTAAATTAGTTGTCAATTTCTAGATATTTTAAATAATTGCTCTTTCAATTTCATTCAAATAGTTCATCAAAAACACAAAAATAGAGAAGTTATATATGCTGTAGATATACTTTACATAATTAGTTTTACTTTGTTTCAGTTAGATTTACACTGTTTCTTTTACATGACAATCACGGGACCTAGGAGAGCCCAGAGAATATGTATTCGAGCCAATCGTGCCTCAACCCAATCTTGTGGTAGAAATAACTGACGTAGATCAAAATCTCAAAATCCAAATCTTCCAAACAACAACATACCTACAAGAAATTAGCTCACAATTAAGAGGATTAAACATAGAAGACGACAAAGCACATACGTTTTGGTCAAACCAGCCAAACTATAGATTACCCTAGATAAATATCCGCATGACTGTAGAAGGGCTTGAAAGAGAGAAAATGTTCGGTTGTGATCCTTTGGTCCCATAGCCAGACGCAGGAGACATTCTCACTGACATAGACACTAGCTTACGAATTCAGGTTGCTAGAACGCCTGTAAGGTACTCTGAGAAAGTTGCACAACTTTTAGTTCTAAATATAGAGGCCGAAAAGGCATATGACTACTGGATATTAGGAATTAGGATTGATTCCACGTATGACCATAGAAGGTCCACAACAACCACGAATCTACGGTTGTGATCCACAGGTCTCACAACCCAACGAGTCCACAGGTCAATCAAACATAGATGTTGGTTTACGCACATTGGTATTTAGATCCACTTTGGTTCCACCAATCATCATCACACGCTTAACCTTGTTAGACATAGAGCTAACAAGGCTAAAGATTTATAGACTAGACCAGAGAATCACCCATAGAATCCACTATATATCCATCATCCATCTTATGACCTTGTCTGGAGACATACACGAAATGATCCTAGGTCATTTTCCATGTATTCCACAACCTATAGATCGAATCACGCCAGAGCTTGATATTGATTGGAGCCTTTGAGTAGTCATCCTCACCAACCGATCTATCACACTAGTTCAAGTTAGGAGGGCCTTCTTTTGCCTTAGATTCATATTCCATTAGTGCGTGTCGAAGATATAAGATTACCTAACTAGTTTTTCTTTAACCCATGTATATTCCATCCCCACCGCTGTCTCGGCACGACCTCGGGAGGTCGGGTGCGAGGAAGAGTTACTTGTAGATTCCCATGCTCGCTTGTCACTTTTCCATCATACAAAATTGGTGTACCCAACGTGAACTTCCTACTTTCTGATTCGGAGTCACATTCCACTTGTTCTTCCAAATTGGTGATTTTCATCTTTCTACCTCATTAGCCTTCACATCAGCTTCACCAACAAAATTGGTGAACCCGACATGAATCAAATAGTTCTTCCTCTTTTATTTCTTCCATCCACCTTCGCTCTTTCCCATTATTTTTAGGTATTTGTATATACCCCCAAATATGTGGGATTCGATGCATATGGAAGACCTCTCCTAGGTCTTAAAGCATACTACGATCAATCGAATATAGTACCATCATCCTTGCTCTCAAGATGGGGTAACAACTATTCAACTAACCAGTTTTCAAGACAACTCCACCTCAAAGGGCTAGATATAGTTCTTCTTTCCAAATAGAGGATTTAGACCAGCTCGCTCAAACGCAACAACAAGAGCCTCCAGAGGCTCAAACAACATGATCATTTACGAGAGAATCTGTTTCATCTCCTCAAGTATTACTTAGACCAAAAATTAGTAGACAATCGGATCCATATCTATTTTTAGATGATGAACATTCAAAGGCAGTGTTATGCCAAGAATGAACAATGATCTCGGAGTATGTACCACCTATAGGAAGTTTACAAACACGACCCGAGGTCTTTTTCAAGAAAACACCTCCATGCCACTACCTATAGGAAATGCCCTAGTGAAACTTGGCAAGGAAATGATCGTTCATAGCAGGTACCACATGCCTATACAACCTCGGATATACAACAAATGCCACTAAGGCAAAATACCGTGACTTCACCAAATGAGGTCATCTCAACTTTAGTAGAAAAATTTAGAGGATTAGAACTTGCTCAAGCAAGTCAAACTGTGCTCAATTCATGTAGGTAGGAAATTCCAATCCCCTACATCATCTTGGCCAAGTAGACCTCCTTACAAGAATAGGCACATTGGGCATGCCTCATCAAAGATTCACAACAAACACCAACTAGAACCATGTTTTCTAACACCATTCCCATGGAGAATATGATACCTCCCGGTCTAGTACAAAATAATCCATTCCTAGGAAATACTCCTCCATACTTAAACATGTATTCCAAATCACCGCAAGGAGATATATTCTCCTCTCCCGATATGTTAGCTCAACCACAAGGATTTCCTTATGTCCTTGCAAATGCATACGCTACATCCGTACCAACAAACCATCCCACCTCCACCCCCTCAGCAGGCACCATCGATGGTCGAAACCTATGTGATAGGAACTTATTCAAAATATTTGAAAGAGCCCTTAGACTTCACTATACGTAGCATGGCATCATGCTTCCAAGACCTCTCCCGATCTACCCAAATACAAAGGGGAAGGATACCCAAATGCACACATTAAGGCCTATGCCACAACCATTCGAGAACTGCTCCCTTGGGATGGGGTTGTTTCCAAAATATTCCCCAAAAATTTAGAAGGAATCGCCCTCGATTGGTATTAAAGAATACCTGAAGCCTCAATACATTCGTTTAAATAGCTCATTTCAGAGTTCATCAAGGCGTTCGACATGAACAAACCTGTTGAGAATAGAAATCGGGAATTCTTACACATTAACAAGAACACAATGAATATGTTGCTCATTTCATCCAAATATGGCGTAAAGTCCTCTATTCTTCAAAGCAAACACTCCAAACATGGACCAGATGGAACTATTTGATTTATTCCTTCATTCTCTCAAGAGAAGTAAAGGAAGAAGTCCAAAAGAATTAAGGACTTCGATGAAGTACAGAGAGCGCCCTCCGAATTGATCAAGTGGCAATAGATAGTGGTCACATCACGTATGGAACAAATGGGAGGTTAATCACCGCCAACTAGAATACTACGACTTATCCTACTACCACAAACTTCAATCAAGGACCTAAAATCGTTAACAAAAATCACGACAGAACAACAAATGGAGTAATCGACCTAAAAGGGCAAATGTTGTAAATATCCCACCACTGATTAATAATCAATAAAACAACAACTTTACCCTGACAATCAACTTGGTGGATTTTAATCATCCACAACAACAACAACAATGGTAGGTCCAAACACAAGGTCAAGACAAAACATAACCTGGATATCAAAACTAGAACCAAAACCAAAAACAACAAGTGTAAAACTTTAATCCTAATAATCAACAGTTTCATCAAAGGTTTGGACCACAATACGTGCCAAATCAACAACCTAGGAATTACAATCCCAACGCATATTGTGGTTTCCACAAAATTCAAGGCCATGAAACTAGGACTTGCCGCAATTACAATATGTTCATGCAACGTTTGCTAGTAAGAACAAAGGAAAATTTTCATAGATATGTTCTTAGCAATCCTCGCATAACCTATGCCAAATACTTTCACGAGGAGCAAGCTCCCTCAAAATGCTCCCCTCAATATTTTCAATGACCCGCTCCCAAATCATGATAAATTAAATCCAAAAGGGACGAACAAGGGTACAATGACAGGAAACAATGATCATGAAGCCTCGACTTCGCTAAATCCACCTATTGCACCATAATTAGGAAATCAGCTACGACCCAAGATAGTCAATTTAGTGGAGTTAGACATTGAACTACATGTGGAAGCCGTAACAAGGACACGAGAGTATTCCTCTCAGCCAAGTCCAAGTTACCCACTAGAAACAAATAACATTCAATAGCCATTAGTAAAACCCGTAGGTGCCTATGATTTAATTAATGACCTAACAAAGACCTTCTCTCATATCTCCTTTTTGGACTTATTGAAAAACTCTCCTACCCATAGGGCTGCTCTTTTAGAAGCATTAGGTTTAGGTCATTTAATTAACATCACTCCACCTCCCGAAACATAGGTAAACCATATAGACTTTGATATCCACCCTCCTGGGGCAGCCGGATAGGGATACTAAGTTTATATTTGACATAAGCAAAATGCCAATGAACACTAAGATTGTACACAAAGGTGATCCAGCCTTACATTTGCAAGTGTGGGTTTATAACAATTACGTTAAACGCGTAATGGTTGATGATGGGGAAGCGCTTAACATCGTCCCTCTCTTTCCTTCAAAAGCTAGGGTATGGAGAAACAAATTGTTCCACGACTCGAAATACGCTAAGAGGCTATGATAGCCTTAAAGCCACTTCGATTGGAACTATAATACTACCAGTCACCTTAGGACCCAAAACAATCCTCACCGAGTTTTATATTATAGATCGAGAAACCAACTATAATATGATCCTCGGCCGACCATGGATACATTGTATGAAGGCAATCCCTTCTACGTTATTTCAGGAAATAAGATTCTTACACTTAGGAAAGATATTCATAGAAAAAGGTGATCCAAAACCATTCGATATACACCTAGTAGACTTAAAGAAAAGGCTAGGCATTCACTCTGAGTTTGAACTCCTAAAAACCAACTTAATAAACCAACCGACGTGAAACCGGAAGAAAAGTTGGTACCTACAATAGAACTAGAGACTATGAACCTAGTCAAGAATATCCCAGCCCTCAAAGATGAGGCTAACATTGTAGAAATAGTATCATTAGGAACTATGGAAAAATAGTTGAATTGCTAGAACAAGATCTACCAATTTTCCTGCCATTTGATTCTGTAGGCATGGGATATACCCTAGGTGTTGGTTCTCTTCCAGCAGAGGAACTCTACATGGTAGAAGTAACCGAAGTAGAAGAAGTTGACGTATAGCAAATGTCCCAACGTCCATCTTCCCAACTAAATATTGGACTCTCCATTTTGATGGAGCTAGATGTCATTATGGGGCTAGGGTAGGTGTGATCTTTACTTCTCCCGAGGGAAAGATCTTACCATTCACCTTTAAACTAAATTTTGAATGTATAAACAATGGTGCAGAGTACGAAGCCCTTCTCCTTGGCCTCATCTTAGCTAAGAGGCTCGGTGTTAATGACATCAGGATGTTAGGAGACTCTCAATTAGTAGAGAACCGTGTCTCGAGGTGTATGAGACTAGAGCTAAACATTTACAACTCTACAAAACAATTGTATTAGATCTAAGCAAAGGATTTAACCGCATATCAATTCAAGCAATCCCATGAGAACAAAACTTCTCGTAGATTCGAGATAGCAACCACAGCTTCTGCGTTTCACTCCCAACAGTGAGTTGGAAGACACCTGTTTCATGGTATCCCTCCGTACGGAACCGTTAGTAAAGAAAGTATCAAATCCTCTTTCTACAAACATAGCTGAGAACAAATCTACTATCTTAGATCATGTTGACAGTGATAGAGCCACTCTTGAATACTTAAACACCTATGCAGAGTTACATCTCACCCATCACATGGTGGATTTTTCCTTAATCCCACATTCGTCTTCTTACTTCAAAATCCCATGATAGAACTTCCCCCACAAAAGGAACTCGACATATACTCGGTAGAGAATGGAGAAGATCTAGAACTACCTCTAGCCCCACCTGAGTTTGAAGAAGGTAACACTTCTTTAATCAAAGAAACAATTGATATTAACATCATGACGGAGGATGAACCGAAGATATTAACACTAGAATCTTCGTTAACTCCAAAAGAAATAGCGATACACACTCAAATCCTCAGAGAACATCAAAAGGCTTTTGCATTTAATTATAAAGAAATGACAGGAATTGCACCACACATCATAGTACACAACCTCATCACCAAACCAGATGCAAAACCAATTAAACAAAAATCGAGACCAATGAAACCCAAGGTAGCTCTCATGGTAAAGGAAGAGGTAATGAAGCTTCTCCAAGTAGGGTTCATCAAACCGGTTGATTACTCTCAGTGGGTATCCAATATCGTCCTTGTTCTAAAAAAGAATGGGAAGATACGCATCTGCATAGACTTCTAAGACATTAACAAAGCATGCCCTAAGGATGACTTCCCATTACCATCCATTGATGTCATCTTTGATGCAATGATGGGTTTGAGCTTTTGTCTCTTATGGATGGATTCTCGTGGATACAATCAAATCAGAATATCCAAACAAGACTAAGCCAAAACCACGTTTATAACTCCTTGGGGAACCTATTGCTACGTTGTTATGCCATTCGGTCTCAAGAACGCTGGCGCTACATACCAGCAGCAATGACATATATATTTCATGATCTTATTCATAAAATCATGGAATCTTATGTAGATGACTTGTTGGCTAAAGCCAAGAAGCGCTGTGATCACCTGAAGTACTCCGCATCATTCTTTCATGTTTGATAGAATACGAAGTCACACTAAACCTAGAAAAGTGCATATTTGGTGTGACAGGAGGGAAACTCCTGGGTTACATCATATCATTACGAGGGATTGATGTGGACCTAGCCAAAATCGAAATGTTCTCGAAATGATCCCACCTTAGGATGAATCTAGAATCAGGTCGTTTCTTGGGAAACTTTGTGTGATTTGAAGATTCATCCTAGATTTAAGCTTTGCCATTCATCCAATCAATAATCTACTCAAGAAAGTTTATAGTATCAATTGGACCAAAGACTCTGCAATGAGGCTTTCGTGAGTAGTCAAGTGTTTCTTGTTGTCACCACCTATACTAATGCCTCCTAAGCAAGACCACCATTTAATCTTATATTCGTGAGCTACCAATGTCTCACTAGCCTACATGTTGGCTCAAGAAGACGATGATAAATGAGAATGCGCAATCTATTTTATTAGCCAAACATTGCTCGACTATGAAACACGCTATATGTAAAGCAGAATGAGAATGCCTTGCCATAGTCTTCACAACCAAATGCTTAAGACATTACATGCTAAATCAAGAAACAAGGGTCATTGTAAAAACAAACCATTTACGAAATTTCCTCATGCAAGGGTCCTTGTCTAAAAATGCTTGACATTTTATAACCTTCATGGGTGAATTCAATTAACTTTTGTAAACCAGAAGTTTGTTAAGGGACAAATCATTGCAGATTGGTTAATGATAACCCGTTAGATGGAGGTGATCTAGTCGATCTATATTTTCTCGAGGAATGCATATATTACATCGAAATGAGACCTCCCACTCTAAATGTCCTTGGTATACTAATAGTATTAGTTATATCATGGGCCATGCGTATCTCAGAGGGTGCTACACCACAACAAAGAAGGTGATTACGCATTATCGTAGCTAAATATGTTATTATAGAGCAAGTGCTCTATCGTAAGGATTTCGATGGAATGCTCCTAAGGTGTGTTGACACGTAAGAGTCCAAGAATATTCTCTACGAATCTCACAAGTGGAATATGTGGTGGCCACTTTGGAGGTCATGCCACCGCTCACAAAATACATTGGATGGGCTATTTCTACGGCCCACTCTAGAACACGATGCAATAGATTTTTTACGTAAGTGCCATAAATGTCAAGAATTTTCCCACGAGATTCACATGCCACAAGCTCTACAACCAATCGCTACCCCATGGCCCTTTTCTACATGGGGCCTAGATTTGATAGGGAAATTCTCTCCTCGTCAACAGATGGCCATAACTTCATAATCATGGCCACCGAGTATTTTACAAATGGGTAGAGACTATGTCTCTTACTCACTGCACAGTGCCGTGATCATCAAGTTCATTTTGAACCAGATCATTTGCAAGTTCGAGTTCCAAAATCATTATCTCAAATAATGGTACTTCCTTTAAGAATGATGAGGTCCGTGAGATATGCAAAGAAATTTAAAATAAACCATCATACGGCCTCCCCGTATTACCCTCAAGCCAACGGATAGGTGAAGCAACAAACAAAACATTCAAAGCTATTTTCCTCAAAATGGTAAAAAAAAATAAACAAGATTGGCATTTAAAGTTATACACATCCTTGTGGGCCCAAAAACCTCAATAAGAACATCAATAAGAGAAACTCCTTTCTCATATGTATTCGGAGCAAGTAGTTCTCCCACTTGAGGTTGAAATACCTAGTCTCTACATCTCACTACAAGGGATTACGGATGAAGAAGCTTATAGAGAAGCACATCTTTCCCAACTAAAAGCCTAGATGAGGATAGGTTAGATGCTTGAGTAGTGGCATAGAATCTATGTTGACCGGATGTGCCGGTAGTATAACAAAAAATTCTATGAATAAGATATATATGAAGGAGATCTAGTTCTAAGACTAGACCACCGGATTGATAAGAAGACCGGTGAAGGAAGGAAATTACGGCCAAAATGGTTGGGCCCATACCGAGTCATGAAAGAATGTGGAAATGGTGCATATCTCTTATGTACACTAGAAGGTGAGGAATTTGGTGAAATTGTCAATTCCCTACACCTTAAATGATTTTATGCATAAGCAACCCGCACTATTTGTATAATTACATCTACTTTGCATCTTCATGTAGTTAGGTTCATTTTGTCCGCTCGTTTCGTACAATTTTGTGATCAAGAAACTTATTCTCAAAGTAATTAATTACAAACTTTTGATGGTATTGGCATAATCCTTCCAATCATACTTCTTCATTTTCATAACATCATCACTTGTTTCTGAATCATTTCATCCACATAAAGCTAGATATGACAAAGTCTTAACGGTAACCAAACCAAGGTCCGCATGCTTGTTCTCACTTTTGGTTTCTTCCAGGATAGGTGTCTTACCTACAAATCCATCCTAAAAGCTTCATAGTGTCGCATCTATCCCATACATACATCTCTTTGGAAATAAGAACATACCGACATTTTGCTCAAATATATAACTCAAATGTAGATCAAACAGAAAATTTTATTTTTGCGCATTTCCTTACCCTACCAACTTTCGGTGATGAGATCGTCTCTTACTAGTGACGTAGGGTTGGGAAAGGATGGGAATTCCCTTACTCACCTATGCCTTGTCTATGGTGATAAGCCCATGCTTCCTACTAGTAGCATGGGGCAAGGTGTAGGGGGTCCTCTTTGATAAATGTTGAAAGTCATAACTAAACAATTCAAATGAACCTTTGAAATCTGGAGTCAAAAACAAATGAATCGATCTCCAAAATTCCAAGAGAGCTCAAAACCCCGAAAACCAGATTTTGTCTACCATGTGGCCATCTACGGATCGAAGTCTAGATAAACCGCAAAGCAAGTCGGATTCTAAACTATGGAGTCATGTGAGTAGAGTAGGTTTGTAGCATCCTAATTTGGTTCACCAAATCTTTGTCTATCTCTCATCACTACCATTGAATGAACTTCATAGTTTGTTCCCTTTCTAGCTCTCAGTGGTGAGCCCTCCCATCTTACTAGTTGTGTGGAGTTAGGAGCGAGGCAAGTTCAACTACTCATCATACCGGTTTATCATCACATTCTCACAAAACAAATATGAAGTGCCAAAAGATTTCTTATAGAAACTAAAGTTCATGATCACATTGTGTCTACATTATCATATATCAGCATCACAAAATACAAAAAGAAAGAAAACATTTGTATCATTTGTTCTCCATTGCATACATGTTGAAAAGTATATAAAAACAACATTATAATTTACATGCGGAAACGAATCACAAAATCATAGACACCAAGAGTCTGATCCAAAAGAATATATATATATATATATATATAATCAAGTTTCCTGTACAATGCCATCATGCGCTAGGCATGGTCAAAATGCTCAATGAGCCCGAGAAATACAAAAATCATATGAATAATCTAAGAGAGCCAAGCAGCCTCTCAACCCCTATGAGATCCCTCTGAAGGTGCACGACCAGCGATAGGAATCCGGCTACGCCGGTGCTCTGAGTGCACGGAGGGCTCACGATCCTGAATAGTAGCTGTGGCCTCGCTATGAGAGCGGCTCCTCATCAAACGCTCTATTTTCTTATACTTGGCCAACTTGGTGCGGAGAGTATTCACCATATTGGCCACATGCCGGATAGGGAACAAAATTTTGGTATGCCTACCGGCTTCGAGGGCTCCTTGCATCCACGGATAGCTCCGTGTAGGTCTTCTCCATGGGGATCATCAGGGGTATCGGTGCATACAGTGAATCAGTCTCGCCACTCATCAACTGGTCTCGCACTGCGGAAAGGAGAAAAATTTAGAAATACTCAAAAGATAGAAATAGAAGTAAACAAAAGGAGAGATAGAAACTAAGACAATCCTATTTAAAAACAAACATTAAGAGAAGGATGATAACTCACTCGGATCTCGGGCCTCCAAGAGGGATCTCTAGGATCAACACCTACCGCAGATGCCACCGCTAACTAAGGTCCTCCTCATATGTCCTGGGAAACATATTGTCTGCTACAAACTCATCCTCCTTGCCTACATCTTGAGAAGGCGGCTCCTCTAAAACTAGAGTCACCCTCTTTGTACTCTGCGCTCGCCCTCTAGGGCCCGTAAGATATCCCGAGTTTCATGCCACTCAGATCGCTGTCCTCCTCTCCACTCAACTCGCTGACCTCAACCTTGGTCTCCTCCTCCATCTCTCCCCCTATGAACTCCTTGGACTCAAATTCTATATCAATGGGGTCATCATTGTTGTGGGCGGGACCAGCGGTGTCTCAAGTAAGGTTGCCCGAGGGGCATCAGCTCTCCTCGAGCGCGTACTACCCGCCTAGCTACAATGGGGACACTAGGAGTAACAATGGTCCAACCCCGGCCTCTAGGACCTCCCCTAGCCTTCCGAACTAATCTAAACACTAACACCACTTGGGGGAGCATACCAACGTAAGGAAGAAAAAACTGCTGAGGCACTCGATCAAAGGGGTGGGTCTCTACCTTCCCCGTCGTGTCTACAAGCTGCCCGTGGTAGAGCAGGAGATCAATGTGAGGGTATCCTCACCCCATAACCTGCCATGGCCCTGATATGGTGTGGCCTCCATATCATCGGTAGTCAAGGAGGTGACTAGTTTGTGGGGTGCTCTAAGCACCAAGATATCTCGTCCATCTCGGATGCCCTCACGGCTCCGGATCTCGCAACCTCCACACCTCTTCCATAAGGAATGAAATGCTCATAAACCTAGCTCATAACTGTGGTCGGATGGCTCAATAACTACCCCTCGTAAGTGAACCACCCAAGACAAATCATGATAGGTGGTCCCAAGTATATCAGCTCCCCCAAGCATAAATTTGGCCATGTCCCTCAATCTGTAATAAAGGGGGACCAGCAATACAAGAAAGTGTCTCCTCCTTTATCCTCGATCAATCTCAAGGCAAGGATCCCCATAATGGCCTAACGAATCAAGGGGATAGGCAGCTAGGAATAGATCGGACCATCACCTCCTTCTTTGAACCAAAGTGGAGATAACTACATCTCCCATGTATGAAGCCCACTGTGCTATCTAAGCCTGTGACCCTATTGTCTCAAGTGTAAGTCGTCTCCTGATGATCGGGACCCCCAAGATATGGTAGAAATCCTCCAAGGTGATAGTCCACTCACCCCCGACTCACGGAAATCGGAAAGTGTTCGATCAACATCCCAAATATGAAAAAGTCACAAAGTATGTGACTAGAAGGTGCAACATGTGGGACCCATGATACGCGTAATATGTCGGCCCTCTGAAGAGTGTCCTGCTCATCCTAAGAAAGTGCATCCAATACTACTAGAAGCCAATCACACACTCTCTCTCGGCTCCATTGGATATACTTCTCCTTCACCTGCATATACCCAAAAACACAAAAAAGGAGTAAGTTAGTATTCAAATCACATTACAAAAATCATAAAAACATATAAGAATGCTAGAAATGTAAAAATGAATTCAAACAAGTATTATTTTGGCATTCTGTGAAGGACCTTGCCTTGACTAGGGCGGCGGTCATGTAGCCACCACCCTGCTCAAGGCGGTAGTCATGTCCCGAATTTTCACACGAGTCACGTGCCCTAAAAATGGCTAAAAACACAAAACAAAGACCATTTTGACTAAAACAAAGCCTACCCATTAGGCACCCCCTAAGTGACCCTTTTAAAACTGACATTTTCAAAAATAATCCCCCCATGACAAAGATTTCATCATTTTAACATTTTAGGGGTAAAAACGCAAAATTAAGAAGAACTAACCTATGATCTCGCTGGTAATTGGGTGTTCCACTCACGGAGGCATGATCACTATCTCGCCATGAACGTTTTGGCTATACTCTTGTCGAAACCATCACCTGTGGGTCCTAGAGCTTGAAATCAATCAAATCAACATGCGCAAATGAATAGGAAAATGGGCCCATTTTTACATATATAGTATCTTGACCTATTTTGAATGCCCTTTTCGCAGGTTTGGAGCACTGACAGAGGTAAGTTCTTATCCCCGCATGAATGGTAAGTCCTCATTTCATATTATTTTAGTATTTATTTTTGATCTATTTTATCTATCTACACTTGAGTCCTCTTTTCATTTTGCAGGTAGCGGGAATCTTGGAGGGCATCATTTCGACACACAGATGTGTCAGGTATAAATTCTAACTTCCCATTTTGGGACTGCCATACTTGGACCCTTTGTTTTATGCCCCAATGATGATATAGGTCTCCTCGCAAGGTGTTCGGGATCCGAAAAAGCTCTCCAAGTATGCGTTAACATCCCGCATATCCCGCTTAGCCCCTACGTGCTTTGTTCTTCTGTTCTCCCTTCTTTTTCTTTATGTTTTGGTCTTGCTATGAAAACGCTACCTTGCCTCGGTGGCGATCTCGTGATTGCTGCGCCGGGCGGTGGCGATCCGCAACCGCAACCCCGCTCAAGGTGGTGGTCCTTCACATGTTTTCCATAATGTTCTTTTTTATGTGACTCATGTAAATTTTCAACGTTTACCAGCGCTTTTCACTTCCTTTACTTGTATTTATGATTCTAGTTCCTTGGAATAGTGTTGTTGCATTGTTAATGGTTAAAGAGTTCAATTTGGTTTTCACCTTTGGGTAAATGGGAATTCTATAAATAGCTGGCTTGTGCTCAAGCAAATGGCCCCTCAAATTTTCCTCTCAATTTCTCATTTCAATAGTTTAGTCTTCCAATTTTTCTTAGGAATCAATAGTTTTGTTTGTTGCATGCATAGTTAGTGTTGTTTTGCATTGTTTAAAAGCCACATAATATTCTTATGATAATGTTGTCACTATTTTACACAATCAATTGGAGTAGAATAGTTTCATTCTCAGTCAGAAGCCATTAAATTTGTAGGTTTTGTTCATCAAATAGGATAGTTTCATGTTCTAGACATTTTATATTGTATGACTCACAATAAATCGGCTAGGAATCGCATAAGCCAAGCTCTGTTCTCTTGCGCTATCCCTCTCCTACTCGCATTGTATTCAGTCTACATCCTAAGCTGCCACCTTTGTCCCAATATCTACTACATTGATGCTAGCATTACACACTTTTTTTGGATTCACGTGAGCACGAAGGAGCGAGGAGATCACACCGAGGGTACAAAGCCACACACAACCGGATTCACCACCGTTCAGTAAAATCCAAGTTCAAGCTATCAAAGTTCTAGATAAAACATATCAAATAGAATAGTGAACCATTTCATTTCAGTTAATCTCACTTTCGATATTCTTTGGGAAAGTCATGGGGGATTGATAGTTTCGAGAAACTATGATTCATTCCTCACTTTTGAGGCTGAATCAATAGGCTTTCAAATAGATTAGATCAATTATTTTGTTATTTAGAATAGATTCAAAAGCGCACATGCAAGTAGCTATACTACTACCTACCTTGTTTGTTTTAAATTTCGTTATTAAATTAGTTGTCAATTTCTATATATTTTAAATAATTTCTCTTTCAATTTCGTTCAAATAGTTCATCAAAAACAAAAAAATAGAGAAGTTATATATGTTGTAGATATACTTTACATAATTAGTTTTGCTTTGTTTCATTAGATTTACATTGTTTCTTTTGCATGACAATCACGGGACCTAGGAGCCCAGAGAATACGTATTCAAGTCAATTGTGCCTCAACCCAATCTTGTGGCAGAAATAACTGACGTAGATCAAAATATCAGAATCCAAATCTTCCAAACAACAACAGACCTACAAGAAATTAGCTCACAATTAAGAGGATTAAACATAGAAGATGACAAAGCACATACGTTTTGGTCAAACTAGCCAAACTACAGATTACCCTAGATAAATATCTACATGACTGTAGAAGGGCTTGAAAGAGAGAAAACATTTGGTTATGATCCTTTGGTCCCATAGCCAGATGCAGGAGACATTCTCACTGACATAGACACTAGCTTATGAATTCAGGTTGCTAGAAACGCCTGTAAGGTACTCTGAGAAAGTTACACAACTTTTAGTTCTAAATATACAGGCCGAAAAGGCATATGACTACTGGATATTAGGAATTAGGGATTGATTCTGTGTATGACCATATAAGGTCCACAACAACCACGAATCTACGGTTGTGATCCATAGGTCAATCCGACATTGATGCTAGTTTATGCACATTAGTATTTAGATCCACTCCACTTCCACCAATCATCATCACACAATTAACCTTGTTAGACATAGTAGCTAACAAGGCTAAAGATTTATGGACTAGACCAGCAAATCACCCATATAATCCACTATATATCCATTATTCATCTTATGACCCTATCTAGAGACATACACGAAATGATCCCAGGTCATTTTCCACGTATTCCATAACCTATAGATTAAATCACGCCAGAGCTTGATATTGATTGGAGCCTTCAAGCAAAGTCATCCTCACTAACCAATCTATCACACCAGTTTAGGTTAGGGAGGGCCTTCTTTGCCTTATATTCGTAAATTCCATTAGTGCATGTTGAAGATATAAGATTACCTAACTAGTTTTCCTTTACCCCACGTATATTCCATCCCCACCGGATGTCTCAAAGACAACCACGGGAGGTCGGGTGTGAGGAAGAGTTACTTGTAGATTCCCATGCTTACTTGTCACTTTTCCATCATACGTTGTCTCCCATAGGTTAGTGCCTACAAACAATGTTGAGAAATATAATAAAGAAGATTTTCTTCATGGTTTTCTCACGAGAGGGTTTCCATGCAAATTTGTCTCTATTTGTAGTGTGTTGGTTTTCTTTGCATTCATTGATTTCTTTGATATATTCACTATGAAATTGATTAATTGTGATTAAAAATCTAAGATTAAGTGTTAAATTTAAAAGAATGCCATAATATTGATTCACCCTCCCCTCAATATTATCTTGTGCTTAATAATTGGTGTCGAGTGGGTGCCTTCAGAACAATATAACAATTACAAGGTAGATCTTAGAAGCACATATGGCTACTAATCAAGTACACGAAGGTTTTTATTCGAACAAGGCTCCATTGTTTGATGGAACAAATTATGCATTTTGGAGCATAAGAATGAAAACATATCTAATGGCACTAGGGTTTGATATTTGGAAATCAGTAATAGTTGGATATACAATTCCATCGATTCCACCAATAGATCAAACCGTAAAGAAGGATTTTGAAAACATTTCCAAGGTGATGAATTCTATCCTATGTGGCCTATCGAATCTCGAGTTTTTAAAGTAATACAATGTGATACGGTGAAGGAGATATGTGACAAACTTCAAACTATCTATGAAGGTGATGACGTTATTAAAAGGGCTAAGCTTCAAACCCATAGGAGACAATTTGAGAGCTTGAAAATGAAGGATGAGGAGAATGTTTCAGCCTATCTTCTTCATGTGGATGAGGTTGTTGACATGATAAGAGGGTTAGGAAAAATATTGAAGAATCCATGATCATTCAAAATATTTTAAGGTTTCTACCATTACTATTTGATGATAAGGTTTTGCCATTGAAGAAATGAAGGATCTTGATAAGTTGAGAAAGGCCAAACTACATGGAATAATGACCACTTATGAAATGAAGTCTCGAGTCAAATAAACCATCAAAGAAGGAAGATGCATTGAAAGTATCAAAGAAAGAAGATAGCAATGATGAGGAAAGCAAACAGGAATTCAAGAGGGAATTCAATCAAAGCAAAGGCAAGAAAATATTTAGAAAGCAAAAGAAAAGCTTATATTCAAAAGGAAGTAGTAGATCATCTCGAAGAAAGTGGGATAAGTGACTCAAATAGTGATAATGAAGAAATATTATTCATGGCTATAAAAGGTGACTTAGAAAGAGATGAAGACATGGAAGAAAAAGGTGAAGTGAATCTTGAAGAGGAATTTATATGTGCCTTGGGAGAGTTGAAAGCTCTTAAAAGAAAAATCAAAAACAAAATTTACAGCTCCTAAAGTATGAAGAATAAGATCGTAACTTTGAAGCTAAGATATGAAAATCTCTTAAAGAATGAGGAAAGATGATCATGGATCTAAAAACCCAAATTGAAGAAGAAAAGCGATTTGAAGAAGAATTAAGAAATAAGTTAAGGACTAAGGAAAAATATTGCGAAAAGAATGAGTGAGAGATTGTTGATCCGAGAGAGGACTTGGAAAAAGTAAAAGCTAAAGTCTACAAGTAATCTAAAATTCAAGAAAAGTACTTGAGATACTAGATGAAATTCTAAACCAATAGAAGTCAACATCCAACAAGATTGTTCTTGGATATACTGAGAAAGACAAGACACTGCTAACACAAAAGGTATAAATTCGCCGAAAGGGAGAAGAGAAGAGAAGTCAAAGACCTATGCAAAGACACTCAAGGAACCTATGAAGAATGAAGAGTTGAAAAGGGAGAAGAGCTTTATGAAGATCAACACTTCTTACAAGGAAAGAAAAGATGAGAACAAGTTTAGAATACCAAATTCTCCAAGATATACTCACATGTCAAGGTTTGAAAATTATTTCTGTGGTTATTTCTTCTATTTTAATCATTTTGGTCATAAATCAATATATTGTAGAATACGGGTGAGAGATAACAATATAAAGAACAAAGGTGTGTATGGATTCTCAAATAGAAATTACAACTCCTTTTCTCCTTTATCGAACTATGTTGAAGATATTGTTTGTTATAACTGTAATAACTATGGACATATGGCAAGATTTTATAGAAGATGTTTTGTAGAACCATCTAAATCAAACCAGAAGGTAAATGCTCCAGAAATAAAGAAGAAAGAAGCTACAAAATTTTGGAAACAGAAGAAAGAGGATGATGGGAAAGATAAAGAGAAATCTATGCTTGTTCAAACAACATTCCATGCACAGGATGAAGGGTAGTTGTGGTACATTGATAGCGGATGTTCAAGACATATGACCAAAGATAAAAGTAAATTCATCTCATTGAAGAAATTAAATGAAGGTACGGTGAAATTCGGTGATAACGCTAAAGAAAAGATCACTGGAAAAGGTACGTTGAGTTTTGATAATGGTAAAACAAAAACAAAGAATGTTTTATATGTTGATGGATTAAAGCATAATCTCTTAAGTGTAAGCCAAATGTGTGATCAAGGACACACACTTAAGTTTTATGTTGAAGGGTGTGAGATAAGGAAGGAAGACACGGGAGAGTTAGTAGCAAGATGCACATAGAACCACAAATAACCTATACATGCTCAGAGAATTAAAAGGAGAGAAATGTTGTCTAAGTCAGGTTGAAGAGAGTTGGCTATGGCATAGAAGGATGGGGCATATAAATTTTGATAATCTTGTGAAAATTAGCAACAAGCGAGTGCTATGTGGGATATGTATAAGGTAACGAAACTTACAAGTACTCTATGCAAGCAATGTCAGCATGGAAAGCAAACTAGAGAAAGGTTTAAAATGAAAGAGTATTCGACCACCAAACCAAGAGAGCTTATTCATACGTATTTATGTGGACCTACCAGTAATAGAAAGTATACAAGGTGAGAGTTATTTCATGTTATCCATTGATAACTACACTAGAATGACATGGGTAGCCTTTCTAAAAGAAAATTCAAAAGCATTTGAGAAGTTCAAAGGTTTCAAGGATTTAGTATAAAATGAAACCAGATTGAAAATAAAGTTCCTAAGGTTAGATCGTGGAGGCGAGTTCACCTCAAATGAATTCATTGAATATTGTGAAGATCATGGAATCAAAACGATGACTCGATTGCAAGGACTCTAGAACAAAATGGAGTGGTAGAAAGAAAGAATCAAACCGTCCAAGAGATGGCTAGAAGCATGTTAAATGAATCTAGGATATTAGATATATTTTGGAGAGAAGCAATAAATACGGCTGTTCATATCTTGAATAGAGAGAAAATCGAGTTAATCATGAAAAAACTCCTTTTTAATTGTGGAAAGGAAGACCAAATTTACTATAAAATATTTCAAAGTGTTTGGGAGTAGATTGTTTATTAAAAGAAATGAAGAGAACTTGGGAAAATTCTATTCAAGAGTAGATGAAGAAAATTTTCTTTTCTACTCTATTAAAAGAAAATCCTACAGATGCTATAAAAAAGACTACAAACTATAGTAGAAAGTGTAAATGTGAGAGTGGATGAAAATGTGAATCAAAAATATAAATAACTTGTAGAAGATCCCTTACAAATACCGAGGTAGTAGAAGAAAAGGAAGAGGAAGAAGATGTTGAAAAATTAAGTAAATCTGAAAGGCAAGACACCAAAACACCATCTCATCTTTTTAAGAAGAATCATGATGAAAGTTAGATCATTGGAAACAATGATGATGGAGTATAGACAAGAAGAAGCATTATAAGTGCATCGAGAACTATTAAATTTCTCCTCATTATCCAAAATAGAGTGAAGAATCATGTAGAATCCATCCATGATAAACATTGGATAAAGGAAATGGAGGAAGAGTTAGATCAAATTGATAAGAATGAAACATGAGAGATTGTACCTAGGCAAGAATGATTAGAATGTGATTGGCACTAAGTGGGTATTCCAAAATAAATGGAATGAAGATGGATAAGTGACTAAACAAGGAAAGGTTAAAATGTAAAGGGTATGCTCAAGTAGAAGGTATTGATTTTGAAGAAAATTTTGCACATGTTGCTAGATGAGAATCAATTAGAATGTTTCTTACTTTTTCATTATTCAAGAAGTTCAAATTCTATCAAATGGATGTCAAATCAGCATTTCTAAATGGGAAATTAGAAGAGGAAGTATACATAATAGAACAGCTTGAAGGGTTCCTCCTATCAAAAAATTAAGATTATGTGTATAAGTTGAAGAAGGCCTTATACGGATTAAAATAAGCCCCCAGAGCATTGTACTCTAGGCTTGATAAGTATCTACAAGACCAAGGGTTTAAGAGAGGACTTGGCCGATATCAATCTTTACATTAAAATTGAAGGTGAGCACTAGCTGATTGTTATTGTGCATGTAGATGACATAATTTTTTGAGGAGACAATGAGGAAATGTCTAATAAATTTTCGAAGACATGCAAAAGGAGTTTGAGATGTCCATGTTGGAAGAGTTATCATTTTTCCTTGGATTACAAATTTCTCAATATGATAAAGGAATGTTTATATCCAAAACCATGTATATGAAGGAAATGTTGAAGAAATTTTACATGGAGGAGTGTTCACCTATTAGCACACCTATGGCTACTGGGACAAATTCAAGCAAAGATGATGAATCTTTGAATGCTGATCAAACTCTCTATAGATCAATGACTGGGAGTTTACTATATTTGACAACATCCAGACAAGACATCATGCAAGCAAAGTGGGTATGGTTGTATGTTTTCAAGAAGATCTGAAAGAAACACATGTGTAATCTGTAAAATGCATATTCAAATATCTAAAGGGAACTATGGATTATGGGTTATGGTACCCAAGGGGTAGAGACTTCACATTGGTAGCTTATATAGATTCAGATTTGGCAGGATGTGTGGATGATAGAAAAATTACAAGCGAGAGGAGCATTCTTCCTTGGAGACAACCTAGTATCTTGGTTAAGTAAAAATCAAAACTTTATATCCTTATCAACAGCAGAAGTAGAGTATATAGCAGCAGTGTTATATTGTACTCAAATTCTATGGATGAAGCAAACCTTGAAAGATATCAAGGTAGAGTATGGTCATCCAATATCCATATTATGTGATAATACCAAAGTGTGATAAGTATTTCAAAGAATCCAGTTATGCATTCAAGAATAAAGAATATTCCCATAAGATACCACTTCTTAAGAGAGAAGGTGGCAGAAAAGGTAAAGTTGGAATTTGTTGCTACATCTGAATAGATAGCAGATATCTTCACCAAGCCACTTCCAAAGGAGACATTTGAATATCTACGATAGAAGTTGGGAGTAATATCCTTTGCTTCTTCCCATTGAAAACCAAGAGAAGCATCAGTTGAGGGGGAGCTAAACATTGCAATATTCAGCTCCTAGATTGACCCTTTGCCATTGATGTCAAAGGGGGAGAATGATAGTAAGGGGGAGTTGTAGAAAAGAAGATTTTTTTTGGAAGGTTTCCATCAATGATAAAGGGGGTGATTGTTGAAAATATTGTCATTGATGTCAAAGGCTTAATCATTGATGTATGTGGTTAACGGAATCGTGTAATGGAAGTCGATGGAAATGGTAGAAAGCAATGGAAATAACAAGCATTATAGAGGGGTAGAAAACAAAAGTTTAAATACATGAAAAAAGATTTTTTGCATAAGGATTATCATGGTATAAATGAGATAGACACAATGTACATAATATAGAGATATCAGCATTTTAAGGTGTGCATATGCCATGTTTTATGGTGAAAAAGAAGATTCAATGATGGTTGTAAGTGATTTAATGATAACAACAATTTTTCCGAGGGCAAAGCACTCCTATCAAATGGTTAATTGTGTTGTTTAATGTGCATTTAATAATTGTGGGCTGCATTATTTTTTTTTGGTTATAGCCGACTAATGTAGTTAACTAAGTTGTGTTAATGGAAATGTTGTGTTGGTTGGAACGATGTGTCTTTTCGAAATGATGAGAAGGATATATAAGGAGATGGAATCAGCTTGGTTTAGACAAGCAATTTGAGTGCTTCATTCAATTTTAAGGGAGAGAAGAAGAAGAGAAGAATATGAAATATAAAAGGAGCGAAGGGCAGATTTATTTTTAATGAAGAGTTGCAGCAATTTATATATATGAAGGAACTGAAATAAATTAGAAGAATATTCTTAACAACATTTTTGTTCTATCATTTGTTGAAGCAACAAGAACATAAAAGATAGGAAAGAGTTTTTTTTTGTAAGGAAGGTTGGAGCATTCATATTTGAAGAGATTGGTGTCTCTTGTTGATTTGGTGCTTAACAAAAAGGGGTTAGTGCTCCTGTAGGTGGTGCCTAAAAAAAATTCTAACTTGGGGATTGGTGTCTCCCGTAGGTTGGTGCCTACAAAAATTTGAGAAATATAATAAAGAAGATTTTCTCCTTGGTTTTCTCCCGAGAGGGTTTCACGTAAATTTTTGTCTATTTGCAGGTGTGTTGGTTTTCTTTACATTCATTGATTTCTTTGATATATTCACTTGTGACTCGATTAATTGTGATTACAAATATGAGATTACGTGTTAAATTTAAAAGAATATCATAATACCGAATCACCCCCTCTCGTGATTATGTTGTGCTTAAAATGTACCACACTCAAGATCACATACACTCAACATAACACACATAAACCAAACAGCCATATAAACTAATAAATGACTTATTTTTTTCCCATCTAAAATTATTTTAGTAACATGATTAATTTACTAATCTAGACATAAATTATAAAAATGATAAAAGAGAATTACATTACCATAAAATCACATACACTAAAATTAATTGAAGGAAATTAAGAGAGAAACACATAAACCCTTGGTCACAATTAGAGGTAATCCCCCTCATGGTGACTCCTAACAACAAACAAGACACACATAACATAACACAAGTTACCATGGTGACTAGTTTCTAATACTCCACATTCCTTTAATGTTGGTCTCCTACCCCCTAGTTTATTATTCTAAAATAATTACTCGCAAAATCACACAATACATTTCAATTCTCGCTAATACATCAGTTTGCAATTAAGATCATAACCAAATAAATCATCTAATTTAAGCAATACTTTCACTTGTTCACCATTTCCTCAATCCTTCAATATCAACGAATTCAAAACAAAAACTTTGATCATCCTAATAAAAATCAATACGAAGAAAATTCAAAATATCAATATATATCTAAGCTGATGACAAATCATTATCTTCCATACTGAATGTCTATCAAAAGTTAATCACCAATTACAAGTAATGTATATCCTTTGATTTCCTTATCAAAATGAGTTAAATTTGTTCTTCTATTAATATCTACTAGTAAGAATGCATAATAGTGTCTATGTGTCCAAATACGAGATATACTAAACAAAACAATATCAAAGAGCAATGCTATCGTAATCAAATTATGACAACACAATCATTCTAGATAATTGTCTTATCCTTAAATTCCCATCAGGGTCCATAGTGCGACATACAGTGAAAATAATAATAACCAAAACACAATAGCAATCATGATGTCCCACACATTTATTGTATGATAGCTAGAATACAACAACAAAAGTTTTTAGATTATAATCCATTTGAAATTGATAACATGGTTCAAATAGAGTAAGAGAGAGTGGGCATTACATCCCCTTCCTTAGATTTGACTTCTCCCTAAGTCACGGAGAATGAGGTAGGGAAAATGCAAAAGAAAAGGATCACACCATTTTTGAATTGTTTTGCTTGAGATAAGTGTGGGTCTATAGAACCAATGTTTGGTCCAATGCAATTTAACAAGAAGAAGGGAGATTATAAGTGATGAGGCCTAAACTTTCTTCAAGTAAGGTTATGAAAATTTTGTTGGTACCCAAATTGGTTCTCTTCGAAGCTACAAAGCATCACTGAGCTTAGCGAGAAACTTAGAGGCAAGTAGAGCATGTAATGTGTCGTTTCATAAGCTGGGATGAAATGCAGCTTGATCTTTGTCACTCGAATGTGGAGAAATGGGCAGCACCCGCAAGATGATTTTACCTATCCTCACTAATTTATGGTTGTTCCTTTCAACTAGGGTCAGAGGACCCTTTTCTAGCCTGTTGTATATGGAGGAGATGGAGATTTCCTTCCTTGTGAAGTATTAAGAAGACCTTAAAGAAAATATGATCAATGTAACAAGTGACAACTCTCACGAGTTATCACTCTAGATAATGGAGATATTTTCTAGGCAAGGTTCAGGCCACTAAAGACAATGAAAACCGATTGTTTTTACATGTTTGGTAATAAAAATTATGCATTTGTGTACATACATGAAAAATAGGGGTAGTATGGGTATGATTAAATGTTTTTGAATGAATTTTGGTGGGAGTTCAAACAGATAAAGTTGAATATACCAAATCTTTGAGAACTTTTACAAAAATGGAAAGCTTGAATAGCAGTAATGCTTTAAGAGTAGCTAGAATGTTCTTTTAACTAGAATATGTGCTTCAAAGTGGAGGCCCAAATAAGCACTTTTCACACAAATTTCAAGGATCCAAAATGAAGGCTCAAATTGGAAAACTTAACCAAACATTATCAATCTTTATTTCATCATGCCTAAGATACCCTCAAAGCCTAAAAATAATCTTATAGTCATGCTAGGAGTCACAAAGTGATTTTAAATTTTTTTATTTCACTATTAAATGAAGGCTCTTCTGATAAATGAAATTGCAAATTCCACTAAACTATCACAATGATAAGATCTTGTGTGATTCACACAGATTTCAATGTAAGAATGCAACAAGAACAAGAAAAACTACTTGTAGACATTCAGAACGAAGCAAACACAAATTTTTCCCAAGAATAACATAGACTAACTAAAGTTAGGTTAAATTTATTAGTAGGGAAAAGTTTCTCAAACTATCTCGATCTTGTCACAATGGTCAGACACTCGCAACCACCTTGACATGATCAAATATAACACAAGGCAATAAACAAGCTTCTTCAGATAGTTTCTCAAAGAGACGGGCTCTTACCAAGATTTTTTGTTATGAGATCAGTTTCGACTCTAACAATTCTACTGGTCACAAACTCCTAACCCTTTTCACAGAAAATCATGCCTATTTATATAATTTTACAACAGAGCCTTTTCCCCTAGAACTAGAGACATTGAGTATACCAGTGCTCACCATGATCAAGATCGCGATTCCTAGAATTAGATCTGGAAAAATTGTTAGGTGCTCAAGGGGAAGATCTCTTCAAACATCTCCCGCATTCAACTCCTTCCTCTGGTAGATCACTTTTCCCTTTACTTTCCAACCACTTCCACCCCTAATTTGTCAAATCTGGTTCTTCGCATGCCCGAGAAGAAGAAATGGAAGATCATATCAATCGTAAATGGTAAAAGATGTCCTTGGATTTTCCTCACCCAACAAAGATATCAAGAGGTCTTTTACGTGCCAAGGAAAGAAAAATCAGGCTGAATCTGATAGTCAAACTACATATTAATGGTGAGAAACATTTATAGACATTTCCCACCAAACTAGGATACTAGATTAATGTTCCTCTTCATTTGCCGTGCAAGAGACTCTAATAAATGATAAATAAACCATCACAATATGCATCCCCATGATCTATGGAGTTAAAATGGTGGAAAAATCAGATATAGATGTAGAGTTGTCAAGTGATTTCTTTTTTTTGAATTTGGACCGCTCATATGGTAGATCCATTTTATAGTGGGCCTCACGGGTTCCCTTTTACTGCGTTTAATTTTTTGGAAAATGTAAAATTTTCACATTTTTCTTGTACCTCCGCCTTGAGAAATGAGACTGACATGTTTCTAAAGTGGGCCCCAAAGGAACCTGCAAGTCAAATTCTACTATTTCACCTCTTTTTTGGAAAAGGTAAAATTTTCCAAATTTTCCATACAGCTCCACCCTTCTGCTTCTAGTCTCTGATGTGGGTCCCAACATAACCACGCTTCCTTTTTACTTTTAACTCCCTTCTCCATAAAAGGAAAATGTTCCAAATTTCCCCTGGAAGTTTGGACCTCCGCCATTGATCGGGACAAAATTTTGACTATTCTCTATCAGGTCTATGGGCCATTTTGATGTTTTAATCCTTTTGGTAACAAGAGGCAAAAATCCAATTTGCCTTCAATGGTCCACTTCCCTACCCCTTTGACTTTTCAAACTGCCATGTGTCATAATGGTGCATCTTGAGATGATCCCCAAAAGTTGAGACCTTGAATGAGCGTGGGCTCGCCATGTGTCGTTATGGCACAACTTAAAAACCTTAAGGCTTCAAAATGATTTAACGGGGCATGCTTCCATTTTGGAATTTTAATCCATTTTTACAAAAGGAAAATAAATCCAACTTACCTCCGAAGGCCCGTACTCCACCATTAGCTTTGCCACATGTCCTCCTGCGGGGTCAAAGTAAGACTTTTTCCCTGCCACTTAAAATTTGCTTTAATCAAATCCTGGTGGGGCCGTGGGGTAGGTTCAATTTTTTTCCAAAGTAGCCAAAAGAACAAGTTGAAAAAAAAACCCATCGTGCCCCATCCAATTAGAAGAAGCCACGTAAGCATCAAAAGAACCAATCAAATTGAGCGGAGCTATGGGACCAAATTTGCCTTTTTGCCAAAAAAGCAAAAAGCGATAAGTTAAAGAATTTTCCTATCGTCCCCTAACCAACCAAAAGAAGCCACGTGACCATTGAACGTTGAGGTTTCGAGGGAAGAAGACACTTGCACGACCATCAAAAACACAGTAAAATCACCATTCATGCCCGTAACCCAATTTTTTTCTAAGGACGATATTTTTTTGAAACAACCAAGTGAATTGTGGTTTTGAGCATATTTTAACCATGGGTTTGGATTTTCAAAGGCATACAAATGTAAATTGATCATTCTCAAGCTTCCATGGTCGGGAAAACATGGAAAATCATGTAGATTTTGAAGAAATTAGGGCAAAAACAATGCAAACTCGGAGAATCCTTCAAGGAGAGACATGACAATGGATTTTGTAAACAATTCAAAGCATTTCAAATGAAGGTAGAACCTTTCAGAACATTCACATGAGACAAAATGCTTTAGAACACACAGATCAAAGGAAAATAATGGCAAATGGGGTGAAAAAAATATGAGCACCAACACATTTAATTCTAAAGAGTAACTCTAGTTGATCAACCACGCTACAACACATAACATCAAAACATGAAGTGTTCAAAGGAGTCTCAAGAATAACCACCAAGTAAAGGAATAACATGGAGGGTTTTGTGAACTTGATATGACCACAAAGTTTTCCATGGGTACAACATACTATAATAACAAAAGTTAAGGTTTCCACTAAGGTTGAGTTACAATTAAATTTTTGTTTAGACAAGGCTAGAAAAATAAACTAGGTCTCTCAATTTTGATATCACACCAGGTGAGGTTTAACAATAAGGAAAGACACTTAAGTTATCCAAAACATCTAAAATCAAGAAAACTATTCATGGGAAGCACTTCTCTAACTCGAGAGGGAACAAATAAATTTTCATGGTAATACTAAGTAGAACCATGACCACAAGGTTTCCTATAGCCTGATTTTACACTTAAAAACAAACACACAACACTAACCTAATTTAGAAATGTCAAACATTAAGAAAATATTTCCACGAAACTAACATATCAATATAAGAAGCACCATTCACTATAACACAATGGGATTTATTTATATTAAATCTTGCTCAAGCTCAAAATAACCATAAAGAGAGAACAAGCATAAATCGTAACACCAAATAACACTCAAGGGAACTAGAGGGAAGAACAAGTAACAAGAGGGTCCAACTACAATCCAAAAGTGCATCGTACCAAAAGTGAGCAACAAATTATGAAAATAACTTTCACTTTCCTTTCCTAATGGAAAAAAAAAGGTAACAATAACAAGGTGTCTCAAAATACGAAGAAAAGAGGAATTCCTAAAGTTATGTCATATCCTTAACATATGTTGCCTTAAAATTACAATAACCTAGGTCACCAAGGACTAAATACGCACATAAGGAGGTTTCTTTTCTTAAAAAACAAGAGATAAGACTCAATCCTAAAAGGCCACAACTCACGCTCATCGAGCTACGAGGCAACAAGGGTATGAAGACCCAACTCCTACAAGTGAAACACACATACGCCTATGGACAAGGGAGTACTACGCAATTAGAACACATCACGATGAACAAGGTGTTTCACAATTCTAGGTATGCGGCAGAACTAAAGTTTCAACTATACATTGTACTCAATACATAAATCTTACTCATTTTATAAATCAACTTATTCAGTCAAAATTTGTAGTTTCTCTCACAGGCACATTCCTTATGAGTTTTCTTAGTTAAAATTTCCTCCTATTATGACATCACAAATTTTTATTATAAGGAGCACCACTAATGTTGGCATGATATCTTGCCATTTAGTATATGCGGCGGAAATATTTATTTTACTCATATGGAAGGTAGAAGGGAAAATTTTCCTTTCGCTTCTTCTACATAGTTTCATTTTTTCTATTAATCTACCAAGATTATATTAAGAAACCATTTCCCTTTTTCTAATGTTCTATTTTATTTGTTAAGTTTCAAGTACAAGCTCCTTAAGTAGAGTTTTATTATGCTCAATTTAATCATTTTACCAAATAGATCTTAATGCGAAGGAATACTCAACCATATCACATTATTACTTTTATAGGAATAAGAGATAAATCAAAATAACACACTTTTAATTCTAAAGGAACAAGAGACATTCAACATAACAAACACATCATTAATCTTGCAAGAAATAGGAATCTATAAACCAACATGTATCACAACAATATTTCAAGGGTTTACCAAAAAATTACAAGCATCATTAAACATTCTTAGTGGGTCTCCACAAGTCTCAAAAGAATTTACAAGGAAAGACCCATTAAAGAGACATATTTACTTTTACAAATTTTAGAGGTTTAACAATGTTTTTTGTTTAGGCTCAAACATTTTACTCACATAATAAGACAAGGAAAATTTTCAAATCAACACTCATATTTCCACAAGATACCACCAACAAAGAAACAAAATGACAAGGAAAATTTTACTCCAAGGACACCATATTCCCATTAGAAGGTATCAAATGCAATAGGAAAACCAACTAATCTACCCAAACATGGACTTTATGACCAAGAGTTGTAGTTTTAAAAGAAGAAGCACAATATAAGCACCACCGAGATTAAAATATCAAGATCTACCTCTTAGTGTAAAATTACAAGACCCCGAATTTCTGCAACCAGATGGGTTGAGACTCTTAATGTGATTGCACAACATGGAGCATATCTCAAAGTGTGGGACCTAGTGAGTTGAGAGAGCTCTCCGGATTAAGGTTGGTTCCTATTCCACTTTTTCAGTGCACACAAATAAATTATAGAGGATTTGTTCTAAAACCTACTCTATCTTACCAAGGAGACAGGGTTGAGAATATACAAAAATAAAACTAAGATAATGAGGTGATCCACCAAAGGAATGTTAGACACTTTTTTTACAATTTAACATAAACCACATAAATGCAATATAAACACCACGTACGGTAATCGAACTATAATGAGAGACCAAAAGGAAACAATGAAACACATGAGAGGGTCAAGAATCATCCACAAACATATATTATTGCTTCAAATTTGATACAAGTACATTATAGTGGCCACGAGGCAAAACTTAGAATTATAACTCGAATGGGAGGTTAGGACTCACGAACTCATCTACAAATCGGAGGAGAAGGGAGGGTACAAAAGAGAAATGTCCAACCATTTACAATGAACCAAACTCCTTATTTTATAGATGCAATGAAGAGGAAAGAAGAAATGAGGTGGGTAATTTTATTTGAGGAGGTCGCCTACGGCCATTAATGCTGCTGAAAATTTGCCCACAATTTTTCAAGTCCATCGCTCTATTTTTTCTCGACATGTTGAAGAAGGGAGAGTGACGGATCAAATCAAATCTGATCGGTTATGGGGACAATCGATTGTATATTAATGGCATGAAGATGTTTCCCCATTTTTCACCCACCAAACCTATTTGAAATTAAATTTTTAGGTTTCCATGGTGTAGGTGAGGTCAAGACCTTTCCAACGGTATTCAAATTTGTTGAATTTTGTGGTGCCAAATTTGTTGAATTTCTGCACCTTGGGTCGAAAGATATGTCCATTTGAACGTTTTGACTCGGGTCCATACAAAAATGGTGAAAATGAGTTGAAAGAATAGATTTGTGGCACTAAAACTCACTTTGTGCTTTTTGGCACCAAAATATAAAACACAAAATTTTCCCCACAGACCCATGCAATTCACTTTTGGAAAAAAATATCTTCGTGCCCACTAACCCGCATTTCCATTTGGGTGAAAAGTCTCTTCTAGGCTTGCTAGCCCACATGCAATTCACGTCAAACGTGGATCCTTGGGCATCAGCTGAGTTGCAGCTTATTTTTTCACTTTAAGCCTTCTTAGGCGAAAATTTCAAACTACCTCCGATGACCTCGCCGACCCACTTTGACATTTCAACGTGGCCACGTGTCCGCTTGTGGGCCTTAGGCATTTTTCTTCATTTGGCTTTAAGATCCCCTATGGGCTTATGGGCCCAATATTCACTTTGCACCCTATTCACAAAAAAAAAAAAATTCCAAAACTTGCCGCATACCCACCCGGCCTGAAATTCACTTGGGAAAAAGTCCTCCCAAGTCTGTCATGGCCCAGTAACTTGCAAAATACGAGGAGTTAGAAGGACTTCTTTATATTTTTGGAAAGGAGAAGAAATTTCTCACTTGATGAAGATGTTTTTAGAAACCTTATTTTCTTAGGATATCTTAAAAATTAGATCAAGCACTAAAAGAGGAAAATGGGTGCAGCTTAACCGTAAAATAAGCATGATCTTATTTTGGATAACAATTTGGCAAATCAAAGGGACATATTCCTGCTAGATGAAGAGATCAGTTTCCTTTTGAAGCATCCATTGGGCATGGATTCATAATTTATATCTTGATCGATCTTAACTTTGAAAATCCGATCCCCGAGCCGCTGGACATTGTTGGAACTAGAGTTGACCCTAAATCTTTTGGAAATGGTCCTTCAAGACGCGATTTTGGTTGCTTTATATTTTTAATATTTTAAAATTAGCAACTATCATGGCAACCATGGGTCTCCATGATGTAAATGCTGAAGGGCCTGGTGCATTCACCTAGAGGCACATCGAACTCTATAATGGCGCAAAACCTGGAGCAACAAAAACCTATGCTAGACCACTTAGGGAAATAAAACCTAGCTACAACAAAACAATGTGCATATGAAATTAGGGGAATTAAAACCATAGACTAATATTTTACAAGGGAGAGGAAGTTTTCCTTTTAGTATCGATGTTTGACGTGAGATCCCATTGATCGAGATCTGTAATTCTTCACCATCCAACTTAGCCCATAGGAAGGCATTGCTGCATTGTACATCTTGTGACCATGTAGGGGCCACTCAAAATGGAATCAAACTTGGAATGGTTTCTATTTTTTCCCGATTTGTATCTCACTTTAGAACTAAGTCCCCTTCTTGAAAGGTCCCGCTCTTGCTTTCTTATCAAATGTCTTCTTGATCGATGCTTGATCTTTCTCTGTGACTCCGCATTGCATGCTCTCTTACCTCTCCTACTTCCATCATCTCTGCATACCTGATTGCAATAGGTTCAAACTTGGCTAGCTCCAACTATTTCACGAGATCTAAAGTGGGCCACTCTAATGATATGGGCACATCGCCTCTTTCCATATTCAAGATTGTATGGGAGTTACTGTGGACCTCTTTGATGTCATCTTATATGCCCATAGAGCTGATTTGATATTTGTATGCCAAGTTCTCTAATATTCATCAAGATTCCTTCTAATAACTTAGTAGGTTCTTATTTGTGGAATCTACTTGGCCATTACCCTAAGGGTAATAATTTGATGAAGTGCTAAGGTACACACCATTCTTTACTAACCATTCAAAGGTGATCCTTATACCAAGGAATTCCAATGCATTGTATGATATAATGGTGGCAGGGAATCCAAACCTAATGGCTATTCCTTCATGAAATCCAAGATGTTGGATTCATTTACTTCTTTTAGTGCCATCGCTTCATCCACTTGGTGAAATAGTATGTCGCAGTAAGTATCTACTTGTGGCCTTAGCTTGAATTTGGGTTAACCATCCCAATGAATTCTAGTCCCCACTACATGAATGGCTAATCCAATGAAGGGAAAGAAACCTAGCTTCTCCTTTCCTCGAGAAGAATGCACACTTTTACACTTCTTTACCCATGAGTAGCAGTCCCTAAACACCGTAGGCCAATAATAACAAGCTTTTATGATCTTGAGAGATGTTACTCGAGGGAAACATGACCTACCACTTTGCATCATAGAACTCATGTAATACCCTTTCAATTTTTCCCTGTCCCAATGCACCTCAATAGAACACTATTAATATCCTTCTTGAACAAAAACCATCAATGAGTACAATGGGATGGCTTATAGCCTCGAAGTATCTCCTGTTGTTTTGTTCCATTCTAAAGGGCAAAAACTATTTCAAGATAGTGCACCAAGGCTTGGATCCAACATGTAGTAGGTGCATCATTATCTAGTTGCTCTTGATCATTCTATAGAAATAGGATAACTTTTTTTCCACCCACTAACTCAACCTATTTCTTGGAGGCGAGTTGTTCACACAAAACCTTGCCTCGAACTAGTTTTTTTCACCTTGATATCATTATCATATTCCATTACCCGAGTGATCCAACCTACTTTCTTCTCATTTAAGTCCTTGTTAGGAGAAAATCCTTTACACCAACACGGGACACTACTAGTTGAATCTTATTGTTTGAGACCAAGTGTCTAAACTTCTTCAAGCTCCTAATAACAGTAAGGACATGTTTTTCAATGAAAGAGTATTTTACCTCATAGTCCTCTCGAGCTCGATCAAGAAGGCTATTGGTTATTCTAAACCTTCCTCATTGGGCTAGACCAAGATGGCTGAGATGGTGTCTAACCCTCCAAAAGCATATAGCATGAAGTATTTTGAGAAGTTTGGGTTAATAAGAGTTGGATCCTATGATATTGCAATTTTGATGGTCTCAAAACTCTCTTTCCCGCTAATTTCCATTTAAATGCAAGACTCTTCTTTAAAAACATTGTTAAAGGCTTTATAAGAGTGGCAAAATCAGGTACAAATCTGTGAACAAAGTTTATCCTCCCTAAGAAGCTTTAGAGATATTTTTGTGTTGTGGTAATGGAAGTGTTTGAATAGCTTCCACCATTTCAGGATCAATGTCAATCCTTCTCTCGTGACAATGTGGCCCAACAATTTCCCTCATGAGCCAGAACACACACATCTTTGGATTTAATGACACTCGAACCTTCTATACCTCTAAAATAATTGCCTAAGGTGGAAAAGATGGTTTGGTGATGTCATCTATATACACGAGTAACCATATTGTTGATCAAGCCTTTCAATGCCATATCCATAGCTTGTTGAAATGTTGCTCCATCATTTAATAGTACAAATGACATCCTCTTATAAGCATATGTTCCCATTTAGTGGTGAAGGATGTCTTGAATTCATCTTCTCTTTCACCATTATCCGGCTATAACTCGAGTATCCATCTAATAATGAAAACCTCTTTGAACTAGCTACAACCTGTAAGATATGTTCCACTAATGGAAGTGAATAGTGATCCTTGAGTGATTCTCTCGCTTAGATCACAAAAGTCCACACACAATCTGATTTATCCATTTTTCTTCCCCACAGAACTAAGTTTGCAACCCACTCAAATGCTTGATAGGAAAGATGATATTGGCTTCAATTAGCTTGTTCAATTCTTTTCTCATGAGAGGCTCTATGTGAGGGTTTACTTGCCTTTACTTCTATCCGAAAGGCTTAGCTCCTTGATCTAGCTCGATAGTTTGTTGTGCCACGTTGGGTTAAACCTCTTAAATATTTATAAGTCCAGAAAAGACATCTTGAAATTCTTGAAAGAGTTGAATAAACTTAGATTTTTCTTGTTCACTACTCACCTTGCCAATCTACAACGCTTTTCCTTCTTATATGGAAATGGGCTCAATCCTCACCCTTTACCCGAATATTCACCTTCTTCTTCTGAAATTGATCATTTTGGCTGAAGATTGATTCCAAAGTGATAAGACCCTTTGGTAGTTTTTCGGTCCTCAAATGCACTACTTGATCGCCATACTACCTGCTCCAACCTATCTTGGTTCTTGGAGGAGAACTCAACTTCTTCTTGTAGAAAGTTGACAATTTATTGATCATTTTCAAAGACTTGCAAGCTTGTGTCATGTTGCTGGGGACGACCGACCTCACAACCAACTCTATATGGGGATGAGATTTATCACTCTTGATACCCTCCACAATGTCAAAGGCTACCCAATTGCTGCCAATCTCTATACCACTTCATTCTTTTTCCTGGATGGAATTGATGTTGAATGCTTCAAAATCCTCGATGAGGTCCCATACCCAATTTCTTTGTAGTTCTCAAAGCAGATCATTATTAACAACATTTTATCCTTAGACTTGATTCCCAACAAGATAACTATCGCTAAACATTTGTAAGTTTCTTATCCCTCTTTTTCTGCCCAATGTAGTCCATGGACCAAAGCCTCATACTCTTTCTATATTTTTGAACAAGAAATTTGGAAACAGAGAGTTGAGTAGTATTTCCATACCTGAGGCGAAACAAGCATATCCCCTCCTCCGGCTCCTTGTCTACCTTGAACCGTCAAAGAACAACTTCCATACTTCATTATCATATTTGTGTTATGGATTAATGATGTCAAGAAGAGGATGATTCTCCTCATGCACATATTATACTCCTAGCATATATTCCTCCATCTATTTATAGGGGTCAAAATCATGCCTCTTGTTCACCCACTCATCGAGATTCAAGTCTAGAATACAACCAACTTTGGTATCTCGCTTCACAAGTACTTGAGAGGTCCTTCGATCAAAGGTTGAATAATTGGCATTGATCAAGCTAGGTACATAAGACTCAATATGGTAATCCACAATGGAATTGGATCTAATTGTGGACTTAGCTCCGTACCTTGGTCTAAAAATAATGTGCAACCAATCAGCAGACAAATAGCCTCCAATTTTAGTAGTGAAGTCTCTCGACAAACACAATGCAAAATGTGGTGGAAAATCTATGACTGATACGTTCTTCAAAATAGTCACATTGGGGTAGGCGTGCAATGTGAGGCTCAAATATTTGATGAATCCAATACTTGACACTGTTGTCCCATCCAATTGCACTACCCCCATGGAGATGACTTCATATTGAATACCTAGTTGATTGGCTATTTATTTTGGCATTACAAAGCTACTTTCTCCCGAATCAATCATGCAATTATGTACTAGCTTGTCCCTAATGATCAATGAGACATAGAAATGGGATGGCTTAAGATTCTTACCTTGTTTTCCTCCATGGTTCCTTTCGTGCTAAGCTACATTGGTAAGAACTTTCTCTTGTTAGTTGGGGGATGATTTGTGGTCGACCAATTGGCCATAACATTCTGCAACATATTTCTTTGTCCTAGAATGGCTAGTAACTCCCACATTGAAATGTTCACATTTGTCTTCTTCATTTGTTTAATGATATTAAATGAGCTATCCTTTTTTTCCTTTCTTTGGTATATTTTTCTTGCACATGGGTCATTACAATTAGTTCCCCGAGTGGGTTTGGAAGGTGTATTGGAATGAATCTCCATATCGGGAGTTACATTCTAAGTGCCAATACCTTTGTGGAATAATGGAGGTTGAGGATTACCTAATTTTTGTGATTTTCCTCTCCAATATTGATTTTCTGGACCGTGTATTAGAAGATACAATTTGAGAAGGTGTTTGATTCATTCCACAAAGTCCCGAGCCTTCCAATCGACAAGCATAGTCTCACTTGGAGATGCCTCTTACTTGAGCTCCTTACTACTAATTTTCTTCTTAGCTGGACTCTTGTGACACACCAAAGTGGTCTATACCATCAAGGCCTCGGTTCAATTGCACTATTAAAACACATTGATTGGTTATGTGGCTAATTGCATGGGAAACACCAATCATATTATTGGCCCATGTTTTTTTTTTTTTGCTAGAACCAAGACCCTTGATGTTGAAATTGTGTTTGGATCATATGACTAGAAAGGCCCAGAGTTTGAGGTTGTCCATGGTTTTGGTTCGATTTGCATCCCGAGACGGCGGTGACCTATTTTTCTGATATGGGGTTCTAGCCTCGATACCGAGCTTGAGGCTGATATGGCCTAGAACTCCAAGCTTGTTTCCTCTTGATAGATACTAACTCATTCCCGCTTTTACACTTGTTTCATATCTTCTGAATCTCTTTGAGGTGCTAGATGATGAGGTAGAGGCTTTAGCTAAACTCGATTCCTAGGAGTAGGTATAGGAGCCAATGTGGGTTTCTAACTAGTGCTTGAGGCTGATAGGTTTGGGTATAGAGGCATGGGTGTCCTAAGAAAGTTTTCCAACCTCTATTAAACAATTTTCAGCTCTTACATAAATGTTATAGGTGCAGTAAGGTGGTTCCTCCCATTGATTGTATCATTAAAGCAATATCGAATTTAGAGCTCAAAGAAAGTATAAGAAAGCACCTTAATATGTGGCCCTTATAGCCAATGGAATCTTGTCCCATGTCCTTTGAAATATGAGGTTGAAATTTGTCAACCGCTCGTTAGGCCCTCTTTATTGTTGTCGATTCCAACAAGGATAGATTATCTCCTTCTCTCCAAATTGATTATGAAGAGCTTTGTATAGATGGTCTTATTGATGGCGAGATCATAGCACCCCGAATGTCTCAGAATTTGATGGGTTGAGACTCTCAGTGTGATTGCATAACATGGAGATTTTCCCAAGTGTGGGACCTTGCGAAATTGGAAAAGCTCTCGGGATGAAGGTCGATTCCTATTCCTCTATTCAGATGCACACATAAAAATGTAGAGGATTTACTCAAAAACCTAATCTAACTTTCTAAGGAGACAGGGTAATAAGATGCATAAAATAAAACCTAAACTATAAAGGTGATGCACCGAGCAATGAAGAACACCTGTCTTGCCAATAAACACAAACCATAAAAAATGCAATACAAGATCATGCAATGTATAACCATATTTGTAAAGTGAAAGATCAAGAGGATGCAAATGAACAGAGAGAGGGTTGAGAATCATCCATATACATGCATTATTTGCTCCAAAGATTGATAGAACACACTACAAAATGCTAAGAGGCAAAGCTGCATTACGCTTTTAAATGGGAGGTTTGAACTCCACAACTTCACCCGCCAAAGAGAAGCAGGAGGGAAAAAAAGAATGTACAACCTTTAGAAAGAAGCCCTCCTTACAATTTATAGAAGAATGAGAGAGGTAAGAGAAAGAAAATCCAAATCTACCCCAACCACCTCCAGGTTGCATTTAATTCATCTCATTATGGTGGTAGGTGAGAACCCTAAGCAGACCAAAAAGTGACAAACCTGTATTTTACATGTTTAAGAAATTTTTCCCACCTAATTAAATATATCCAGTCATAGTTGGACATAGGACCTCATAAGCTTTCCAAAAAGTCCAACCTTGTGTTAATTCAAGCTTCTCGTGAAAAGTTATGGCGGTCTGAATATCTAGGTCGTGGTCTGCTTCCGTCAGTAGCTCAAAATGTTTGCAAGACTTTCCTAAAGATGCGCCATTGGCGCATCCATTTTTGTGTTAACATCCTTTGATATGCACATTTGACCTATGCCTTCGCACATCCATTTTTGTCGACATCCTTTATTGTGCGCCTTCCTCGACCTACGCCTTGGCGCATCCATTTCGTGTCGACATCCTTTGCATGCGCTCTTATTTCCACATTCTTCGCTTTTCTATATCTACCTAGGGGGATATTTACAACAATTGAAACTCAATGGGATCACCTACCTACTAGGTAGAAGATCGTTGGCCTTTAGCAATCCATTGGGTATGGATTCATAAGCAATAACCGAAACCAACCTCGATATCCGATCCCGGGCTTTGATATCGCAACCCCTTCTTCGAGAGCATGCTGAATGTAGAAATCTAACTCCGAGAGCAACAAATCCCGTGCCGAAGCACTTAGGGAAATTGAAACCTAACTACAACAAGAAAATGTGCATACGCACTTAGAGAAATTAAAATCTAGGCTAATATTTACAAGGGTAAACCTTTTCCTTTTAGTAGAAGAATGTTTAAGATAGATTCCGTTAACTGAATCGGGAGTTCTTTCTCCATCCAATGTAGACAATTAGAAGGCATTACTAATTTTACATCCCATGAGCATGTAGGGGCCACTCCAAATGGCATAAAACTTAGAATGCCTTCCTGGTTTTGCCCAATCTGCATCCCATTTCGTAACTAGATCTCCTTCCAGAAGGTCTTTTCTCTTGCCTTTTTATCAAACCATCTTTTACTAAGGCCGATCCTTTTCAATCATTAGAACTACATGTTCTCTTATTTCTTACAATTCCATCAACTCGCATACCTGGCCTCCATTGGTTCAAACTCTGACAACTTCAATCGCTTCATGAGCTCCATTCACGGGTAACTCTAATGATATAGGCAATACCACCTCTTTCCCATAGACCAACTTGTAGGAGAATTACCTGTAGATCTCTTTGGCATTATCCTATCAGCCCATAATGCAGATTTTAGCTTGGGTATGCCATGTCCTTTGGTTTTCATCCGTGAGTCCTTCCGATGATTCTTAGCAAGTTCTTGTTCATGGACTCGCCATCCATTAGCCCCCCGTGGGTAATAATTTGAAGAGGTGCTCAAATAGATTCCATTCTCGATGTACCCATTTTATAATCTTGGAACCTATGAATGCCAATTCATTTTCTCGATATGATAGTGGCCGTACACACCAACTCCGGTCACTATTCCTTCATAAAATCCTAGTATGTTAGACTCATTTGCTTTTTTGAGCGCACCGCTGGGTCCACTTGGTGAAATAGTCCGTTTCCATGAGAATCCACTTGTGGCCTCGCTTGGAGATTGGGTCGATGACCCGACGAAGTCCAATCCCCATTGCATAAATGGTTGGTCAACCAAAATTGGGTGCAATGGGAGTGCTGCTAGTATTTTTGCTGTGAAGAGTGCACATTTCTTGCACTTTCTTATCCATGTATATATACCAACCTTTGAACACCGTGGGCCAATAATACACCGCCTTCATTATCTTGAGAGTCACATTACTGTGGGGAGAAATGTCCTCCAGAATCTCCATCAAGAAAATCTCAGTAGCACCCTCTCAACTTGACCTATCCCAATGCACCTCAATAGAACTCCAATGATGTCCTTTTTAAACAAAACACAATCAACAAGCACATATGGAATGGCTTGTAATCAAGTATCTCCTCTTTGCTTCGCTCATTTCGGAGGGCATAGGCCTGTCTCAGGAAGTGTATCATATTTTGAGTCCAATAAGGAGCGGGCACATCATCATCTTCTTGTTGTTGACCATCCCGTAGTACTCAAGATAGTCTCTTTTTCACCACACCGATTCAAATTTTTACTCAAAGCTAGCTGTTCACATAGTCCTTTTCCATGTACTAGTTTTGTGACCTTGATCTCGATGTCATATTCCATGACACGGGTTATCCATCCCGCACTTTTTCGCTCAAATCCTTCTTTAGAAGGAAGTCCTGACTCCGCATGAGAGACCAACAATTGATCTTGTTGTTTGAGACTAGGTGCTTGAATTTCTTTAAGCTCCCGATCACTACAAGGACAAGGTTTTCAATAAAAAGACCTATTTTTGTATTCCTCCAAGCCTTGACTAAAGAAAGCAACTGGTTGTTCTAATCCTTCTTTGTTTTGTTGTGCCAGAGTGCAGAAATTGTGTCTCCACCACCGAAGGTATATAGCATGAAATCCTTGGAGAAGTCTGGATTGGACGAGAGTTGGAGCTTGAGATATAGCCTCTTTTATTTTCTCAAACATGCCTTGCCTTCTCGATGTCCACTTAAATGCCATGATCTTCTTCAACATTAGCATTATTGGCTTTACGAGAGCTACAAAGTTTGGAACAAACCTGTGGACAAAATTGATCCTTCCCAAGAATCTTTGAAGATCCTTCTTGTGAATTGGCAATGGCAACACTCGAATTTCTTCAACTCTTTCGGGTCAATCGTGCCAACCCCTTCTCAAAACAATATGGCCTAGAAGTTTTCCTTCGTGAGCCAAGAATATGCATTTTTGGGATTCAATGATACCCCAAATCTTCTACACCTCTAAAACACCCGCCTCGGATGAAAGAGGTGATCCACCGCATTTTGGAGAATACGGTGATGTCATCAAGATATACGTAACTATTTTATTGATCAACCCCTTGAATGCCATATCCATTGCCCTTTGGAAAGTGGCTCCAGCATTTGATATCCCAAATGGCGCTTCTTCTTGTAGGCATAGGTGCCCCATTTGGTGGTGAAAGCCGCTTGAATCGGGTCATCTTCTTTCACCATTACTTGATTATACCCCGAGTAGCCATCTAGGAGTGAGAATCTCTCCGAATCGAGATACTACTTGCAATATTTGTTCCATTGAAGGAAGTGGGTAATGGTCTTTGAGAGATGCCCTATTGAGATCTCGGAAGTCCACACACAACCTGATTTATCCGCTCTTCTTCCTTACTGTAACCAAGTTTGAAACCCACTTGAGTGCTTGATCAGAATATAATGCTTTCCTCTATTAGCTTGTTTAGCTCTTTCTTCGGTGAGAGGCTCAATGTGAGAGTTGACTGGTCTTTGCTTCACTGATGGGCTTAGTGTCTGGATCCAATTCTATGGTATGTTGTGCCAACTCTGGGATTGAATCCTCTCAAGTCTTCATAGCTCCAAGCGAAGACATCTAGAAATTCTTGGCAAAGTTGTATGAAATCTGATTTCTCCGCTTTCAAAGTGGCAACTTTACCAATTTGAAGTGTTTTACCTTCCCAACTAGAATTGGCTCGAATCTTCTCTCTTGACCTCGTATGTTAGCTTTTTCCTTATAGAACTAGTCGTTAGGGTTGAAGATAGAATCCAATGTTACTAAACCCTTGGGAAGCTTGTTTTTCCGCAATCGCACTACTTGATCACCGTATTGTTGCTCTAGTCTATCCCGATTCTTAGCTGAGAATTCAGCCTCTCTTGTAAGAAATTGATGATCATTAATCGTTCTCAAACACCGCTAGCTTGTGTTATTATTTAGAACTCATCGCCTCACAATCACATGGATATGTGGTTGTGTTTTTTTCTCGATGTTGTCAACCACATCAAACATTTCTCCAATCACTGCGAGCCTATCCGCGGCTTCATTTTCTTCTTCACTGGTATGGACACGATATTGAAAGCTTCAAAATCCTCAACGATGTCCCATACCCTATTCTTTGTAGTTCTTTAGCAGTTCATTCTTTGTAGCATGTTGTCCCCCGACTTGATTGACGATTAGCTCACTATCTCCAAACACCCGCAAGTTCTTTATGCTCTTTTTTCTGCCCAATGAAGTCCATGAACTAAGGCCTCATATTCAGTTGTGTTGTTTGAAAAGGAAAATTGGAAACAAAAGCTAAATAATATTTGATGCCTTGAGGTGAAACAAGCATAGCTCCTCCTCCCCGCACCTTACCTACTCCTTGATCCATCAAAAATAAATGCCATACCTCATTGTCATCCTTATGGTTTGGTTTGGTGATGCTAGGAATAGGTGGTTTTCTTCTATGTATGCAATAGACTCCTAGCTCAGATTCTTCTACTTCTTGGTAGGGATCAAAATCATGTACGTTGCTTGCCCATTCATCAAGATTCAAACTGGGATGCTTCCAACTTTGGTGTCACTTCATCTGTGTTTAGATAATCTTCTTGATCAAATGTTAAATAGTTGGCATTGATTTGGCTTCGAGTATGAGGCTCAATATGAAAGTTCACAATTGGTTCAGATCCGATTGTGACCTTAGTACCATATCTTGTTTCGAACAACATGTGTGACCAATCAAAGATAAGTAGCCTCCAATTTTGGTGTGAAATCCTTGATAAACATAGGGCAAAGAGTGGTGGCAAATCACACCGACACATCTTGCAAAACGGTAACATTGGGGCATGCATGCAAGATAAGATTCAAACATTTAATCACTCCCACCATTTCTACTTTGATGTCCCATCTAATCGCACTACCCCTTTGATATGACTTCATATTGAAGACCCAAATGATCACTATTTTCTTGGGCATGACAGAACTACTTGCCCTTAATCAATCATGCAATTGTGTACTAGTTTATCCCTAATAATTAATGAAACATATAATGGAGAAGGTTTCAAAACTTTACCTTTTTGTCCTCCATGATTCCCTTCAGGCTGAGCAACATTTGTGAGGACATTCTCTTGCATATGGACTTGCTGGTTTGAAGTTGACCAATTCTTCATGGCAGCTTGTAGAAGATCTCTTTGGCCTGGGATGGATAAAGATTCCCACATTGAAATGTTCACATGTGTCTTCTTCATTTGATCAATGATGTTGAAAGGGGATGAAAGATCCCTTTGTTGTCCTTTAACCTGCACATTCCTTTCTTGTGCATGGGCAGCAACAGCTGGCATTTGAGTTGGCTTAGAAGGTGGTTTGGGCTGTCCTTGCGTGTTTGGAACTATATTTTTCTTACCAACACCTTGTGGAGTGATGGAAGGTTGTAGATCACTTAGAGCCGATGACTGCCCTTCACCAATATTCCTCTTCTTTGATCTTGTGTTAGCTGCTACACTCTGAGAAATTGTTTGATTCATGCCACAAAAATCCTCAGCTTGCCAATTCACAAGTGCGGTATCATTTGGAGCCATGTTTTGCTGAGATGTCCCTTGTTGCTGATTTGTTTCTTGACTCACTTCACCCTCTACGCTAGTAGTTGTCACCATCAAGGCTTGGTTCAAAGCACCATTGAAGCACATAGATTGGTTGTGAGGTTCATTGCATGGGAAACACCAATCATACTCTTGAGCTATGTTGTTTTGCACTAGCACTAATGCTTTAGAAGCAGATGCAACATTGGGGCTATAGGGCTGAAATGGTCTATTGGTGGGAGGCCTTACTTGGCTTTGATTTTGATTTGTAGCCTGAGCTGGTGACCTATTTTGTTGGTACATGGGCCTAGCCTGGTACTGCACTTGAGGCTGATATGGTCTAGCACTTTGAGCTTGTTGTCTTTTGATAGTCACCAGCTCATTTCCAAGGTTCTGTAATTGTTTCATAACCTCCTAGAGTTCATTTGAAGCACTAGAGGATGAAGTAGAAGTTTCATTTGAAATTTGATTTCTAGGAGTGGGAATAGGAGCCAAAGTGGGTGTTTGACTAGTGCTTGGATTTTCTAAGTTTGGATACAAGGGCATGGGAGGCCTAGGAGCCAACTTACCAGCTTGAATAAGACATTTTTCAGCCCTAATGGCAATGCTATAAGCAGCAGGTAAGGTTGTGCCTCCCATAGATTGAATTAACATAGAAATATTAGAATTCAAAGCCTTAAGATAGTATAGAAAAGCACCTTCAGTTGTTGGCATAACGGCCACTGGAATTTTATCCCAAGACCTTTGAAATCTGAATTTGAAGTCGGCAGTGTTTGCTCATGGGGGAGCTCTTGATAGTCATCAATTTTTCTAGAAGAGACAAATTATCTCCCTTTTCTCCGAATCGCTCATGGAGAACTATGCATAACTGATTCCAATTTTGGATAGAACCAGCTCTAAGGCTCTAAACCACCTTCATGCAAAGCCTTCCCTTTTAACAAAGATGCCAGCAATTTGACAAAGAACATCCATTTCATTTATCTCATGGATTACACAGACGTTAGCAATGTCTTTGACATGATCACTGAGGAGTGGTATGATTTTCTCCGTGAAAAAATGGAATGTTCTTCAATGCCGCAATTGGAACCGGATTCGTGCATTGAGGGCAAGTGGGCTGCTGCTGGTGAAGTTGACAAAAGGGTTTTGTTGTGCCATTCTGATTGGCCTAAGAACCCTTGTTGATTAGATGAAAGGTCTACCTGTGGAGGGGTTGATAAAGTCCTCGTTAGGTGGAGATGGTGATCTTTGTGGTCTTCTTCCTCTCCTTCCTCTGCCCGGTGATAGTTGCAGAGTGGAAAAATAGCCCTCTTCTCATGCGCTGGGCAACTATTGCTACTTATACCACTAAATTCTATCCTAATGAGTCGCGGATGTGTTAGATAATGAGCCTCAAAAGGCTGGATTTTGCCAAGTTACACACCAAACCCGACAATATTAAAAATAGAAATCTAAAAGCTTGAAGGACCTAGAAGATATAGTTCTTCAATTTGGTTATCGGGTTTTGTTTTTGTTTTTCTAATCCCCAAAAGGTACAGTAAAACTTAGGTCATGTAAGGCAACTACAAAACCGAAATACTAAAAACCATGGAATTTTGAAAGTCAAAATATCAAAAATCTAAGAATACCCTTTTGAAGATTATCCCCGATCTATCAACTAGTGAAATTTTGACTTGTTTTGAGCAAGTTAAGTCCTTGAAAATCAATTTCAAAGCTCGGCTGGAAGGTGAAAATCTGGAATTGTAAAACCTACAATTTTGGTCCAAATTTCTTGAAAATTCCTTCAAATGTGGAATGACCTCTTGGTCCCACCGGCATGCAAACAACTATTGATGGTGGATCAAAACACCACCGAATGTCCGCAACTCGATGGGTTGAGGCTCTCAGTGCGATTGCATAACATGGAGATTTTCCCAAGTGTGGGAACTTGCGAAATCAGAAAAGCTCTCGGGATGAAGGCCGGTTCCTATTCCTCTGTTCAGATGCACACATAAAAATGTAGAGGATTTACTCAAAAACCTAATCTAACTTGCCAAGGAGATAGGGTAAGAAGATGCATAAAATAAAACCTAAACTACAAAGGTGATGCACCGAGGAATGAAGAACACCTGTCTTGCCAATAAACACAAACCATAAAAATGCAATGCAAGATCATGCACAGATAACTAGATTTGCAGTGAAAGATCAAGAGGATGAAAATGAACATAGAGAGGGTTGAGAATCATCCACAGACATGCATTATTTGCTCCAAATATTGATACAACACACTACAAAATGCCAAGAGGCAAAGTTGCATTACAGTTTTAAATGGGAGGTTTGAACTCCACAAATTCACCTGCCAAAGAGAAGAAGGGAGGGGAAAAACAAGAATGTCCAACCTTTAGAAAGAAGCCCCTCCTTACAATTTATAGGAAGAATGAGAGAGGTAAGAGAGAGAAAATCCAAATCTACCCCAACCACCTCTAGGTTGCATTTAATTCATCTCATTATGGTGGTAGGTAAGAACCCTATCGACTCCAAAAAGTGGTGAACTGTATTTTGCATTTTTAAGAATTTTTTCCCACCCAATTAAAGATATCCAGTCGTAGTTGGATCAGAGGACCTCGTAAGCTTTCCAAAAATTCCAACCTTGCGTTAATCCGAGCTCCCTGTGAAAAGTTATGGCCGTCTGAATATCTAGGTCGGGATCTACTTCTGTCGCCGCGCTCAAAATGTTGCGCCTCCTAAAGATGTGCCATTGGCGCATCCATATTTGTGTCGACATTCTCTTACGTGCACCATAGGCGCAAATTTTTCCATGTCGACACTCTGTGTCATGCGCCCTTTACGTGTGCCTTGGCGCATCCATTTTTGTGTCAACATCCTTTCGTGTGCCTCTCGACTGCGCCTTGGTGCATCCATTTTTGTGTCAACATCCTTTGTTGTGCACCTCGACTTGCACCTTGGCGCATCTATTTTTTTTTTTTTGACATCATTTGTTGTGCGCCTCTCACCCTGTGCCTTGGTGCATCCATTTTCATGTCGACATCCTTTGTTGTGTGCCTCTGACCTGCGCCTTGGCGCATCCATTTTTGTGTCGACATCCTTTGTTGTGTGCCTCTTACCTGCGCCTTGGCGCATCCATTTTTGTGTCGACATCCTTTTTTGTGCACCTCGACCTATGCCTTGGCGCATCCATTTTCGTGTCGACATCCTTTGTTGTGCACCTCTTATTTCCACATTCTTCTCGCTTCATCTATATCTACCCTGGGGAGATATTTACAACAGTCCCAAGTTTGAATAGAGCTTGTTGTTAGACTCTTGAACCATTTTGAAGCTTTATCCTTGATTGAAGAGGCTAGTAACTTGACTACAATGTCCATCTCGGTGATCTCATGAATTACACAAACATTTGTAATGTCTTTAATGTGGTCACTAGGAGAACTCAGTTCTCTCAGTAGTGAAATATGGGATGCTATTTAATGCTATAATTGGGATTGGATTTTGTGCATCGAGGGAAAGTGGGATGTTGCTAGTGAAATTGACATAAGGATTTGGTCGTGCCATCCCGATTGGTCTAAGAACCCTTGTTGATTGAATGAACGACCTACTAGGAGGAGGTGTTGACATGGTTTCTGCTTTGGTGGAGACGGAGACCTCAGGATATTCTCCTTCTTCCCCTTCTATCTACGGACAAGTGTAGATAGACAAATAGTCCCTCCTCTCTCGATTCTTGACCTTATTTATATTCTTCTTATGAAATTGTCAAGCTTGGACTATGAAATCAGTATATTCTAATTATTTAGGAGTTTCAGATGTGTAATTATTCAAAGCTTCTTAAAAGCTATAATTACAATAGGTGCACATCAATCTTGCTACAATAAAGATGGAGACTTCTTTTCCCACCGAGCATGACAAAACTGTTAGTGCAAAATCACAACACCCATGAATGTCTACAACTAGATGGGTTGAGACTCTTAGTGTGATTGCACAACATGGAGCATCTCTCAAAGTGTGGGACCTTGCGAGTTGAGAGAGCTCTTTGGATTAAGGTCAGTTCCTATTCCTCTGTTCAGTGCACACGAATAAATTGTAGAGGATCTATTCTAGAACTTACTCTATCTTACCAAGGAGACATGGTTGAGGAGATACAAAAATAAACTTATGCTAACAAGGTGATACACCAAAGGAATGTTAGACACTCATTTTGCAATTAAACACTGAGACCAAAGAAATGCAATACGAACACCATGCATGGGTAACCAAACTATAATGAGAGATCAAAAGGCAATAATGAAACACATGAGAGGGTCAAGAATCATCCACAAACATATATTATTGTTCTAAAGTTGATATAGTACATTATAGTGTCCAAGAGGAAAAACTTAGCATTACAACTTGAATGTGGAGGTTAGGACTCCAAGAACTTGTCTTCAAATCAAAATAGAAGGGAGGGTGAAAAATAGAAATGTCTAACCCTTTACAAATATCACAGCTCCTTTTATAGATGCAGTGAAGAGGAAAGAAGAAACGAGGTGGGAAATTTGATTTTGGAGCTCAACTACCAACCATTAATGCCGATGTAAATCCACCCACAATCTATCAAGTTTGTCGTTCTATATTTTCTTAGTGTGTTGAAGAAGGGAGAGTGGTGGATCGAATCAAATCAAATCTAGTTGTTGGGAACGATCAGTTGTGTATTAATAGAATGAATACGTTTCCCCTTTTTCACCCATAAAACCTCTTTGAAATTAATTTTTTTGGTTTCCATGGCATATGCAAGGTTGAGACCTTTCCAATGATGCCAAATTTGTTGAATTTTAGGCACTAGGTCGAAAGATATGTCCATTTGAATGTTTTGAGTCGGTCGAGTCAAAAATGGAAAAAATAGTTAATGTAATGGGTCCGGGCCCGAAACTCACTTTGTGCCTTTTGGCACCAAAATACAAAATGTAAAAATTTCCCCGCATCCCCACAATTCACTTTTAGCAAAAAATCATCTTCGGGCCGGCGCCCTGCATTTCCATTTGGGCAAAAAGTCTCTCCGTGCCCACCGACCCGCATGCACGGTGAGGTTTGACATGTGGCTTATTTTTCACTTTACGCCTTCTTGGGGTGAAATTTCAAGCTACCTCCGATAACTCGTCGACCCGCTTTGAATTTTCAACATGGCCACATGTCCCTTTATGGGGCTTAGGCATTTTTCTTTATTTGGCTTTAAGATCCCATGCGGGCTCGTACATGCCCAAAATTCAATTTACACCCTATTTGAAAAAATCACAAAAGTTCGAAAACTCCCCACTGCACCTACCTTCCTAATATTCACTTGGGAAAATTTTCCTCTTGAGACCCACCACCCACATTTTCCATTTGGGTGAAAAGTTTTCCAGGTCCGTCACCAAGAACTTACAAAATATGAGGAGTTAGAAGGACTTCATTACATTTTGGAAAGGGGACAAAATTTCCCACCATATGAATATGTTTTCAGGAAACCTTAAGTGTTTAGAAATATCGAGAAAAATTGAATGAAGCACTAAAAGAGGGAAAATGGGTATAGTTAACTAGAAATAAGCATGAGCTTATTTTGGATAACACTAAGAAAGTAACATCTCTAAGAGAAAGGTCCAAAAGACCCAAAAAATCCATAAGTGTATCTACATAAACCGAAGATTAGTATGTCATAAAATGTTATTCCTAACAATCTAAAAGGTTAAGACAGGGGTAGACTTTTTATAGGTCATCGAGAGCAAAACAAGTACACTTAATTAAACACATTTCCCGAATGGGCTTAAATCTAACCATAATTACCAAGATGCATACAATCCACAAGTCAATACTTTCTAAGATGAAACAAGGAAACCATGATACAATTTAGCATGCCATCGATGAAATGTCACTACCAAACAAACACTTTTCCACTAACATCTATAGTCAACCAAAATTCAATCCGATCCTAACACAATCCATAAGCCCATAACTTTAAAAAAATGTACTTGACGAGGATAAAACTAGACCGCACTACACAACGAACTCTCTAAGATCCTAAACACACTCAAGGTTCTATCTTTCCAAAATAAAGGTATAACTTAAAACACCTAAGAAGACATTTAAGGCACCTAGGGTGTACCCCATATGAAAAAATGTGACAATACAAAATAGTGTAGAAGTAGCTCAACAACATGCAAGAAAGAATCATGTAACATTTAGCTAAGTAGCCACCAGATAAACGAGCTCCGAGTCACCATTGAAAGTAAAATCCAAGAAATATCCATAATCAAGGAAAGTGGCTAAGTAGCCGCATTGCAATGTCTAAAAATTCACGCAAAAATATAAATAACGAAAAGAGACTGAGATCTTCTCAATCCAATCATAAAATAAGATGTTGGTCCTTAATAAAATAACACCAGTTTACAAATATATATATAATACCGAAAGTCAACATCACAATCACTTCACATCCCTTCATGGATGCCAATAAAGTACTATACCTTGAGCTCGCATTTCTAATATTACATACAAAAATTTGAATCAAATGCGACACTAGGACCTAATATCCACTTACTCATATGGGGATAAAGTCGTCAAAGTGGTAGTTGTTATCCAAAATAAGCTCATGCTTATTTCTCGGTTAACTTCTCCCATTTTTCCTCTTTTAGTGCTTCAATCCAATTTTTAGATATTCTAAGAACTTAAGGTTTCTGAAAACATCTTCATCGTGTGGGAAATTTCTTCCCCTTTCCAAAATATAAAGAAGTCCTTCTAACTCTTTTTTGTTCTTTATGATTACAGAATGGAAAAGCTTAAAAATAGTTGGTTTGATCGGATGTAACTTGCATATTTAAAATGTCACGAGAATTTTTATATAGATTTATATAAAAATATACATAAAATATTAAATAAATATAGATTTTAAGTATTTAAATAACTATTATTTTGTATTTTTAAAAGGGAATATTGTAAAATTCTTGTCATATAAAAATTGTTTACTGGTGCATACGTTATCATCAAATATAACCCCTAGGTGATGTAACTTTGTGGTGGCTAAGCTTATGTATCTTAGCAGCTCGGTAGGTTTATGTAATCTACTCTTGTGTAATTTGAAGTGGCTACTAGGTTTATGTAAGTTAACAACCTATAGGATTATGTAAGTTGGTTGTTGGTAGGCTTATGTGGGGGAATAAAAAACTAACAAAATAATAATCCTAAAATAGATAAATTGAAATAAAAAAATCCAAATTTAGAATTTGGATCCCAATAGTGAGGCAATAGGAATCCAATAATAGTGATATTGGAATCCAATAATAACGATATTGGAATCCAATAATAGTGATATTGGAACTAGAATAAGCTCAATAACGACAATATTCGAATCCGATATGTTAATAATGGAATCCAATAATAGAAATAATGGAATCCAGTATAGACAAAAATGGAATCCAATATATGCAAAAACGGAGATTAATTTCTTCTAATACTTGAAATCTGGAGTCAGACATTTGGAATATATCTAGATTTAGTAAAATAAGGTTTATTAGGAATCATGTATACATTAGTATGCTTTAGGACCTAGAAATGTACCCAATTACAAATATTTTGTGTCTACAATATCCCATATGTTGTTGATCTTAATAATTTGGTAAAAAAATTGTTGTAATATGTTTATCATTTGGTGTAAAATCTAAGTTTAAATGTATAATTTCATCTTCATTCATTGTTTTCTTGATTTATTGATTCAATGGTGTTTAAAGGATTTTTGAGGATTGGTGTAATGAACCAATTTACACTTGTAGTGAAAAAATAAGGAAATTTTACAAGTGCGATGCTCTAACCTCTGAGCTAAGCAGGCTTACATCAATGGAGGATGTAACCACATCCTTATTGGTGTGAAATTCAGAGATCTCTTCGAAATCGAAGCTATTAATAAATATACAATCGATATTAATTAATTATTTAATTAGTCAAGTTTATTTGACATTAATTTAGTGTACTTTATTTTAACATGATTAATTACATGTTTAATTTAGTAGGATTGGTTTTATTTAGTTCAAGTATTCACCTAGTTTACGTACAATTATGGAAATATGCAAATATTAAAGGTATATAAATTAAAAATTTAATACATTTCTTATGTTACTTAAAATCAAAGAATAAAAATATATTACTAAAAATTAAATCCTTCATTTCATATATAGAGTTACAATGATGTGTATCACATATCTAAAAATTAATAAATTTATTCACAAGTTACTCCAAAATCATTTAGTTGTTCAAACTAAACAGATCAATTTGTTACAACACTAATAATCCTTTGCATCATTGGAGAAATTTACCTCCAACCACAAACCACAAGGGATATCTCTTCATAATCTTGGATTGGATAGTTGCATACCATTTTTAAAAATGTTTAGAAACATGAATCTATCTCATAATAAGTTAGTAAATAGTGAACCGCATGTGTATAATATATACTACCATTGATATATACATTATGCCAAATGAACTAGTAATTTCACTATCATATCAGTTTTCTAAAACATTATACATATCTAAAAAAAAAAAAGTGATGACAATAAATCACGCTACTTTGGAAAAAATATTCTATAGTACATAGATAGTACAGAAAGTCAATGGTTACAAAAAAATAAGATAGTTCCTCATTGAGACAAAAATATCCCAAAACACTACTATAATAACCCAAGATATGTGGATTTCCTTAATAAGATTAGATAATACCTTCTCAAACTCATATCTTCCTTTAGGGTCATAATAATAAGAGATCTCACTCCCGACAAGGGGATACATGAATGCACAAATGCATGTATGAATGAAAGTCCACGTGCTTAGAGATAATACAATAATTTATTTAATAGCATTCAGATAAATTGGAGTTTATATTAAACATAATTTTTGCATACCTCGTAATAATGTTTTATTTTAAATTATGAGATATCTTCGACAATCTACATCAAATGATTTAAAAATGCATCTAATCTACCTTTTTTTTTTTTTTTATTGCTAATAGTTGGAAAAGGATCCAAAGGAGATTACAAATTAGAATATATTCAAGGAACTTAACAGAAAACATACCATAAACCCCAAAGATAATTTATGTTTGACGCACTTATCACAAAGGTATAGGAAAAAATAAAAATAGGGGATACAACTGAAACATACTCGATCATCATCCCCATAACAAGAGTTCCCCATAATTCCTCATAGTATGGTTTATATATGACCCATCATTTTTCTCATTGTGGCTTTCACATTTTCATGGAGTGTTCTATTAGGTTTGGATTATCTATTTTTAACCAAACTCCACCCATCCTCTACTTATTTATCTTGTACATCATGTCATTCTAATGAGTTATTTAAAATTATGGCCCCTCCCGAAGTACAAAATATTTAGGTTGTTTGGTTATTGAAAGTGAGTATCCCCTTTACAAACCACTGGGTGATTTTTTCTTTCTCAATTCCGGATGGCTTAATTCTTCTTTTAATTATTCCATGCAACCCCGGGATTATCTTTTGTTGACCAAAATAAGGTCACACTTTATTTGGGTCAATGACACGTTTTCCCATTCTCGTGCTTCAATCCGAATTGTCACATATTTTAAGTGCTTAAGCCTCTAGAAGTATTTCCATGAGGTAGGAAATTTATTCCCCTTTCTAGAGATATAAAGAACTCCTTCGAACTCTTCATATTTTTTAAGTTACGGGATGGAGGGCCTAGGAAGGATTATTTGCCAAAAGCTAGCCTATGCGCCTTGAGTGAAGAATTTTTTCTAATGGAAATTGTGGACCGGCGGGGTAGCGGGAGAAATTTTGACATATTTTCAATTTTTGCAAAGGACACTAGTATATTTACAGGCCGTGGGCCCGAGAAGGGTTACTTTTACAAAAAGGAAAAAGCGGGTCGACGGGCCCGAAGATGTCTTCTTGCCCAAAAATGGGAAAATGTGGACCGGTGGGCCCGAGGATGACTTTTTGCCAAAAACAAGTTTCATGGGGCCAAGGTGGAAATATTTCCCATGTCTAAAATCAAGGCGGGTCTGTGGGGCCTTTGTGGAACTTTGAAACTCTTTTTCAAATGGCGTAGTTTTCAAGTGTGGGCCCACGAGCCTATGGTGTCTCATTAGCTGTTGAAAAGTTACTGAGAATCAAGGAGGGTGCCACGTGCCTCATCCAAAATAGATACTCGGAGAGGTGTCATGCTTCCATGTGTCCCATATCCAAAAAGAGACAAAATCGAGTAGTTAAAAAGTCAAAATGGGGAGTAACCAATGGAAGGAGCTACGTGTCAACTCGACATAACTTCAAAAGTAAAATCCGGAGTGGGTTCCAAAATGAGTGTGAGGCTTCCACATGTCCCAGGTCCAATAAGGTGACATAGCCGGCCATATAAAATGACTAAGTATAAGGGTGTCGGCAGAAGCCTCCATGTGTCTCATCGACACAACTCCAAGGCTGGGTCCAAAGTGCGGAGACTCAAATGAGTGCCAACTCTCCATGTGTCAAGGGTCCAATAGATTTAAAAAAGGGAGACAACAGGATCAAAATGACTAAGTATAGAGAGCCAGCGGATAGCGCCATGTGTCTCATCAATACAAATTCAAAGGCACGACCCAAAATGGAGACTCAGATGAGTGTGGGCCTTCCACGTGTCCCAGGCCCAAAAAGCAAGCAGGCTCAAATTGGCTAAGTACAAAAGGCCAGTGGAAAGAGCCATGTGTCTCCTTGCTTTGCACATTCAAGAGGTGAATCCAGAGGCATTCCCCAATCATGTGTCATATCACCATGTGTCTCATCAGCACAATTTCAAAGGCATGGCCCAAAAGGCAGTCCCAAATGTGCACCAACTCACCACGTGTTCGAGTCCGAAAGGTAGGGTCGATTATTGAAAAGTGCAAAAATCTTGGAGGCCTCCATGTGTCTCAACCACGCAACTTCAAAGGTAAAAACTGGGATTGTTTCCAAACAAGCGCAAAGCCTCCACATGTCTCGGGTCAGACACAAAGATCTCCACCAAATGGGAAGGACTTAGCAAAAATATAAAGGAAAACAAGGATCCCACAAAAGTTTCCATGTGTCGGTCCGACACGATTTCAAAGTGAAAGGAAGGAGTTGAATCTTCAAGAAGAATGAGGCTACCACGTGGATCCAGTATGGACACAATCTTAAATATTGCATGTCCGTGATCCCGATATTCATATAGCCATATCTTTCAACTTGAAACTCATATTTGGGCGGGGAGAGGCAATTTTAGAAAGATCTCAAAGACCGGCTTCTCACTTCCCTCCATTAATGTTTCATCCCGCTAATTTCGGGGGCTGTCAATTCTCTCACCTTCCACCATGATGAATAATGGGGCTCTTTCTTGTCCAATAAGGGACAACAATGGAGGCATGGGTGTTGCAGTAAGACACTTCATTGTGTTAGGTGGAATTCAATGCATATCTTAACGTGGTTGGATCAGAGTTAGATTTTCCCTCTTTTTCTCTTTCATTCTTCTATATATTGTAAAGGAGGGGCATATTCAAATGGTTGTTTATTGTTTCTCTCATGCACCCCTCTCTCCTTCTTCCTAGGGTAGAATGCGGAGTCTAAGCCTCCTTTCATGGCTCTATAATGGAATTTTATTGCCCCTTTCCCACCGTGAGGATGTACCATGTAATTTTTGGAGAAATAGAATCTATTTTGTGATGCATGTGTCCATCCTTGGCTCACTTTATTGTCTTCTTACCTCTCATCATTGTAGGGTATATTATGCATACTCTAATGTTTATTGTAGGTTACGGGAGTTGTGCTTAACGGGTTTTGAAATGTTGTTCTATGTGAAATCTATCTCAGTCGGTGATGCATCTTGTCCACCCTCTCCTCTACTCACCTCTCTCCACTTCAGACAATTTGGATATGTGATCAGCTACTTCCTTTTATGGTGTGTTACCACTTAGTGTAGTCTCTCTTTCCCTCTCTATCTCTCTCTCTCTCTCTCTGTCTCCTTGGAATGGTTAGATTATGATAGATTAGGTTCTTCCCCTGCACCTGGAGTAGCTTTGTGGCAAGTAGATTAGGAATTAGGAACCAACCTTCTCTGAGGTCCATCTCAATTTTCACAAGTCCCAAATCTTGAGAGATGGTCCAATGTTGTACAATCACACCGAATGCCCCACTCAATAAGGCCATTCGTGGGTGTTGTGATTCTACACTAACAGATACCTCCTGAATTTTTTTCTTTTCTTGTTTCTCTATGGTGAGTATGATTTCAGTGGAACCTAGAATTTATTTGCAAACTAATTGTGACTCATTGTCAGAGCCCCATTATCTATCTCTTCGACCTTGAATTGGACATACCCTTCTCATATTCATCCGATTCTAAGCCATCCTCGGTCATCTCACAACTCCTATCCTCATCAGCTTTTGTATCTTTTCTCAAAGGTTGCATTTCATCCCGAGACTCCCTACACCATTTATCCAACTCACAAAAACAAGTTGGATAACATTAATGATGTAATTATGTGGGATGGATCAAACATCCTCATTATTACATATTTTTACCAATCCCAAAATGGAGACACCTTTTGGCACACTATCTTTAGTGGAGGAAATGGCCCTCTTACCTTGTCTTATTCTTTGTTGTCCTAATTGATTATTGCACCATCCTTAGCCATGACAAAACATTGTTCAATATTCCCTCTCTTTAAATGGGCTACACCTTTATCCTTGCATTCATGATACATATGGTCGAGAGATTCTACAGTCCCTACAAGAAATGGGGATCTATTCATAATCAATTATTTGAAACCACTATTCATGTTTAGAAATAAGGTGGATAATTAGTAGAATTGGAAAGATGATTCCATGTTCGGAAAACATGGCACTAGTCATTGTTGTCATGTTATTTGTATTTGCATCTTAAAAAGAGAGAATACTAGAGCCACGGTAACCCTATATACTATACTTCAACTCTTCTTTGGATCGTGATTTATATGTTCACATTAGGATTCAACACCCCTAATTTATTAATCTTAAGAATATGCAACTCATATTCTTAGTCATAAGTGCATATAATAGTAATTATTTGAAAAATAAGAACTTTTTTATTAATAGAGTTATCACGGTTGATACATGTTAATTTTAATCCATTTGATAATAATATCATAGTCAATTATAAAACATTTTTCTTTCCTCTCAACATTTACCTACTAATTTTTGTGCAATTAAATATTAGCAAATTTTAACATTCACTACTTAATAAGTATCAATATTTCCACATAATAAAACAACCTCTCTCATGCAATGCGAATACAATTATACTAGAGAACAAGATTCTTTCACAACATGATTACATAAGATAACATTGTAAACTTTACCTCAATGGTTATTGGAAAAATGGAATGAAATTTAAATGAATATGATTTATATTTCATTTTATCTTATTTTATATAACATACAATAGTGTTAATGATCATACATATTATAATATGTAATGGATATTAAAATAGTCATTTTATGCAAACTATAACTAGGTGTACGAAGATTCAACCTAAACCATCTAATACAACATAATATAATATATTTCATTCCAATATATTATAAGTATGGATAATGGTTTAAGTAATAGATAAAGAGTATTATGAAAATTATTAATATTTATATATTCATACTTACTATGATTCTATTATCTAATTTTAGAATCAACAAGATCTTAATATTCTTTCCACACAAACTCCTTACTATAACTCTTCACATTATTTTTGATCTTTGTGAAAAATCTAATAAATGTCTTTCCTAAGAAACATAACAATTTTAAGAAAACTTCACAACTTGATCTGCATTCCCTTGTAATGGAAGTTCCATGATTGTGCACACCTTCTTAGATTCCATTTGTAATATTTACTCACATATCATGAAGCTTAAGGTTTTCAACTATCCATGAAAGGAAGTACATTTCTTTATTTTTACCAATAATTTCTCCCCTACAAGCTCTTCATCAACTTATACAAATATTATAGGTGATCCTCCCTTGTCTTGCTAAAAACAATTATAATGTCTACATATAAAATCATAATCTTTGCAAGGAATAGTTTTAGTAGTTGATTCATAAATCACATGAATGTTCTTAGGAATTTATGAACCATAATGTCATAACTAATTACTCATTTAATCATGTATTTGTTTAAAATTCATTTTCTAATCATCTCCTTCTTTTATGTGGATTTGGTGACGTATTCTCATCAAATAAATCCTTTAAAAGTATTGATTATCACTAAGGAAATCAATGAGATCATCCATCCTAGGAAATTGAAACTATAATTTATTGTGATCTTGTTGATGCCTTAGGATTCAACAAACATGCATCATTGTCCTCTTTTCTTTAGTGCCAACACCATGGGTATTACACACATGATAAAAATTTCACAAAATACACCTTTGTCTAATAAATCTTTCACTTGTTTGTAGATATACACATTTTCTATGTCATTGGGTACGGATTCCTATTATATTTTTTTTATCCTAATTTTATTTCGATCTTGAAAATAATAAACACACCAGAGGACATACTTCTAGTATGCCTTTTATCACTATATCCAAAAAAATTGTTTAAATTCTATGCACTTCAACTAGGACCTCCTCATCCTTTATGAATTCTTCATGGAATTTTTGGAACTATGATGTAACATTCTCTCTCATATTATATCTCCCACATGAATTCCTTTCTTGAAAAATAAAAATCTTGTGCAAAATCCACCGCATAATTTTCCTTCATCTTTCTATGTTAATGGTGCATACTTTTCCTTCCTATCATACTACAAAAATCTTCCTAATAGTAGACATGAAAAGCATCCATTTTCATCGCATCACACAACACTATATACTGCAATAATTCCCAATTTGTAACTTAGCAATGATTTACTCATTCACCAATAATTGGTGTCACCTATGTAAGGTCATGAAACCCCGTAGGAATTAGGATACAAAATCATCTTCATCACTTTCTTCTTAACTATCTCACCGGATATAAGTTTTTTTTTCATGCCACCACCATCAACAATCACCTTACACCATTTCCTACTACCTTGTATATGGTCCTAAGTAAACTTTTCTGTAAGTAGGGTCATTATCCTTTTTGTAGTTCTTAGAAAGACTTTTCTCGTTGTCATATCATCTTCTATATTCAAGGTGATTAAGAAAAAATTGAATAAATAAATTCCTAGAACTTATTGTAATGAAGAAGTAAATGAATAATCAATAAAAAAACAAAATTTTCTCAAGTAAATAAGTAATTAAATTTAAAACCCCGAGTGAAAATTAGGAGTTAAAATTACTTAGCAGATTTGTAGTGATCCTTGAGGTGCAAAAATTTGATGAATAAGAAAATCTAAAGTGTAGAATATCGCAACAAAACTCAGAAAAAATGTATATGTACTAGAATAAGGTGGAATAGGGTGCCTACAAAGTGTCATGGGTGCCTAGTGCACTTTATACCTATACTGCATTTGAACTCATGATTGCTCGAAGCTCTAAAAACAAGTTTTTATGGGTTATGAGATGTTTTTTGTCCTTTGCTTCTTGTCTCTAGTATGTCACACCAAGTTCGTGGATGTTTCTTGTAACTTGTAATGAATAAATGACCTCTGAAAACCCTCAAAAGTGCATCAAAGGCCAAAAATAAAATAATGCAAATGAGGGTTCATATAGTTCTCATATGTCAAACAAGTGATATTATGAATGAGAAATATGCTACATTTCATACCCAATGTAGTTCGATGTGTGTGTTTAGAATCATGCCCTAGGGATCTTGTGCATGTTTCACTTCATAGTGAGAAAGTAGATAAATGTAAGAAATGTAAATAGATGTTTACATGAAGTAATGAACTTCCCTCCTATAAGTCTATGTAGAAGTATTAATCCCTTGATCTTATCTGTGGATGCTAAATAGATTCTTGAGTACTCTTGTAAAGGACTTCCAATACAAGATTAGGTTACTATAGCTAATGCTTAGTTCTTGATACTTTAAGATGATCGCATAACTTTATATGTATATGATTAATTTTCTTGAATGTTTTAATTAACCCGAAAAGGATGAGTACCAAAATGATAAGATGCCCAAATATCTAGAAAGGACCCAAAATATTTAAGAAAAATAAAAAAGAGGTTAGAGGCACATAGAGGGGAAGAGGGCACCTGAGAATAGCATCTTGACGGAAGGCGGTGTCCAAATGATGTGTAAGATCATAAAAGGTAGTATAAAGAAATCAAAGATGGCTAAATACTTAGATCAATTAATACTTTTCTTACTTTGGAATGATATGAATAGTAGTATGTGATCAGGAGTGTATGGATACCCAAAGTGCTAGATTTAGTGTCTACACTTGGGACATTTGGAATGCTCTACAGATCCTATCAACTCCACATATACATATATTACATGTGTTCCATCTTTTAGGTGCTTACTATTTACTTAACTTTACACATTTGGAAATTCAAATGCATGATGAAAACTAGTTCCATACTTTAAACATGTCGCAAATTTTTTTCCTTACATTAAACAAATATACAGGTGGCCCCTGCTAATGAGTAAAACACTCAACTATCCAAAAAACTACATTATTTACAAGTTATCAAATTGTTCCACTCAGCTTATTATTCCTTTTATATCGATGATGATTTTATCCTCTGACATGTAAAGTGTAGACCTTCTTAATGTTATTTGAGTTATATGTACTAGCTTTTCCTCCACCTTTAACACTAGTAGATAAGAATCCTCCATAGTTTTTATTCATATGAAAATTATTTCCTCTTGCATCCCAAATCTTAATGCATTGATATATATTTTGACCTTACATTTGTTGAATTTAGTATACCCGGATCTAATCATGACTCGAGTGAAACTCCTTGATTTAGTCTCTAACAATGACATCTCCTTATGCTTCAAATTATGTGATTTCTTAAGTAAACACATCAGAATAAAAACATAAAAAATTAATTATTATGTTAGCATCCATCGAATCCCTAGACAATATATATTCTTTTCCTCTTCCTTAGTGCTCATTTTGAATTAATTTTTATCATATTGTCACGATATATTTTATCTTAGTTTGTGCCACATTAACATGTTTTGGTGTTACTATTTATTCAAATTCAAAATATTGTTCCATACTTGTGATCCAATCTACTATTTATTTTACCTTTAGTCTTCAATAGAATAACATGACATGGATTTTGTGGACCTCAACAAATTATTGAGATAGATCTCAACATTCACTCTTCCTCAAAATCTATGGCCCCTTATTTTTGTTGTGGTTCTTAACCTCCAATGACTCTTTAATTTCATACACCTTTCGTTACTCCTTCATCATCACTTTAAGCATCTTGCACCATAAGTACTATTTATCAATATTCATTGATAACCTTGAGCCTATTACTTAAAATATTTAAGTTAGTCGTAACATGTTCTATCACATCCATTATGGTTGTTTTCATTGCATTAGTATTTCCTTCATGTATATCTCTCCTCAACATTGTATATTCTTCTTAACTCATTACCTCACATTCGACATTCTATGAATATTCATACTCCTCAAAACCATCTCGATCTTATGTTTGTATATATGCTTTAATACCACTTGACACATGGATAGTTAAAATACTTCTACAAAGTAACACAATGAATAACAAAAACACCAAATGATATTAACTTAGATAAATCATAACGACATGTATAGAGATCTTTCGCTAATGGGATATTAAAAATTTAGTACATTATAAACCGTAATAAGGGTGGTATTTCACAAAAGGAATACCTTGATTTTATTGATTCTAGGTTTATTTTTTCCTTAAATTAATATTATTAAGTCGAATCTATCTCCATTTTGGTTCTTATCAATTCTCTTTTCATTCTTTAGAAACAATCAAGAGTTTATAAAATTTGGCTTGCACCTACAATTTTATAATCATGTCAAGTTTTCCTTAAGAACATTCCCACCCATTCGACTCAGATTGTGAATTAAATGTGTTGAAATAATCTCATGTGGTAGTTGAGAAAATATTATGAAAATTTTATGTCATATAATTTTCTAGATATGGTTGACCTCCTTTCCTTCCACACATACTACTGAATATGGTTGGATCAAAATGAAACAAGATCATTTTAAAAGTAAACAAAGTAGAAAACATCCTCACACCATCTATATTTTTACTATAGAAAATTTTATTTACAACATCTAAAATATATTCCCTCTATGGGATGATTTAAATGAGTGAAATACTCACTAAAATAAAGGCTTGATGGCTCTCCATTTTTATTGCATTCCAAAGTCTCCCAAAGGTATCTCTCCCCCAAAATTATTGAATCATGTGAAAATAAACTCTTATATAGATCTCCTTTCGTACTTTTTTAATTTTGAAATATATTTTATAATCTTCCCTACTTCGCTCAATTATCAAATATGAACTTTTGTGCATTAATGGTCTTCAACTACTATATTATGGTAGTTTAGAGAAATCCATATTTAATCCATATCATATCTAAATATGAAGTTTATAACACTGCTAAAAATCCCACTTAAGACCCAAGAACAACCAAGGTTTGGATAGAAAAATTATAGGATTTCTTTTTTGAAAAGCGCAATCACTACCAAAGCTTCAAGAAAAAGTTGTCACTACAAGGATTCAAAGTCAATTATAATTTACTAAATGAAGTTTACTCATTGTAACATGTACATTGGATGCATATTATGAAATTAATCTAGTATAATTAATCCAATTATAGTTAAATTTCTCTTAGGATTTAACTTAATAAGTAATTAAATTAACATTATAGTTAAATATTCCCTTATCAATTTTAGAGGGAAAAGGGCTAGAGGAATTAAATACCTTAGGTATATAATTCCACCAGTCTAAAAATAAACAAGGTTCTGTTGCTACATGGGATAGAAAACTTTCCTTATCCCCTAACGTGACCCTTAAAAAGGTCAACCCATGCTTTGGAATTAAACATTTAAGTTAATAAGGGTAATCTCCCATTTACCCACTCTCGAGCTCAACTTTTCACTTCAACTTGATTTTTCACATATTTAACACACTTATGGTTTGTGAACACATTACCATGAGATAGGAAATTTATTCCTCTTTCCAATGATATAAATAAGTCCTCCTAACTCCTGATATTTCTTAAGTTACAGGTCGATTTGAAAGGTGGGGAGGAAAATTTTCCCTAAAGGTGGGCTTGTGGGCCTAGAGAAGAAAATTTTGCTAAAGGTGGCCACCGGGCCAAGGGATGAAAATTTTCCCAAACGTGGGCGGTGGGCCCTAAGAAGAAAATTTTCCCAAAGGCGGTCCTATGGGTGCAGGGAAGAAAATTTTCCCAAAGCCGCAAGGGACGCGTGGCACGTTGTTAAGCCCATGCGGGAAGGTGGGTCGTCAAAGGTAATTTGGATTTTAACCCTTTTGTTTGAAAGGGAAAAAAGGTTCAAAAACCCTACGCACCTCCACTGATGCCTAGGGTTGCCACATATCCTACCCAAAATTTCAAGTGGGGGAGCGGACCATCGAGGAAAAATTAGAAATATTGGCATTTGCATTAAAAAGTGTGAAGGCTAATAACAACCCACACCTCCGCCGATGCCTAGGGATGCCATGTGTCATGCCCAAAATTTCAAGTGGGAGAGTGGACCGTCAGGGAGAACTTAGAAATATTGTAATTTACATTAAAAAGTGCAAAGGCTAAAAACAACTTGCGCCTCCGCCATCACCTAAAGCAAAGCCACGTGTCAGTCTAATAGTGACCTGTGGGAAGGCGGGCCGAGGGGAAACTTAGGAATTTTGCCAATTTTTTCCCAAAAGCAATAAGATATAAAACCATTTGCATCTCCGCCAACACCTAAATATGCCATGTGTTAGACCCCAAGTGATAGGCGGGAAGCGGACCTGACGGGAGACTTAAGCTTTTTTGCCCTTTTTTAAAAAGGTAAAGTTTAAAGGTGCGGGCCCATGAAGGAATTTTTCCCAAAATTTAAATTGCATGACTGCAGAGCCACAAAGCAATTTGTGAGATTTTTATTTTATTTTTGCAAAAAGTGTCCTAAGCAATTTTTGGTCCCGTGGGTCCAATTTACAAAAATTTCCGTTTCTTTTTTTTTACCAAGTGAAGTAAAACTTTAGAAGGCCATAAGTTTCAACTGGAAGCTTGGATTTGGGTGAATGAGGACTTTTTGGGAAGGGCTCAAACTTACCTTTTCATAGGAACCATAAAAATTCATTTTTGACATACATAAGTTGGTGAATTTGATAAAAACGCGTCTTTCCTACCATTAAATCGTGAATTATACTTCTTAACTTAATAGAGTTAATTCAATCTGCCATTCATTCTTCTTCAACATGCCAAACCAACCTGGAGGATTGCACTTGGAAATATTTGGATAGATTTTTCTGGGTTTAATTGATGGATTGAGTTTCAAATTGAGTTTTCTTTTTTTCAGTAAAACATTTAAGTTTTTGTCTAAGTCGATTAATTGAAGTCCGGTAAATTTTTGGGCAATACAAACTATATTGGGATGCATTTTGATCAAGCTTAGTTCATTTTAAGTTTTCATTTTGTCTTTCATAGTTGTAGTGTACTCTGTATATTTTTTCGACATTTATTGCAAGTTTGAAACAATCTAATAGAGATCCATGTATTTCAAACTGGATATTTATCTATTTCATTTTACATGCTTTAAAAATTTAAGTTCATTCCATTCTAAATTTTAAATTTTCAACTTTCCTTCAATCAATTTTTGAAAAGAAAGAATGTAATTCTATTTTAAAAACGTGCATTTTGAATGAAATAGAGAAATTTAATATTTCTTCATATGTATTTCTTTTTTAAAATTTTCAAACATAGATTTCACAATGAGAACCATACCATTTGTGGTAATTTAAACAATTTCTATTGAACTCCAATAATTCTTTTTACAACTTCCTTTTCATTCATCAAATAAAAAAATATAGAATATACATCTTTCACATTCAAATGTAGAATCCATTTCTAAAATAGAGCAATTTTCCACCACAAATAATATTACAATGTCATCCACTTGAAGTGGGAATTTTTACAACAAGGAAACCCTAAGGGGACTACGAAATTTGTCTTCATCCAAAGCTCCAGAACAATAACAAGAAGATCAACCATATATCTTTTGATCACGAAAAAAAAAAAAAAAAGGGAGAGGCAACACTCTCTCAACCCAACCAAGAATTCCAATGAAGAGGAGAAGACGTCCTCCTCATTGGCCCTCGAGCCCCAAACCAAAAATAAATAAGAAATGTATTTCAACTCATGGCAACAAACATGCTTCCACAACACAAAATAGTTTTCAAAAATAAAACACAATTCAAATACATACTACAGTTTGCATAACCACATGAAAAACAAAAAACAATACTTAGGCTTCATCATGCACAAACCAAAGGAGAAAGTCCTATACATTAAGCTACTTATACCTCCCAATTGGGAAAATGGGTGTCGCCTTAAAATAAACCAACCGATATATAATGACAAGAGGCAATAATGGAACCTCAAATTCCTACAAAAGCGGAGATGGTTTCAATGCCGATAATTTTTAGTGGGAGCTCCGATTTTTACAAAATTGGACATTTTGGAATGGTATGGATTTCTTAATTTGGATGAGGTTAAATTTTTTCAAAATGGAAAACTTATTCAACACTCAAATGAATAGTTCCATCCAAATTAATGGAGGTGTGGAGGAAATGTTATTCTCGTGCCAAGTTATGGTATAAGAGGGGATAGGATTTTGTAGGTAGCCCATGATGATTTCTAGTCAATAAATGCATCTTGTTGGTGGGTGAAGGCATGATTATGGTAATTTCATATTTTGTCTCTTCTCTTCTTGTCTATATATAATTTCAATAACATCTAATTTTAGGGGGATTCTCATAGTAGTAAAACTCTCCCGAATTGGTTTCAAAGCACCAATGTGCTATGTGCATCAATTTTTCCATCTTGCAAGATTATCCTGGCCTTTCCTCTACAAAGTAATGAGTTGTGTAAATGATGAAACAACAAGATTAAGTTTTTAGATATTCTTCTTCCTTAGTTTGTTTTTGTTTTTATTCTATTTCCGTTTCATTGCATAATTGCAAATATATTGTTCTATTTTATTCATCTTGTCGGGTCTATTCTTGTTGTGCCTTCATGAAAATGGTGATATAAATGTTGTTGTTGGACTTTGGTGATATTTCCATCCTCTCTACCATTTATTTTCTTTCAATATCACTCATTGGAGAGATTCCCAACACCTCTATATTGGTGTTATCACCCCCTTGGTGTAGTATGTTCTTATTTTTATGCCATTTCCTCTCTTCCTAGTCTCTTGGAATGATAGACTAGGACTAGTTAGTTGCATCTCCTTCAGTAAGAGTATTTTTAGAATTATTTTAAGATGAGGAACCAACCTTCTCTGGATATTTGTCTCAATGGAATGGTCTCATGCCTTGAGATAAGTCCATATTACCCAACTACATTGATTTCCTAGAGAACCCACTTGCAAACAATTCATAGGGTGTTGTATTTTGGTGATAACACTACCTTTCAAAATATTTATATTATTTGGAGAAAAAGAATATTAAATTCTTACTTATCGAGTGCTTAATCCTCCTAGTTGCATTAAAATATCCATTGAGATGAATGATTTTATAATAATTCTAAGAAAGAAGAACATAAACCAAAAATTACACTTTCAGAGTAAAATAACCATGTCATGCTCAAAGTGAAAGTTTATTGCTTCTTAGTTGCATTTGCATACCAAGTTCTTGTGTAGTTCCAACTTCTCTTGACACTTATTATATTTTGATTTGGATTACGAGTTGACTATAAACATGGATATTATTGTATCATTTTGTCTTAGCATGATGTTAGATGATAGAGATACTTTGACTATTGATGGATTTTGATTCATAGTATGATTTGTGTGGATTCTTAGAGAGACATTTTATATTGATGATGATGTGTTGTTGACATATTTATATATTTCTGACATTCAACATTCTCTTCATATTGATTATGATTTAGTAGTTGAACTAATCTTGTGATCTTATTGGTATTGATGAAATATAGAATTGAGATGTTGGAATTTTTAGATAATAACATTGTTAGTCTAGATGATGATTTAATATATATATGGATTATTATTGATTTTTATGCGTATATTTTATCTTGGATGTTTTGATACGACCACGAGGCCGAAGGAGGTATTATGTGAGTTGTAGGTAATTATATCACAACAAGCAAAAGGGGATTGGAGACCAACCACATTGGAATAATGGATGTATACAACAATGGTCACCATGGAAACTTGTGTAATGTTGTTATTTTGTTATTTGTTGTTAGGGGGTCCCCATTGGGGGGATGACCTCTAATTGTGACCAAGGGTTTGTGTGTTATTCTTTTCTTTTCTTTTATTTAAATATTGGAGTATGTGATTTAATTCCCTTTTATCATTAATTGGTTTATGTGTCTTATTAAGTGAACTAATCATGTTATTAAGCTAATTATGGATGTGAAAAAAGGAGTCATTTATTAGAGTAGTTGGTTCTTTGGTTCTTGTGTTTTTGGTTGAGTGTATGTGATCTTGAGTGTTGTACACTCTACCCTTATTGGAAACTCGGATTTGGGCTTAAGATCCATTTTTGGAGGCTTGTGGGACAAGTTAAACTTGTCCCACACCTCTTAATTTCTTATACCAACCCTACCTATGGGTTGGGGTCAAAAATAGACCCCATTATGTGTTTTGTAAGGAAAAAGGTGAGATTTAATTGCACTTTCTTACATGTGTTTAAATTTTGTCCTTAAGGGGTGTGGGTTGGAGTTGTGTGTGTAAGAGGTTTGTCATTCCTCTCAACCACCCATTTATTATGCCTTGGGGTATGGGTTTGACTTGGTGATGTGGGATGGAGAAGAAATGATGTGGCATCCTACATGGAGCCACATCATCTCCCTCTCCCTCTTTTCTATTTATTGGAATTTTTGTGAAGTTTTGGGGGTTACTTGGTTTTGGCTCTCTCATTTTGAAATGCTTTCTTATTGGAGTTGAATATTGCCTGGAATTTTTTGAGTTTGGAGGACTTTGGGACTTTATTGTAAAGTGGAGTCTTGTTATGGCAAGGTAGGGTCTTGCACCCTTGTTTTCTTGTATGTTATGTGTTGAATGAATGTGTTTTCTTTCTTGAATTTGTTGGGTAGTGAAATGGATTTAGGTTGTGTTAAGATAGTGAAATGGAGATGAAATATGTTGGGATACATAAGATATTATTTGGGTATTTAGGAGGGAGTGGGTTGGGATGCCCCACCTTGTTCTCATTTTGTTATTTTGTTCATTGTGTGAGCCATAAGAGAGAGGGAGGCATAAGAGTGAGGGAGGAATAAGAGACATATATTTGTATTTGTAGGGAGGCCTAAGATATTTTTGGGTTGATTATGGTTTGGAGGATTTTTATGTGGGCATCCAAACCCCTTGGGAGGCACAAGGGTATCCCCATATTCCTTTCTCTATTTGGCTTGTTTTAGAACCATTGTTTTGGGGAGTTGTTGTGCTTAAAATGATTTATTTGTGGCTATTTTTCTTGTGTGATTGTTTCTTGAAAGTAAGTGTGGAAGCATTGTATAGTTTCCATGTGTTTGATCCATCCCTTATTGCCTTTTGGTTGGGGCTCGGGGGCTAATGAGGAGGATTTTTCTCCTCCTCATTGGAGTTTTGGTTGGGTGGAGAGTGTTGCCTCTCCCCCATTTGTTGTTGTGATCAAGTGGAGAAAATATGGAGCTTTGTTGGAGATTTGGAACTTGGAGCACTTGTAGAAGACTAAGAAATCCTTCATTATAACTACCTTTCTTGTAAAATTCCCACTTAAGGTGGAAGATTTATAGTATTGTTTTTGAAATAAAAATTGTATTGAATATTTTGTTATTAAGTTGTAATGCATTGTTGGAAAGAGAAACAATTTTAGTGAAACAAGTTTTGATATAATGGAAATGTGGTTGAAAAGAAAACAACTTAGTTCTCATTTTAGTTGATTTATTATCTCATATAGGTGTGTATTTCTTATCCTAAATTATTAGAAAATCTTGTTGAAATTTTCTTGTGGGAATGTTTGAAACTTGTATGTTGCAAAGGAAAGAAATATTAATTTATATTGTATTGTTTGAAAGGCATATGATGGAAAGATAAACTATATTTGTGGATTTTCTTGTATTGATTGAAGAAAGTTTAAACTTCATATATATTATGTAAAAGTTTTAAAAAGAAAATTTCATGGCTTAGTTATTTTGCCAACTTTTACACCCAATATTTTTATTAATAAAATACACGTTTTACAATATTAAATATGATAATAAGCATAGTAATAGTATTACTTATTAGATTAAATTATATATATATATATATATATAATAATTATATATTTATACTATATCTATATTATAAAATAAAATATAATATTATCAAAATAAGTAAATGAAAAAATATATATATATATATAAAGAGATAGAGACTAATGTGATAGAGACTACAAGTAGCATTGGTTGTATTCCTACCTCTATTCTATTTGATTTTGGTTCGTCTGATTCTTTTATTACACCATCTTTAGTAGAGTGTTGCAGGCTAGTGGCAGTTAGACATGGCCATAGATGGTACATCGTGATGTCTTTGGAGCCAATATCTCTATAGAATCCTTAGTTGAGGAGTATGTAGTGGATTTTGGACCCTTCATCACAACCTCTCATCATCGTATCCTTTCGTTCGGTTTGTATGGAGTCATCTTGGGCATGGAACAATTATTCGCACACACACCACAATGGATTATTACCATAAGATTATATCATGTACAAATGATTTGGGGGTTAAGTCGGTGATAGGAGATAGAAGGCCCATTTCTATCCAAACTATTTCTGCTATGCAGCTTAAGCGATGTATGCGACGAGGTCAGTAAGTTGTATGTTGTCACAGTTAGTGAAAGATTTGAGGATGAGTCTAGTGGGCCATCGCTTGATGAGCATCACATATTGTGAGAGTGTCCTCACATCTTTCCCGAGGAGCTACCATGGTTACATCCCCATGTGAGATATACTTTCACATTGATTTGGTTCCAGAGCGAGCCTCTCTCACGAGCACCTTATCGGATGACTACGTCTCGAGCTTTATGAGCTCAAGTTATAGCTTGATGGCCTTCGGAGAAAGGCCTAATCCATCCTAGTGTATCCCCTTGCCATGCACCGTTGATTTTTTTATGGAAGAAGGATGGATATCTACATTTTTGTATTGATTATCACCATTTGAACAAAGTAACGATCAATAATCATTACCCCCTTCCACGCATTGATTATTTATTTAATCAGATGAAGGGGGTGATAATAGTCCAAGATAGATCTTAAGTCAGGATATCATTAGATGAGGATCACGGAGGAAGTTATTCATAAGAAATCCTTATGTACGAGATATGGTCACTACTAGTTCATAGTAGTGCCTTTTGGTCTGATTAATGCCCCCTTAGTGTTCATGAGCTTGATGAATGTGGTATTTTGGAAATTTTTGAATCACTTCAAGCTTATTTTTCTTGATGAAATTATGATATACTCATGTACATGTGAGGAGCATGAGGATCACCTTCGGTAGGTTCTTGGTGTCTTCATGAGAAACATCTCTAGGGGAACCTAGAGAAGTGTGCATTCTTTTAGAAAGAGGTCCGTATTTAGGCCACATCATTTCTGCAGAAGGTATAACATTTGATCCTTCCAAGATTTGAGCTATCATGGATTGTCTAGTACCCACTAGTGTGACCAAGGTGCGTATTTTCATGGGATTGGTAGGATACTACTAGATATTTGTTCAGGAATTTTCTCAAGTTATGCACCCCATCACTTCCCTTCAATGGTAAGGGAAGAAGTTCCTATTATAAGATAGATGTGAGCAGGACTTTAGGACACTTTGAAGAAATTCCTCATGACATCACTTATTCTTGTAGTACCACACTCTCGGTGTGAGTTCTTCATTGCCTGAGATGCTTCTTTGGGATGACTAGGAGGTGTATTGATGAAGGGTTGAGTGGTTGCTTTTGAGTCTCACAAACTTAAAGATTATGAGATCAATTATCCAACTCATGACCATGAGATTGTAGAAGTTGTTCATCCCCTGGTGCGGTGGAGACATTTCCTTCTTGGCCAAAGATTTACACTCAGGATAGATCACTTGAGTCTTCACCACCTCTTCATGCAACCCAATATCAATTCTTGTCGGACGCATTGGATGGAGTTGCTTTGTGAGTAAGACATGGAGATAGAGCATATAAAGTGGATGGAGAACATGATTGCAGGTTCCCTAAGGAGGTAGAGACATGTGGTTATGGATACTTCGGTGGGTACATATTTTCATAGTAGGATTTCACAAAAGCAGCGTCCTCACGAAAACTTCTACCTTGCAGCAAGGTCGGAGATTAAGTCTCAAAGGCCCCTTGGGGGAGTTTTTATGGATTTTACTTAGATGAAGATGGTATTATTAGAAACAGGGGTTTAATATATGTTCCTAGAGATAGAGTCCTATTACATGATATTTTTATAGAGGCTCATCATATACCTTATTTAACCCATCTCAAGGTGGAGAAGATGTACACAACATTGAGACAACTATACCATTGGAGAGAACTAGAGATATATGTCATATTTTGTGTCATGTTATTTAGAGTGTCAGAAGGTGAAGGCCGAGAATCAACATATAGCTGACCTTCTCCTCCATCATGCTATACCAAAGTGGAAATGGGATACCATTTCAATGGATTTCATAGTTGGGTTACCGATGTTGAGATATCACCACGATGTCATCATGTTCACGGTGGATAAATTGATGAAAGTAGATCACTTTTCACCGGTTAAGGCCACCTACAGAGAAAGTGTAGTGGCACGAGTATAGCTTGATGAGATTTTTAGATTACATGGGATTACTTGGAAGATCATTTATGAAAACAATCCATTGTACAATTCTCACTTCTAGACTACCATGTAGTATGCTCTCAGGATGAAGATCAACTTCAGCATAGCTTATCACCCTGAGACAGATAGACAAACAAAGAGAGTGAATCAAATCTTTGAGGACGTGATTAGGATGTACATTATGGACCATCAGTCAAGGTGGGAGGAGTAATTGTATTTGGCGGAGTTTTCCTACAATAATAGTTTTCGTGGTTTGATAGGTATGGCTCCTTTACAAGCATTGTATGGAAGAGAGTGCAGAAACCACCGAGTTAGGACAGTTGGAGGACATGGTTTCTCTTAGGGCTAGCTTTACCATAGGATTTATAGTAGTAGGTTTTTATGATCATGAATAGATTACAGGAGGCTCGGGATAAGCAAAAGAAGTATGTGGATTGACATAGGACAAATCACGGTTTAAGGTGGGCACGAAGGTGTCTATTCATGTCGATACTCATAAGAGCCCTATCCATTACGGAAAAGGCTGTAAGCTTGCTCCTAGATTTATGGGTCCCTTTGAGATCTTGGAGAGTATCAGTCCTTTGGCCTATCATCTAGCATTGCCATCCAAACTTGTCCGACATCCACGATGTATTTCATGTTTATGTATTTAAGAGATATATTGCAAATCCTTCTCATGTATTATATTAGAGCTCCTTACAAGTACTTATGGATGAAAGGGGAATAAATTTCCAACCTGATGAAGATGTTTTCAGGAAACCTTAAGTGCTTAGAATTTCTAAAAAATCGAATTGAAGCACTAAAAGAGGGAAAATGGGTATAGTTAACTTGAGAAATAAGCATGTGCTTATTTTGGATAATGATTACCACTTTGGAAACTTTATCCTCATATGAGTAAGTGGATATTAGGTCTTAGTGTTGCATTTGATCCAAAATTTTCATATGTGTTATTAGAACAGAGCTCGAAGTATAGTACCCCTATTGGAAACCATGAAGGGTCTGCGAAGTGATTGTGATGTTGAATTTCTATATTTTATATATATCTATAAACTGGTGTTATTTTATCGAGGAACAACATCTTATTTTATGATTGGATTGAGAAGATCGAGGATCTTTCAGAGTTATTTATATTTTTGCGAGAATTTTCAGACATTTCATTGTGGCTACTTAGCCACTTTCCTTGATTGTCTATATTTCTTGGATTGTAATTTTAATGGTAACTTAGAGCTCATTTATCTGTTGGCTACTTAGCTAAATGTTACTTGATTCTTTCTTGCATTTTGTTGAGATGGTTCTACGCTTTTTTTTTATCATCACATTTTTTTCGTATGGGGTACACCTAGCTGCTGAAATGTCTTCTTAGGTGTTTTAAGTTATGCCTCTGTTTTGGAAAGACATAACCTTGAGTATGTTTAAGATCTTAGAGAGTTCATTGTGCACTACGGTCTTGTGCGGAGTTTGATAGTGGTGGTGGTGATTCTCTTACATCTGGTAAGAGCTTTTATCCTCGTCAAAGTAGATTTTTTTAGTTATGGGCTTATGGATTTTGTTAGGATCGGATTGATTTTTTTTGTCGATTTGTAGATGTTAGTGGAAAAGTGTTTGTTTCGTAGTGACATTTCATTAGTGGCATGCTAAATTGTATCATGGTTTCTTTGTTTCATCTAATAAAGCATTAACTTGTAGATTTTATGCATATTGGTAATTTTGGTTAGATTTAATCCCATTCGGGCAATGTCTTTAATCAAGTGTTCTTGTTTTTCTCTCAATGAACTATAAATAAGTCTACCCCTATCTTAACCTTTTAGATTGTTATGAATAACATTTTATGACCTATTAATCTTTGGGTTATGTAGAGAATCTTATGGATTATTTTGGGTCTTTTGGACCTTTCTCTTAGAGATGTTAGTTTGGTAGTGTTATCCAAAATAAGCACATGCTTATTTCTAGTTAATCGCACCCATTTTCCTATGAAATCCACTACCTTGAGATGAAATGGGATGAAAAGTGAATTTCGGCCCTGCAAGCCCATGAGGAATCTTAAAGATAAATGAAGAAAAATGCCTAAGGCTCACAAAGCGACGTGTGACCATGTTGAAAATTCAAAGCGGGTCAGTGGGTCATCAAAGGAAGTTTCAAATTTTCACCCCAAGAAGGCGTAAAGTGAAAAAATGAGCCACACCTCTGTTGATGCCCAAGGAGCCACATGTCAAGCCTCAACGGTGCATACGGTGTGAGGCTTGGGAGAGACTTTTTGACCAAATGGAAATGCGGATGGCAGGCCGAAGATGATTTTTCCCAAAAGTGAATTTTGAGGATGCAAGGCAATTTTTACATTTTTATTTTGGTGCCAAAAGGCGCAAAGTGAGTTTCTAGCTCTGCGGACCCATTTTTTCAAGTATTTTTTCCATTTTTGTATAGACCCAACTCAAAACATTCAAATGGACATATCTTTCGATCCAGTGCCCGAAATTCAACAAATTTGGCACCGTTGGAAAGGTCTCGAACTCGCATATGCTATAGAAACCTAAAAATTTAATTTTGAAGAGGTTTGTGGGTGAAAAATGGGGAAACATATTAATGCCATTAATATGTAATTTGATTGTCCCCAATAACCGAGATCATATTTGATTTGATCCACCACTCTTCATTCTTCAACATCCCAGAGAAAAATAGAGTGAGGGACTCGACAAATTGTGGGCAGATTTACATCGGCATTAATGGCTTGTGGCTGAGCTCCAAAATCAAATTTACCACCTCATTTCTTATTTCCTCTTCTTGCATCTATAAAAGAAGGATTTGTGATAGTTGTGAAGGGTTGGACATTTCTGTTTTGCACCCTCCCTTCTCCTCTGGTCTGCAAACGAGTTCATGGAGTCCTAACCTCCCCATTCAAGTTGTAATGCTAATTTTTTCCTCTTGGCCACTATAATGTACTATATCAACTTTGGAGCAATAATATATGTCTGTGGATGATTCTCAACCCTCTCATGTGTTTCATTGTTGCCTTCGATCTCTCATTATAGTTTGGTTACCTATGCATGGTGTTTGTATTTCATTTTTGTTGGTCTGTGTTAAATTACAAAATGAGTTTCTAACATTCCTTTGGTGCATCACCTCGTTAGATTAGGTTTATTTTTGTATCTTGTCAACCTTTTCCCCTTGGTAAGACAGAGTACATTTTAGAATAGATCCTCCGTAATTTATTTATGTACACCCAAACAAAGGAATAGGAACCGAACTTAATCCGAAGAGATCTCTCAACTCAAAAAGGTCCCAAAATTTGAGAAATGCTCCATGTTGTGAAATCACACTAAGAGTATCAACCCATCTAAGTTACAAATATTCGAGGGTCTTGTGATTTTTCACTAAATGTAACCAAACTAGCTTATCTAACTACTAAAGGAAAAAGGGGAGCTTTAGGTGATAAAATAACTTCTAATTTACTCTATCTGACTCCAAAACACCACCACTAATGCTAAACCACAATAATCACACCATATAATTTATCATTCCGACAAGTCCAACAAGGAAGTGTCTTAATGGGTTTATCACATCATACGATTAAAGAAAGAGTTAGGACTCATCAAATAACATCTTTTCAAAGGATAATCTAGTTATTGATATTCCGGATGTTCACAAAAACATCAATATATTTCAACATTTGTAGTTAACGAGGTTAAAAAATCTCATTAGGCGAGTGCAATAATTTAAACAAATTTATTATTTTATTATTATTTTAGCTATGGCAGTTCAAATTTTGTTAACTAGTTTACAGGTTTCAATGTCACCAGAGTTCAAATGTTAAACCTATGGTTACGATACCAAGCTATGCAATGCCCACTTTTTCCCACTCAAACCCACGAGAAACCCGATAGCAAACAGGGAAAATTATGGAATAATTTTTTTAAAAAAGGTTCCAAGGCGTTAGCTAGGATTTTAATTTAACTCAGATTACAAAATTTTAAACTATTAAATGACAAATCGGAAAAAAAAAAATTAGTTACTACTTTGAACCAACCCTATTAAAATATTTTGATTTAATTTCTCCTATTGAGTTTTGATGCTTTCTTAAAATAGTAATCCATTTTACTATTTGCTATTTATCCCCAAGGTTCTTATTAGTTCTATTTATTGAATGACCCCATATTAAATTCAAAATTATGTTAGGTAATATTAATAATCTCCTAGTTTAGAACAAATCAAATTAACATGGTTTAATACCTAAAGAGTCAAGGGTACACAACATGGCCTAACCCCTTAGCCCACATTTAACAACACATACATGTCTTTTAATTAAAACATTCCCACTTAAATACCCCATCACTTAAGTGATGTAGGGTTCATCCTACACCCTTAGATCTAATCTATCTAAACCATTGGATCTAGGTTAGACTAAAGAAACCCAAGATATCCTTATGGGTTCTCTTATATTCATTTTCTAAAACTCATCTCTGATTTCCCTTATTTTGTTTTGCAGGTTAAGGAAGGAGGAGAAGAAAACGAAGCCATGGAGGCCATTAGAGAGGATTAGAAGCTCTCCTTTGCTAAGTTTTCATGATTAGGGCAAGGATCTGCCCATTTCTTTTGTGGGTTTTGGTCCCTCTTCTTTATTTGTTTTTAAGATGGTATTTTCTTACATGTTACTTGTATATATAATGAGTATATACCCATTTGGATAAAACACTCAAACCCCACATATTTAATTTACAATTGAAAACATGATTTTACACACACACACACACACACACACACACACACACACACACACATTTCCTTTGTTTGTAAATAAACTGAAATTTATTTTACATAAATAAATATAACCTTTCATACAAACATGGTTTTACCTTACCTAACCACGGGTTATAATTATGCGAAGACCACGACTAAAAAGGAAGGGTGGTTTAGATAAATATCTGACCATGGTAATATTGATTTAGGGTTTACAATATTGGGGGAGGGGCACCGAACCCACCCCCAACCTTATATACATTTAAACTAACTCAAAGTCGTGGCCATAGCCAATGACCAAACTAACATTTCGTTTTTATTTTATATAATGGGTATCTCTTTTTGTTTTTTCAAAACAAGGACAATTATATGTGGAAGTAAGTAAAGAAATCACTTTTCACTTATTAAAAATATATTTATAAAAATAAATACTTTATTATATATAGTTATATCTATATAGGTTTATGTGCATATATGTTTAGTAGCATATAAATTAATATATACAAATGACACATTTATCATTTATTATAACTTTAAATATAATAATATATGTTATTCACATATACCTCTAATATATAGTAACAATACATTTATGGTATATTAACATTATAAGGAATATGAATTTATTAAATTTTCCATTCAAAGTAGAAAGTTGTAGATTAGTGTAATAAGATCAATTGAAACCTTTAGATCTAAAAGAGTAGGAATTATATACACACACACACACACACACACACACATGATAATCTAGTATGGTAAATCGTATGCCTCAATCAATCAATATATATATAATCTAGTATGGTAAATCATATGCCTCAATCAACCTATATATATATATATATTTCACTCATATAACTAAATAGGTGTAAAACCAATTGCGATTTAATTCATCTACTTGGAACAAAAATTTTATTGCAACAAAAAGAAACTAGGTTATAGAACTTATTCTATCTATTCCTTCTTGTACATTTAGTTGGATAAGAGAAAAATGAACCACACTTAAATGACATTTGTTCCAATATTCAATAAACAAGGGTTGTCGATAATACAAGAGATCAACATTTATTTCCCATCCAAGAGCGCAATTTTATAAAACAATGAACTCTAAACACAAATTTAGATTTGAGAGATTTAATTTCCATTTACAAGATCATTACAAAGTTGATATTCACATGAAGTAATGTAGATCATAATAAATTATTTACAAGCATCGAACAGATGGATAAGATTTCATTTTATATAGTGTTGGTAAAATTTACAAATAGTAAAGCCATAATAGGTCAAATTTCAACTCGACATGCCTTTTCCTACTAAGATAAGTTCTTCTATTTAGCTCTTCCATCTCATCAAGTCATGCGCACAATAAAAATAGGGAAGTAGGAAACACTCTCCACCCATCCAAAATATCCAATGAGGGAGAGAAGCCTTCTTCCTCATTGGTCCCCAAGCGCCAACATGGAAGCAATGAGGGCTATTTAGAAAACCATGACAACTCAAAAGAGGATTCCACACACACATTCTCAGTAATGCCCGCTATTTTGCACACAAAAACAACACTAAAAAACTTGGATAACTTTTTTTTTACTTTCTTGGAGTTTACACGACACAATAAGAGGTCACAATGGCTACCACCAACTCACGATAGGCTTGACACAACACTGATCACCAAGGTACAAGGAAAATATGATGCTCAACATGAACTGTTCACTTCCCATTTTGACAAAACATCATATGCAAGTTCAACCACAGAACACACCTACGTTTAGGGGCATCCCATGAGGAAATTCTTGTTAAGGTTTCTTGTTTACTAACACGTCTCTTAATTCTTAACTTGCATTCTTAAATAAAATTCATGTAATGATTTGCACAATTCTTTTCACAAGGGAGAAATTATTTCTTTTATACTATTGACTAAATAGCTTAAGGCCAAACTTTCTAAAAGAGGATCATCAATTATATGTCAATAACTTGCTTAATTTATTTGATTTAAGAACAGTTTCCATTTATTAGAAGGTTAAATAATGTTAGACAAGCCACCTTGAAATTTTTTCCACAACCCTATTGTACAAAGGTTATAAGCAAAAGCTCTAATTGAGGTAAAGTACCATTTTAGGTTCGGACCAATAATCTTCTTTGCTAAAGGATCTAAAGTTTAATGACTTGTTTCAAGAGAAAAGTTTATCATTACTCATTTGGAAGCTATACATGGTTACAACAATTCTTTCAAACATGACGCAAAACCCAAAGGAAACAAACCAACTCAAAAGTAACTCGATGAAACTCTCCCTTTTTCAACTCATGAAGGTCATCTACACATTTATAGCCTGAGTTAGTTCGCGAGAACTGAGCATGATAAAAACTACACATAGGAATCATATGCTACCATTAACAATATTGTAAAATGAACCTTTTATTAATTGGAAAAGTGCTAGTTCTAACCCACTAACAACTTCTTTAATCATGCTAGAAGATTTACTATTTCAAATTAAGAAGGAAACCATAAAAAAATTGTTATGAACATTGTTTCTGAAACAACAAAGAGACTACTATCATTCGAGTAGGGATCAAAGACTCAATGAGTTTGAAACAGAGTGAAGAGTGTATTGGGATTTCAATCATGTAACCATATAAATTACATGATTGAAATCCAATACTTAACATCAATCAACATTCCTTTAAATAAGTCATAAGATTAAATAGGTTTTAAGTTAGAACTTTAACATCACATACTAACCACTAATTGCCCCTTTCAAAGGAAATTTTCCCCACATCATGCCTACACCAAATTTCTTGCAAGGAACATACGAGTAAGTTCTAACATAAAATTTCAAAAAAAGATCATCTTTCCATGTTAAGTACAATAGTCAAAAATACAATAAAATAAATAACACATACTTAGTAAATCAAACAACTAAAATGAATATAATGCCACCGTCTTACCAAGATTTAAAATACAGTCCAATCAATTAAATTACCCTTAAACCTATATCAATAAAATTTAATAGAATCGTCATAAGGAAACGAGTGTATGACAATCTTAAATGAATTACACTCAGAATATTTATTTGAAGAGATAACAAAAAAAATCCTAAGCTTCCTTAGTTTATTACAACAACCTCATTTAAGACAAGTACCTTAAACAACTGAAAGTAAAAATCATATATTAAACAATTAAAACCCTCTATCCTAATTCTTTTGAATAAAATCATATTCTTTTATCTCGCCACTCCTAAGTACCTCCATCTCTCAATCTGGAATATAATAAATAACCAAAATCTTAACCAAGGTGAAACTTTCCTTAGTCACATCAAATAATAATAATTATAAATAGTACAATCACCAAAGTCATCTCAAAAGTAATACTGCCCTCTATCATCACAAATAAATCATGATTCTTCCTATTCAGTAATAACTAGAGGGGTAACCACCCCTATCAACCTACTAGGTAAAGGAATGCCTTAAGTTATCACAAGATGGAAACAATGATTCCTGACCATTACAACAGACGAAAGAAGGTACCACCCAAACTCCTTTCGTAATAGTTAAGACTTTACCATTATCTAGATTTCTTTTTATTCTACCACAAAAGGGTAAGGCATTGGCCAGAAAGAGGCATCCTTCTCATTAAGATTCATGTAGCCAAGTTGGCTAGGCCCTCTTTATCTCGTAGATACGAATGCATCTAACACACTAGCTTTAACCCGAGCCCCACAAACGGATAAGGGTCATATTTTTATTTATTTATTTAATTAAAAAAATCATAAGCTAAGCCCCTACTTCCAAATGACCACAAGGTCAGAGAATGAAACCACAACAATCGAAGCTAATGAGGGAGCCAGGGATTTCTCATTTCAGTTTGTAAACTAGAAGCATACACATTACATGGTAAAAACAAGTAATTGCTCTACCAATAGCTAAAATTAAATCCAGGTTTGGACCAAGAGCTCGAAGTATCACGCCGACAAAGGAGCCAATATTTCAAATGGTTAATCATAATAATGAAACACCGACACCTAAGAAGAGGATAAATTTTCCTTAGTCAGCCAAAAATAAAAGCATAACTCTATATTTCTAAAACACACTATTCGAGTAAAAAAATTTCCTATCAACCACCAACACCAAGATCACTAAAGCAAGGTAACAAAACTAACAATCTTGTATCTTCCCTTTCCTATTCTAAATAATACCCCACAACCAACGAAACACAACCAAAAGCATAAATAAACAAGATATCAGGTACAAATTCATATGCAATCCATAAATGTTAAGGAAACTTATTTAAAACCATCAAAGGGAACAAGGAGAAATCAACAACATAACAACCATAGAGTTCTAAGAAAACTACCATTTCAAAAAGTAAAAGTAATTCATTTCATGGTATGGTTAAAGGTAGTATAAAAGTCAGGTGGTAGTATTTATCATGCCTGTAATGAGCTCCCTGCACTTGTAAACAAATTCAACAAGGCGCATGTAAAGGAAAGGCTTACATTCTTCCCCAAATATGCCAGGTGGGTGCCCAAACCTCATTCACATTCATGCTAAACATAGGAAGTGAGCTCCATGGCCTTTGATTGAAAGGACTAAGGTCTCATGGACTTGCATAACTGTAGTAAATACACAAAACAAATTTAGTGGAAGGCATGAGAACATGTGAGGGATAGGGGAAGAATAAAGACCCCCATAACCTTACAAATAGGCTTCCAAAGTGCATCAAAGTGGGATAGTTAGATCAGGGCAAGAACAACCATTAAAGCACAAGGGAACACACATTTTTACAGTTGAAGTCCCAGGCTTCCAAGAGTGATGAATGCAAGTGTGGATGGATACACAAGGTGTGGAACTACTGAAAAATGCCTCAAAGAGATGTGGTCCCAAGGAAATCCACGACTGTAGGATAACACAACAGAACTAGCAAAAACACCTTGGTAACCATAAGCAACCAATACCAACCACTCCATAATGTTCACGCAACCAGCTTCAAAATGTTTACACGTAGTCCCACACAAGACTCCCACACCAAAATTTTCCATGCGGCCAGTCAACATGGCGTGAGCAGGTTACACTCAAAGCCAAGTAGATGTATTTTCCTAACCATATAATCTGGAGCATCGGTATGAAATACTTGCCAATGTTCTAGTTGCACACACCTAGGGAGGAGAGAAAGAAAAACAAGGGAGAAATGAAAATGAAGGAGAAAAAAACAATCAATATACAACAAGTGACAAGCATTCTAGGAGAAGAATTTGCAGAGGTTGTAAAAAGGAAGCCAAGGCTGAAAATTAATGAGACAACCATCCAAATGAATGTTGTCAACAAGCAATAAGGAAAAATGTGATTCAACAACCTCAAGACAAGGCCCCAAAAAATTAAAATAATGTCTCCCACTGTCTCACGCCAAGCATGCCAATAAATGGCCATAAAGAGAAAAATAGGGAGGGTAGGCATCCCACTTCAAATCACTTCCACACACCCACTACCCAGAAAGACATGAGGGAGGGAAGCCAACAATCATACGCCAAACAAGGAGAAAATGAATTGTCATAAAGAATAGCAGGTTGGTGGAAGGAATATCAAATTCTCCTTTAATTTAAATGATTAAAGACAAGCATGTTTACATGCCTAATTGACCAAGGGAAAGATATAGTGGTTGGCATTTCAACGAAACACATGACAATGTCCAACCATGATGCCACAACGGAAATCTCTTCATTTTTACAAAATGAGGCTCACGCTACATAAATGATCAATAACAAAATAAAATAGCTTAGAGGTAATTAATAATAATATAGATAAAAATTGACACTAAAATAAAATAATCATCAATCGACAATTAAATAATATTATTATTATTATTATTATTATTTTTACAACCAAAAATAATTATTAGTCAAAGTAAAAACGACTGAAAATCAAGCTCGACAAAACGAGAACAAGATTTTCCTTTAACAAGATAATCGAATAGGGTGCTATGGAGGCCCCTTCACAAGAAGAACTGATATGGACATGTGAAGAAAAGAAGGGGAGGAAGAATGTTAATCCTTCTCTCGTGACAAGGTAGAAGATAGTTAATGACTAGTGAAATCTCACACAAACATTTGATCCCTAGAAACAACGCGTCACCAAAGTGAGAATTAAAGTAATTGTCGAATGAAGCGTTACATTATACTCCCCTTAAGAAAAGCATCATTCTTGATGTGACATAACATAGAAGGAAGGAAAGGTGGTAAGCATCAAGGAATAGATAAAGGTGAAGGTGCACCCTAAGGTTAAAATTTAATCATTAAAGCACGGCCATAGGAAGGCCTTAGAAACATTTTGGTAGAATTTTAAATTTCAAAGTTCTGTGAAGATTGGTAGTTCCCTCTTATTCATTATTTAATTTTTTCTTTCGTTTACATTTATTCCTAATTCAAGTTCTTTAAAATTTCATTGTTGAAGAGTTTTAGTTTATTCCTTCTTGTGGGTGCCCAACATGAACTTCTATCACAACACCCTACTAGGGTCATACACAACACTAATGATTCACAAACATAATTTTGCATACTTTCATGACTGTCCCACACCACAAGATCTTAACCAAATTATGGAAGAGAGAAAGCACGGTCCACATAACATAGCACATGTCACACATCTATGAATGACATATAATATTTGAAAAAAGTGTACTAAAACAACGAGAAATTTCCATAATTCCATAGATGAAGATTTCACATAACTCGAGAACAATGGCTATAGGTACATAGTGTCAAAAATGCATCAAATTCATATCCACAACATCTCAAGACATATCTAACTAACATGAGTAACACATACATCATAGCACCACTCCTAAGACATCACAACAACTCCATATACCTCCTAAAGCATCAATCACACACACACACACACACACACACACACACACACATATCTTATGCCTCCCTTAATCTCTTATGCCTCCCTCAAGTGTCTTATACCTCCCTCAAGTCTCTTATGCCTCCCTCAAGTATCTTATGCCTCCCTCAATCTCTTATGCCTCCATCAAGGAGGTCGGTTTCCCTATATCCCTAGGCACATAGAGTCCGAACACCCTAACCCATGTGACATAATGACTCGTGGTTCAAAACCTACTAGTTATCGTAATTTATCGGGACATACCCCATAGAATAAAGTGGGTCCATAGGTTTAACCATTCCATGGTGCATCCCATGACTCTATTCCACACATCACGATAATAGAACCAACATAGCAATCCGATCCAAATGCAAGTGGTAAAATACAAACCTTAGGCAAGGTGATAAAACCTTAAAATTTAAAACCAGATCCAAAACTAAACAAAAAAATGGATAAATAGCCATAGTGTCAAAATCGCATGTTAGTACCTAAAACAAAGGAAATGCCTAAAATATAACACACGACAATCAAGAAAACTGCTGGTCCTTGCAAAAATAAAATAAAATAAAAAGATCAATTTACTAATAAAATACATATATAAGAGTAACACACTACGTGACTATGTTACCTTAATCGGCCACCAATGGGGTACTCAACGAGTCATTGCACTCGGAACATTGAGCCTCGCTTGTAAAAATAACATATCAATAGTACAATTGTCATCATCTCTATCTGAATCATCCCACCACCACTTCGACAAGGCTAAACACAGTCATAGCTACACTTAGGTTGCATCCATACAACAACCTCGATGCGAGAGAAAGAGGAGCACAGGTTGTCATTTACGAGCCTAAGGTAATCTCAAGTTCTTGGCCCATGGTACACATTCCTCGCTCCAAACGTACACTTTTACCGATTTCCCTCAGGGTCGATTAGCGTAAGGTTCACAACATAACATGAAACTACATCACTTAACACAATGGTGGTTCACACACATTAACCATAGTGTCTCACGCATGGCACCAATACAGGATATATCACATACATTACATTCATGGTTTACCACACACCACATCACCACATGTTGCACCCAAAGTGCAATTACTGTACGATAGGGATCATATACTCACCATATGTCCCAAATTTATGACATTAATCATTACATATTACATGAATTTTACTTATGATGAGCACAATTACAACATACATTCAATCACCATATAACATGGGGACACACACATTTCTATACCAATGATAATGACATCATTATGAAGTCCAGTTCACTACAAATCAACCTTTTCATACAACATATCAACACACCCACACATCACAAATGCCAAAAGGATCCAACACTCTGACATCAACAATCACATTTCTTTCACACACACAACAAGACAATGTTTCACACTTGAATTCTCATTGAATTCATGAAAAGGAGGAAGAATACTCTCATCTCCAACACATCACATGCCAACAGTCATGCACTAAGTGACATATACAACATGTGCACTCACAATATCACAATTATAGAACAGTTCACATCACACTTAAATCACATTACTCTTCCAATTTCCACCACCATCACGCAACACCATCACAACTCCAATCTGTCCGAGAGGTTCGAGATCATGAACCTCTGCTCTGATACCAAAGTGTATCACCCACTATTCTACACACAAAAACAATTCTAAAAAACTTGGATAACTTTTTTTTTTACTTGCCTGGAATTTACGATACAATAAGAGGTCACAATGGCTACCACCAACTCATGATAGGCTTGACACAACACTAATCACTAAGGTACAAGGAAATATACAATGCTTGACATGCAATGTTCACTTCCCATTTCGATGGAACATCACATGCAATTTTAAGCACAAAGACACACCTATGTTTAAGGGGATCCTGTTGGTGCTCATTTTGATCTCGTCCCGTTTGTTCTAAAAATTTCCCAATCTGCCTAGTTTGTCATATTTTTTATCTCCCTGAATGGATGCGTACATGTTTTATCTTTAGTAAGGTGTTATTGTAAATCCTTCTTTATGGTCATGGATTGTTGTCGAGCCATGAATTATTTACAAATTCTTTTTCCTTGAAGAAAGATTCAATTCTGGGAACAAATGGTGAAGTTCCCCTACATCTTATTGTTTGACGGGCATGTTTTCCTTGTCAAAATTTATCTCAACATCTTCAGTTATGTGGTCTCTTTTGATTGTATGAGGTAAGTTGGGTCTATTTTATAACTTGTAACTTTTTTCTATGTTTGCAAAAATATAAATTTGGCCCCACGGCCCCATTGAGTTCTGATTGGCGGTCAAATTTATAAAGGAGTGAATTTCTCTTTTTTTCCCCAAAGGTGTATACGTGTTCATTTTTAATTGGTTGTGGCCTGATGGGTCTTTTTGGTGAAATTTTCCACTTTGGTCACATTTGTAAAAAATACCAAATTGGCCCCATGGCCCCGATAGTCTCTAATTGGCTATTTAGCAAATATGAAGTGGCAGGGAAAAAGTCTTACTTTGACCCGAAGATGGACACATGACATTTTTTCATGTTACAAGTGGGGAAGCGGGTTGGTAGAACATTTTTAATATTTTTTCCTCTTTGTACGAAGGAGCAAAGTTATGAAATGACTTATGCAACTCTTTTGGGGCCCACATCAGAAAATAAAAATGGGAAGCGGGTCGCGAAGGAAAATTGGAAATTTTTCCGTTTTGTTATAAAGGGTAAAATTTAAAACATGAGTCCTTACTCCATCAAAGGCCCAGATTAAGCCACTTGTTGAGTTCGTATTTTAAAGGCGGAGGGGAGGGGAAAAATGTGAAAATTGCACATTTTCTCCAAAAGTCATAAAATGCAAAAGGCACTCCTAGGCCCATTTCGGCTCTAATCTTCCACAGGAGACTTTAATTTAAAGTTATGAAAGGGAACAATCAACTGTTATGGCATTATGCATCTGATTTTACCACCATTAACATTTCATGACTTCAGGGGATGTAAATATGCATTGTTTTTCATGGTGAAGATGAATGATTTCTTGTCGTTTCTCTCAAAAAGTGCAATAGAAGTTTTTGGAGCCTGAATTTGTGAATCTAAAGAAGTGCAAGAGTTTATATTTTGTAACAGAGTTACTCGGGCACTGCATAAAATGAATTTCTAGATCCAATAGACAAAATTGCAAAGGAAAGAATGAGGAGAAGGAAGATTTAGCCACAAATGATTAAAAACTTGTTGCACAGGAGGAGATGACTAGATGCCCTAGTTAAAACAATGATCATGGAAATATCTGAAATGATTCACATTTTGAACACCTGGAAAATTTTTGTTATCAATCTGTTAAACATCACTTTGTATAAATCATGATAAAATATGTAACAAACAAAGGTTCCTCGAATATTCTTTGTTGGGGGAAGCTTTAATGTAAATGAGTGCTATAAAGGGCATGAGTTAGTCATGCAAATTGTCAAGGGTTGAATTCTTACGAAAAAATTTGAGAAATCGCATCTTCCTGAGAGACCATTTGAGAAACTTGTTAATCTCTTGTGTTTCAGATTTGATCACGTCAAGGTGGTTATGAGTGTACAACCATTGACAAGCTCTAAAAATGTTCAAGAAAATTTCCCTAACGATAGATCTAATAGATCTTGAATTAATGTGTTGATCTTGGGTAAAATCTCTTTTTTTAAGAATGTTTTCAAATGGTTTTGATGTTTCTATTGCAATATTATTTTAAAATCCTCTCGAATCACATAGATCTCATCCCTGTGATAGTTTATGGAATTTGCAATTTCATTATGAGAAGAGCTTTATCCTATAATGAGATAAACAATTTAAAATCACTTTACTATCATTTTGTTGATAAAGATTTTTGTAAGCCTTTGAGTGTATCTTAGGCATGAGGAAATAGGGGTCTTTAATGTTTAATTGAGCCTTTTAACTTGAGCCTTCATGTTAAATTCTTGGAGATTGTGTGAAACCATGCAAATATGGGCCTCCATTGATGCACACCTTCTGGTTGAAGGAATATTTTATCTATTCTGAAGCATTTGTCATTTAGTTTTCCAATTGTTGTGAAGGTTCTCAAATATTTGGAAAAATAAAGTTTATCCTGCTTAATCTCCCACCAAAAATTATTCAAAAACAATGAATCCTACCTGAACTACCCTTGTTTTCCATGTGTGTCCACAAATGAATAAGTTTCTATCCAAAATATACAAAATCAATCATGATTCCATAATTTCTTTAGTAACCTTAACCTTGATTAGAAAATATCACCATTATTTAGAATTGACAACTTGTGAGAGTTAATTGTGGTGCATTGATCATATTTTTCAAGGTTTCCTTTCAAATTTGTGGAAAGAAGGATATCTTAATTCTCCTTCACCAACAGAGGCTAAAAATAGATCCTCTCACCCTGGTGAAAGGCACAACCTAAAGTAGTGAGGATAGATCAAATCCTTAATGAAGGTGCTATCCATTTCTCCAACACCTGAGTGACAAAGAGCCAACTGAATCTTCTCGTCGGCTACAAAAATACTCATAATAATATGCATATTGTCTCTAAGTGTCTTGTTAAATCTGTGATGTTGATCGGCCTCTAAAGGAGAATCAATTTCAATACCAACACTTGAATGACACTTTGTTGTCGGGGACTTATTAACATTGTCATGGATTATTTGAAATGGGAATTATTTGTGATAAGAATAACACCTGAATGGTGCCATTTTTAGTATTTTTTATCATTGTTGGGGATTATTTGAACTCGAGAATTATTTATGCAAAAACAACACACGAATGGCACCATTACCGGGGACTTATTAGCGTTGTCGGGGATTATTTGAACTCGAGACTTATTTTTGTGGCAACTACACCGAATGGCGTTGTTGCCGGGATTATTTGAATTGCAAAGAATTATTTGAACACCGGGTTCTATTAGTGTGGAAACAACACCAGATTGGAACCATCATGGTGACTTATTAGAGTTGTCGGGGATTATTTGAACTCTTAAACTTATTTGTGCGGCACAAACACAACACCATTGCATTACCATTTCGGGACTTATTAGCATTATTGGGGATTATTTGAACTCCAAGACTTATTTATGCAGCAACAACACCAAATTAGAGCCATTGTTGGGGACTATTTGAACAAATTTATACACAAATAGACTCTAGTAATGTGTCTTACATTATCTAAGTTTAAATACATTATTTAAACATCATCCTGTGTTGAGATTTGTAAGAATTGTGTGAAGTTATAAGTTTTGTGTGTAATATTTCAAGTTTCTAGTGGTTATTGCACTAATTTTATATCATCAATGATAAATACTGGTAAGAGGAAGGTAAGATCTACTAAGCTTTGCAGGATTTAAGTGGTGATAGATATTTAACAAGTCATTTATAGTGAATTTTCACAACTAAGGTGAAAATCCTTAGTGGTGACTCTGTGTTGTTTTAAATTTTGATAAATACCAGTGCCTTAACCTGTATTAAGTGAAATATGTCACTAATCTTTGCAAAGTTGGAAGGAAGAAGATCTTTCTTCACTAAAGACCCTACCAGAAAGTTGTTTCCAGAACTGGGAAAGATAAATTCAAAAGGAAAAAGAGTCTGGAAAATAGTTGGAGATCAGGAATCAAGAAAAGAGTTATCCATTGTGGAAAGTGATCAACCTATGGTTGAGGATTACCATTCTTCTTCAAGTGATTTTGAATCAGGTAATATTTATATAGAATTGAATTCTCCAACTAGAGAGGGGCCCTTATTTAATTATCTTCTCATGTATTTTCCAAAGTTGATAGGGTTTTCCATGAAACAAAGTCTTTAGAGGACATTCATTTTGAAAATTATACTCATGTGTTCCAAAGACCCCTTGTCCCTCATCATTCTATTTCTCCTATAAGATCACCGCCTCAAGGAAATATGGCCCAACCCCACCAAGACCTTTGTTTGTTGTGACCACTTTTGGTCCTATAGATTTTAGAGGTATGTCTAGATATCCAAATGTAGTGCCACAAGATGTTAGAAACATATTGTCTAAATTTTCAAGGAAATAATTCTATCACTTTGGTAATCAACATTTAAAACTTTTTTCAATATGATGGAAGAATTTGAGATTGAATTTGAAGATATGTATATAAAATTGTTTATTCATACTCTTGAGGAGGAGGATGCACGTGACTAGTATAACGTCTTTTTTCCAGATAACTCAATAGATTCATGGACATAAATGAAAAATGCTTTTAGATTGTGATATGGGGATAAGATAGATCGAAAGTTTCTTTTGTTCGAATTTGAAAATATTAAGAAGAATCCTAATTAATATATTCATGACTTCAATACTCAATTCAATAAGACCTTGAATAGGCTACTTATAATCCTAAGGCCAAGCGATGTTTCTGTTTGATAAAATACTCTAATGTTTTGAAAAAAAGGATGCTTATTATTTAAGGGATAAGAACCCAAGAACATTAAGGTAGGCCTTCACCATGGCTTTGTAGATTGAAAACAATATCAAAGTAGTTAGCAATCCTCCTAAGAGGGAAGGTATCAAGCGGATCAATCCAGATAATCCTCAATCAAAAGTTTCATGGATCTAGAAGAGGTTGTCAAAAAAGTTTGGCCGAAATGTTAAGGAAATATTCCCATAAATTGGCCATAGTAGAGAAGGGGTTTACACAAAGTTCCCAAGGTCAGCACAAGCCACAAGGTCAAGAAATATTTACAAATCATCTTAGAGGTGATCATAGATCAGATGACAGGGGTAAAGGGCTCGTGGGATCAGGAAATAGATAGCCCCAACCCGGGAAAATAGATTGGTGCCGATCCTTTTAATCCGCATAGAGTTTATTGTTGAAGAAGCTCATGAAATTGAGTGGTGTGATAGTTGTTTCTTTCCACATTCTCCATGTGATGTTGAAAAGGGAGTTGAGGAAGAATCTAATGATGATGAGATAGATGATGATGCATGCACGATGGATTCTCTACAAGTTCACAGTAGGGAGAAACCTCAACTGAGCTGATGAGTTCCAGAATTGTTAAAGATTTATGGGATTGCATTCACCGGGTATTACCTCTTCCTCCCACTCATACTTTTAAATTGATATGGTACAAGATTTTGAGTTGCCTAATAATGATTTTGAGTACTTAAGGGCATTAATGATTAAAAAGTATGATGGAGGAATTCCTTAGAAGATGATAGATAGTTGTTAATGAATGTTGTAGTTGGCCACGAAAAAGAATATAATACCAAGAGAAAAGTTTTCAAAGGGGAAGGGTCTCGGGCCAAACCAAAAATTCCAGTTCTTACCAATATCCCTAAGGAAACCCCTAATAAAGATGCATCTAGAAAAGGCTTTGTCACCCCAAATAAAACTTGTGTTCCTCCCCATGCTCAGACTGTGAAAAATCCCGTGCCATCAGATGAATTTGTAAACATTCCTCCTAACACTTCCTTACCCAAATATGTTCCTTGTGACATAGCCCAAATCTTGAGTCAGATCAAGATTTTGTTCCTATTGTTGAATTTCTTAGAATCCTGAGCCGAGCATAAGAATAGATAGAGCATTTGAATATTTGGGATTAAGGAAGAAAAAGGTCACCGAGGGTAAAAATGTAAACAATGTAGAGCTTCCTCCTACCATTGTAGAATTAGAAAAACCACAAGCATTGGAGGAATTGGGTGAACCACCTGAGGTTTATTTGGGAACTTCTCTGGTTGAGTCTTAGTTGAAGGTAGATCCATTTTTCACTACTCTGATTATTAAGGATAAGTTGTTACATAACTATATGTTTGATTCAGGATCCTCATGCAATGTTATGCCTCTTGAGGTCATGAATGAATTAGATATCAAAGTGACAGTGGCTTATGGGAAGTGCAATGCCATGCATTCTAGAGAGAGTGACAGTGGTTGGATGTGTCAAAGGTTTGATAGTGTAATTGCAGCCTACCCAAGTAAGAACTTAAAACTAGATGTTGTTATTGTTGATTCCCCTACCAAATGGGGAATGTTGTTATCAAGAAAATGGGCTGCTACTGTGGGTGGGAGTGTGCAAATGGACATGTCTTATGACACCATACAAATTGAGGGAAGCCTTATGAAGTTACCTAGTGAAAAGGAAATGTTATATCTCATTGAGACCCCAACAATGCTTCTTATGAATTATCGCACATGCATACATTAATGTTGATAACTCGTGAGCTATTTTGTTTTCAAGGAGTATGAAATTGATCAATGTAGATATCCTGAGTAGATTGATTTTCCTGGGACTTTGATGTTTGATGCAACCTCGAAAGATGTTGAAAAACTTGACATAGGCACAAAGGATAAGCCTAAAAAATGTGGTCGATAAAGAACTTGGATGGAAAAGAGAAACAATCATATGACCTATTATTAAAGATGTATCAGAACTACTTAGAATGGTCATATCCAGAATGAAGAGCACTTGAAAATTTTCCTTGATTGTTTTCTCTGAATTAGGGTGCACATCATTGTATAGTGTATATTCTTTTGTTTTTGTTCTTCTTTCGTGTTTTTATGTTTCGTTGTTTCCTAGTCCCTGGTGATTAGTTTTTAATGGTTTCTCAGCTCATCTTGGGTGATTTAGTTATTATATTTCAGCTCTATAAAATTGTTCTTGACTCCATTGCCCAATGGATTTTTGGCATATGGTCTCTAATTTTTCATTATTGCGGCACTCGCAAGGAATGCCCATCCCGAGTTGGAGTTGATGTTTGTGCTCATTTGATCTGCTTTGATTTGTTCCAAAAATTCCCAATCTTCCTGGTTTTCGTCATATTTTCTATCTCCCGAATGGATGCATGAAAGTTTTATCTTTACCATGGTGTTATTATAAATCCTTCTCTATAGTCGTGGATTGTTTCGAGCCATGAATTATTTGTAAATTCTTTTCCATTCAAGAAAGATTCAATTGCGGGCACAAATGGTGAAGTTTTCCCACATATTACTATTCGACGGGCATGTTTTCCATGTCAAAATTATATCTCAGCATCTTCAGCTATGTGGTATCTTTTGATTGGATGAGGCACATCGGGTCTATTTTATAACTTGTAACTTTTTTCTATGTTTGCAAAAAGATCAATTTGGCCCCATGGTGCCATTGAGTTCTGATTGGCTAGTCAAATTTATAAAGGCAGAGAAAATTTCTCTTTTTTTCCCCAAAGGTGTATATGTGTTCATTTTTAATTGGTTATGGCCCGACGGGTCTTTTTGGTGAAATTTTCCACTTTGGTCACATTTGTAAAAAATACCAAATTGGCCCCATCATGGGCAGAGGGTCTAATAGTCTCGATTTTTGGCTATTTAGAAAATATGAAGTGATAGGTAGGGGAAAAGTCTTACTTTGACACCAAAGAAGGACACATGCCATTTTTTCATGTTACAATTAGGGAAGCGGGTCAGTGGAACATTTTGAAGTTTTTTTACTCTTTTTATGAAGGAGAAAAGTTATAAATTGACCTGTGACTTCTCTGGGGCCCACATCAAAATATAAAAGCAGGAAGCGGGTCACCGAAGGAAAATTAGAAATTTTTCCTTTTTGTTAAAAAGTGTAAAATTGCAGAAATGAGCTGCGACTCCATCAAAGGCCCAAATTAAGCCACGTGTCGAGCCCGTATTTCAAAGGCGGAGGGTGGGGCAAAATGTGAAAATTGTGCATTTTCTCCAAAAGTCATAAAATGCAAAAGGTACCCCTAGGCCTGTTTTAGCTCTAATCTTCCACGTGGATGGCTCTAATTTAAAGTTGTGAAAGGGAAGAATCAATGGTTATGGTGCAATGCATCTGGTTTTTCTACCATTAACGTTCCATGACTTTAGGGGATGTAAATACACATCATTTTTCATGGTGAATCTGAATGATTTCTTGTCATTTCTATCAGCAAAGTGTAATTGAAGTGTTGTGGAGCTCGAATTTGTGAATCTGAGGAAGTGCAAGAGTTGATATTTTGAAACAGAGTTACTGGGCACCTGCAGAAAATGAATAGATCCAACAGAGAAAATTACAGAGGAAAGAATGAGGAGAAGGAAGCTATAGGCATAAAGGATGAAAAATGTGTTTCTAGAGGAGATGACTAGATGCCCCAGTTAAAAAAATGATGGAAATATCTGAAATGATTCACCTTTTGAACACCTGAAATTTTTTTGTTGTAAATATGTTAAACATCACTTTCTAGAAATCATGATCAAATATGTAACAAACAAAGGTTCCTCAAATATTCATTTTTTGGGGGAAGCTTTAATGTAAATGAGTGCTATAAAGGGCATGAGTTAGTCATGCAAATGGTCAGGGGTTGAATTCTTATGAGAAAATTTGAGAAAGCCCATATTCTTGAGAGACCATATGAGAAACCTATTAATCTCTTTTGTTTTATATTTGATCATGTTAAGATGGTTGTGAGTGTACAACCATAGACAAGCTCGAGACTATTTAAGAAACTTTCCCTATTTGATTGATCTAATAGATCTTGAATTAATCTGTGTTGATCTTAAGAAAAATTATGTCTTTTATTTTAGAATGTTTTCAAATGGTTTTGATTTTTTTGTTACAATCTTATGTTAAATTCCCCCGAATCACACAAGATCTCATCCCTGTGATATTTTAGTGTCATTTGCAATTTCATTATGAGAAGAGCCTTCATCCTGTAATGAGATAAATAATTTAAAATCACTTTACTGTCATTTTGTTGATAAATATTTTATTTAAGCCTTTGAGTGTATCTTAGGCGTGAAGAACCAAGGGTCTTTAATGTTTCATTGAGCCTTTAACCCAAGCCTTCATGTTAAATTCTTGGAAATTGTGTGAAACCATGCAAATCTGGGGACCTCCATTGATGCACACCTTTTGGTCAAGGAATATTTTATCTATTCGAAAGCATTCTGTCATTTATTTTTCCAATTTTTGAGAAGGTTTTCAAATATGTAGAAAAATCAATTTTATCCCGCTTAATCTCCCACCAAAAATTATTCAAAAACAATGAATCCTACCCGAACTACCCTTGTTTTCCTTATATGTCCATAAATGAATAAATTATACTATCAAAATATGTACAATCAATCAGGATTCCATAATGTCTCTAGTAACCTTAACCTTGTTTAGAAAATATCACCATTCTTTAGAAGTGACAAATCATGAGAGTTAAATTATGGTGCATTGATCATATTTTCTCAAGGTTTCCTTTCAAATTTGTGCAAAGAAGGATATCTTCATCCTCCTCACCACCATAGGTTACAAAATGGGTCCTCTAACCCTGGTCAAAAGGCACAACCTAAATTAGTGAGGATCAGATCAAATCCTTAATGAAGGTGCTATCCATTTCTCTAATGCTCAAGTGACAAAGAGCCAACTGAATCTCCTCCCCAGGCTACAAAATGGCTCATAATATGATCTATCTATATCTAAGTGTCTTTCTCAATATATGATGTTTCTCGGCCTTGGAGGGAGAATCAATTTGGATACCAACAGATCCACGAGGAAATTCTTGTTAAGGTTTCTTGTTTACTAACACGTCTCTTAATTCTTAACTTGTGTTCTTAAATAAAATTCATGTAATGATTTGTACAATTCTTTTCACAAGGGAGAACTTCTTTCTTTTATACTATTGACTAAATAGCTTAAGGCCAAACTTTCTAAAAGAGGATCATCAATTATATGTCAATAACTTGCTTAATTCATTTGATTTAAGAACAGTTTCCATTTCTCACAAGGTTAAATAATCTTACACAAGCCACTGAAATTTGTTCCACACCCCTATTGCACAAGTTATAAGCACAAGCTCTAATTGAGGTAAAGTACAATTTTAGGTTCAGAACAATAATCTTCTTTGCTAAAGGATCTAAATATTAACATTACTTAAGAAAGATTACAATGAATCAAGGCAAGGGTGAAGGGGGAAACAAGTCAAAAGAATTTAGCTTTAGGGTCCCATGGGTTATTACTCAGTCTTTTATTGAGGCTAAGAATTTATCAAGATTATTTAAAAGTTTTATTTAGAATTTTCTTGATTAAGTTTGCCAAGGGTAAACCATTTACATTTCAAATGATTGAGAGAGAGATCGAAGGGTTTCTTAAACAATTTCCCTCCTACTTATATAACTTCATTATCTTCCAAAAACTAAACATTGATTTCAGCATAAGATCATTTAAGAATTCACCATAAAAGGATAATGTTGATTAATTTAGCTTGGGGACAAACAAGGTTTATATATATATATATATATATATATATATATATATATATATATATTTATTACCAAAAAATAGTTTCCTCTTTGATCGCTTAGGGGCTTAAAAGTTATAAATTAGATCACATCTAAAACAATTTATTCAAACATAAACCTTATTTTAACCTTTATAAGGATTATCCAACCCATTTTGTTATGCTTAGAAATACATTGTTACTATGTCTTAAAAGGGTTTACAACTCAACATTTTGTCTCAAGAGAAAATTTTATCATTACTCATTTGGAAGCTATACATGGTTACATCAATTCTTTCCAACATGACACACAACCCAAAGGAACAAACCAACTCAAAAGCAACCCGATGCAACTCTCCCTTTTTCTACTCATGAAGGCCATCTACACATTTATATCCTGAGTTAGTTCATGAGAACTGAGCATGATAAAAACTACACATAGGAATCATATGCTACCATTAACAATATCATAAAATGAACCTTTTATTAATTGGAAAAGTGCTAAGCTCTAACCCACTAACAACTTCTTTAATCATGCTGGAAGATTTACTATTTCAAATTAAGAAGGGAAACCATTAAAAAACTTTGTTATGAACATTGTTTCTGAAACAAAAAATATACTACTATCATTCAAGTAGGGATCCAAGACCCAATGAGTTTGAAACAGAGTGAAGAGAGTATCGAGATTTCAATCTTGTAACCATATAAATTACATAATTGAAATCTAATACTTAACATCAATAAACATTCCTTTAAATAACTCATAAGATTAAATAGGTTTAAAGTTATAACTTTAACATCACACTCTTGACAACTAATTTCCCTTTCAAAGGAAATTTTCCCACATCATGCCTCCACCAAATTTGTCAGAGGAACATACGGAATAAGTTCTAACAGAAAATTTCAAACATAAGATCATCTTGCCATGTTATGTACAATAGTCAAAAATACAATAAAAGAAATAACACATGCTTAGTAAATCAAACTAAAATGAATCTAATGCCACCATCTTACCAAGATTTAAAAATAAATCCAATCAATTAAATTACCCTTAAACCTATATCAATAAAATTTAAGCGAACCATCACAAGGAACCAATATGATGATGTTAAATGAATTGCACTTAGGAATATCTTCCCTAGTAGATAACAAACAAAAACCTAAGCTTCCTTAGTTTATTACAACAACCTCGTTTGAGACAAGTACCTTAAACAACTGAAAACAAAAATTCATATATTAAACAATTAAAACCCTCTATCCTAATTCTTTTGAATAATAGCATATTCTTTTATCTCGCCACTCCTAAGTACCTCCATCTCTCAATCCAAAATATAATAAATAACCAAAATCTTAACCAAGGTGAAACTTTCCTTGGTCACATCAAATAATTATAATTATAAATAGTACAATCACCAAAGTCATCTCAAAAGTAATATTGCCCTCTATCATCACATATAAATCATGATTCTTCCTATTCATAACAAATTGAAGGGGTAACCACCCCTATCCAACCTCCTAGGTAAAGGAATCTATTATGGTATCACAAGATGGAAATAATGATTCCCAACCATTACAACAGATGAAAGAAGGTACCACCCAAACTCCTTTTGTAATAGTTAAGACTTTACCATTATCCATAATTCTTTTTATTCTACCACAAAAGGGTAAGGCATCGGTTAGCGAAAGAGGCATCCTTCTCATTAAGATTCATACAGACCAAGCTAGCTAGGCCCACTTTATCTCATAGATACGAATGCATCTAATACACTAGCTTTAACCCGAGTCCCACAAATGGATAAGGGTCATATTTTTTTATTTATTTAACTAAAAAATCATAAGCTATGCCCCTACTTCCAAATCACCACAACATACAAGAACGAAACCACAACAATTGAAGCTAACGAGGGAGCTGGGATTTTAGTTAGTAAACCAAAAGCATACATATTAGATGGTAAAAATAAGTATTTTCTCTACCAATAGCTAAAATTAAACTAGGTTTGGACCAAGAGCTTGAAGTATCACTCGACAAAGGAGCCAAGATTTTGAATGGTTAATCATAATAATGAAACACCGACACCCAGAAGAGGATAAATTTTCCTTAGTTAGTCAAAAATAAAAGCATAACTCTAGAGTTCGGAAAAACATTATTCAAGTCAAAGTTTTTCTATCAACCACCAACACCCAGATCACTAAAGCAAGGGAACAAAACTAACAATCCCATATCTTCCCTTTCCCATTCCAAAGAATACCCCATAACCAACAGTAACACAACCAAAAGAAGAAATAAAAAATATCTGAGGTACAAATTTGTATGCAATCCATAAATGTCAAGGAAACTTATTTAAAACCATCAAAGGAACAGGAGAAATCAACAACATAACAACCATAGAGTTCTAAGAAAACTTCTATTTCAACAAGTAAAAGTAATTCATTTCATGGTATGGTTAAAGGTAGTATAAAAGTCAGGTGGTTGTATTATCATGCCTATAATGGGCTCTAGCACTTGCAACAAATTTCAACCAGGTGCATGCAAAGGAAAGGCCGACATTCTTCCCCAAATCTGCTAGGTGGGTGCCCAAACCTCATTCACATCCATGTTAGGCATAGGCAGGGAGCTCCATTTCACCAGTGGCCTCTGATTGAAAGGACTGAGGTCTCATGGACTTGCATAACTGCAGTAAATACACATAATGGATTTAGTGGAAGGCCAGAACACATCGGGGATAGAGGAAGAATCAAGACCGATAACCTTACAAAAAGGCTTCCAACGTGCATCAAAGTGGGATAGTTAGATCAGGGAAGGAATAACCATTGAAGCACAAGGGAACACACATGTTTCCAGTTGAAGTCGCAAGCTTCCAGGAGTGGTGAATGCAAGTGTGGAGGGATACACAAGGCATGGAACTACTGACAAATGCCTCAAAGAGATGTGGTCCCCAGGAAATTCCATGACTGCAGGATAGCACAAAAGAACCAGAAAAAATGCCTTGGTAACCATAAGAAACCAACAACAACCACTCCACAATGTTTATGTACCCAACTTCAAAAATTTACACGCATTCCCACACAAGACTCCCACACCAAAATTTTCCACGTGGCCAATCAACATGTAATGAGTAGGTTACACTCAGATCCAAGGAAGATGTGTTTTACCAACCATACAATCCTAAACATCAGCAGAAAAAACTTTCCAATGTTCTATATGCATGTGCCACAGGGAGGAGAGAAAACAAAACAAGGGAGAAACAACAATGAAGGACTAAAAAAATCAATATATAGCAAGTGGCTAGAATCGGGAGAAACATTTACAAGTCTGTAATAGAAGCCGGGGCTGAAAATTAATGAGACAACCATCCAAATGAATTTTGTCAACAAGCAATATGAAAAAGTGTGATTCAACAACCTCAAGACAAGGCCCCAAAAATAAAAATAATGTCTTCCATTGTCTCACGCCAAGCATGACAATAAATGGCCATAAAGAGAAAAATAGGAGGGTAGGCATCCCACTTCAAAGCACTTCCACACACACACTACCCGAGAAAGACATGAGGGAGGAAGCCAACAATCATACACCAAACAAGGAGAAAATGAATTTCCATTAATAATAGCGAGTTCTTTGGAAGGAATATCAAATTCTCCTTTAATTTAAAAGATTAAAGACAAGCGTGTTTGCAGGCCTAATCGACCAAGGGAAAGAGCTAGTGGTTGCGTTTGATGGAAACATAGGGCAATGACCAGCCATGGTGCCACAATGGAAATCTCTTCCTTTTTGGGAAACGAGTCTCATGATACATAAACGTTCAATAAAAAAATAAAATAGCTTAGAGGTAATTAATAATAATATAGATAAAAATTGACACTAAAATAAAATAATCATCAATCAACAATTAATAATAATAGTATTATTATTATCATTATTATTATCATTATTATTATTATTTTTACAACCTAAAATAATTATTAGTCATACTAATAATGACCGACAATCAAGCTCGACAAAATGAGAACAAGATTTTCCTTTAACAGGGTAATTGAATAGGGTGCAGAGGCCCTCCACAAAGCGCGACAAGGACACATGAATGTAAGACGGGGAGGAAGGATGTTAATCCTTCCATGTGATAAGTTAGAATCTAATTAATGACCACAGAAGCTCTCACAAATGTTCAATCCCTAGAAACAAGGTCACCAAAGCGAGAATGAAGTAAGCGCCGAATGAGGCGTTACACATTCAACCAAGACAAATAATGAATAACACAATGCCAATTTCTTTACAACCAACCAAAAATATCAAAACAAAAAGGCTTCATACTAAATCTATAGAGGAGAAAGGAACATGGGGGTTCTCTTTATGCCTCCTAAGGGCTTGGGTTTCCACTTATGAGCCTCCAAAAATTCCATCACAATATAGACAACACTCTTATGCCTCCCTCAAGAAATCAACCCACTTTTTTTGCCTCCCTCAAGATAATAACAAAATAAATATAAAACATATTTATTAACAAGGTGGACATCCCAACCGAACTCCCTCCTAAAATCCAAAAACATTTCTCTTATGCCTCCTCAAGTTTTTCCCCATTTCCATTTCTCCTACAACTTAAGAAACAATTCTATTTCCAACAAGCATAACCAATGTAAAAATCAACATCTACACATAAGAGCACAACAAAATAGCAAGGTAAGAACAAAGGTGGAGATATACCTAACAAATTAATACTATCAATACACAACAAGCTCTAATCCTTCCAAAATCCTAAGCAACCACCATCCACTCCAAGCTCCATTCTCAAGCAAGCTCTCAAAAATTACAAGAACTCCCAAAAACAATGAGCAAGTAACCCCCAAAACAACAATTAAACATGCATATAAAGGAAAAGGGAAAGAGGAGAGTGAGGTGGCTCCTTGTAAGATGTCACATCACTCATCATTAACTCTACATCAAAATCCAAATCTCAATCCCAAGGCATAATAAATGGGTGGTTGAGAGGTATGACAACCCTCTTACACACACCACTTCAACGCATACCCGTTTTAGGACAAAAAATTAAACACATGTAAGAAATTGTAATAAAAACTTACCTTTTTCCTTCCCAAAACACATAATGGGGTCTATTTTTGACCCCCTAACCCATAGGTAGGGTTGGTATAGTAAATTAAGAGGTGTGCGACAAGTTTAACTTGTCCCACAAGCAACCAAAATTGGCCCTTTAGGCCAAATCCGAATTTCTAAGGAGAGGTAGAGTGTACCACACTCAAGATCACATACACTCAACATAAAACACATAAACCAAAGAGCCATATAAACTAATAAATGACTTCTTTTTGTCCCATATATAATTAGTTTAGTAACATGATTAATTTACTAATCTAGACACAAATTAAATAAATGATAAAAGGGAATTACATCACCATAAAATCACATACACTAAAATTAATTGAAGGAAATTAAAAGAACAACACACAAACCCCTTGGTCACAATTGGAGGTAATCCCCTCATGGGGACCCCCTAACAAAAAAAAAGACACACACAACATAACACAAGTTGCCATGGTGACCAGTTGCCAATACCCCACATTCCTTTGTTGTTGGTCTCCTACCCCGTAGTTTATTGTTGTGAAATAATTACTTGCAAAATCACACAATACCTTTCTAGCCTCGTGGCCATATTAGTGATATCGAACTAATAAAAATTCTTATATCTACATATCAATTTCAACGTCAAATGTCATAACTACTATTTCTAAGACCAAGTGATTCAACAATTACTCTCAATTTCCAACATTTCGATTCCGCTAATACATCAGTTTACAATTAAGATCATAACCAACTAAATCATCTAACTTAAGCAATACTTTCACTTGTTCACAATTTTGTTAATTCCTTCAATATCAACGAAATCAAAAAATGACTTTGATCATCCTAATAAAAATCAATAGAATGAATATTTGAAATATCAATATATATCTAAGCTAACAACATATCATTATCTTCCATACTGAATGTCTATCAAAATTTAATAAGTTTAGTTACAGTAATGTATATCCTTCGATTTCCTTATCACAATGAGTTAAATTTGTTTTCTATTAATATCTATCAGTAAGAATGCATAATAGTGTCTATGTGTCCAATCACAGAGATAGACTAAACAAAACAATATCAAAGAGTAATGATATCACAATCAATTTACGACAATGCAATGACCATTAGCTAATTGTCTTATCCTTAAATGACCATCAAGGTCCAAATTACAACATACAATATAAATAATAATAACCAAAAGCAGAGTAAAAATCATGATGTCCCACACATTTATTGTATGATAGCTAGAATACAACATCAAATTTTTGAGATTATAATCCATTTGAAATTGATAACACAGTTCAAACAGAGTAGAAGAGGAGTGGGCATTACATTGCATATCGTGACAAAATTCTAAACTTATCATCAACATGCCAAGTAAACCTATGGTGGTTGTGTGGGTACATTTTTTTGGAGCAAGAATTGAATGGTTTTTGGAATTTTGTCAAAGAATTAGGTGAATCAATGTAATTTCCCATACCCTATCACTTTGACAAATTTTCTCATCCTCCCCACTTGTAACTATCTAATCACCGCTTAAATTGCAATGTGGACTTGGGTTTCTGTATGGTGAACACCTTTATGATAAATAAATTACTTGCATTGTTTTGCAAGGAATGTGACATGTATGAGGGTTGTGAGAAATCCTGTGTGCTTGCTAGAACACTTCTACACACCTCCACCAATCCCATGCATCCCATCTTATTTACATTTTTATTTTTAAAATTTTGTTTTTTATTTTATTTTTTTTTTTACTGTTAGGTACTACATTTCCCTCCCCTTATAATATCATCATCCTCGGTGTGACACAACACTAAAGATCAAAGGGTATATAGAAAGGAAAGTTAATAATTAAACATTTTGTTTAACAAAACAACTTGCTCGATACAATGTGACCATGCGAAATACTCAAAATTTGGCAATTTCTTTAATTTAAATGTTACGTGAAGGTTGGAAGTTCTAGTGTATATTATTATTTAGTTAATCTTTTTCCTTAGAAGTATTTCTATAATTCAAGATGTTAATATTTCATTGTTTTAACATTTCAGTTCATTTCTTTTTGTGGGTGCCCAATAGAAACTGACATCACAATACCACACCACCACCAACACAACACTAATGGTTCACAAGACATCATGATGTGTACCTTCACAACTATATCAAATCATAAGAACTCAACCAAACCCTAGAAAGAACATACGCAACCAACTCAATATAGTACTTATCACACATGCTCCTAACACAAAAGTACTCATAATATAAGCATACAAAAACAACTAGAATTCCAAACATGTACACATACAAGGGTTTCAAACAACTCAAAATCATAGCTAAACTAACATGAGTACACATAAATCATAACACCAACTCCCAAAAATCACAAAACAACTCCATATACCTCCTAAAGCATCACAAAACAACTCCATATACCTCCCGAAGCATAAAAAAACAACTCCATATACCTCCCAAAGCATCACAAAACAACTACATATACCTTTCAAGCATCACAAAACAACTCCATATACCTCCCAAAAATAAAATAATGATAAATTTTCCTTTTCTCTCCCCAAAAGATGTTAGCCACACTATGGCCCTTGGCACATAAGGTCCGAACACCTCTAACCGAGAAAGAGATAATAACTCATGGTTCAACAAGCCACTAGTTATCTCTAACTCCTTGGGGTGTACCCCCATACAATGAAGTGGGTCCACAGCTCCCACCACTCCATGGTGCATCCCATGACCCTATTCCACACATTATGACATGAGAACTAGCATAACAATCTATTTCAAATGCCAAGTGGAAGAAATCCCAAGGCTTGGGATAGGCTATAAAAATTTTAAACATGAAAATAAAATTTAAACTAAGTAAAACAAATGGCCAAATAGCCACATTTAGTGCAAAAATCCACAAGTTAGTGCAACGACCAAATAAAATCCCTAAAATCTAAGAATACATCAATCAAGAAAACTTATGGTTCTAACAAGAGAAAATATTTTTTTAATTTATGAATAAAATACATACAGATACATAACACATTAAAATAACTATGTGGCCTTATACGGGTAGCAAAGGGGTAATCAACGAGTTGGTGGCACTCGGACATAGTGCCTCATCTCATAAAATAACATATCAAATAATACAAATGTCATCATCTCTGTCTAAATCATCCCTCCACTACTTCCATAAGGCTCAACATAGTCATAACTACACTTAGGTTGAATCCATATGATAACCATATAGGGAGAGAGAAAGGAGTACAAGTCACCATCTACTAAGCCTAAGGTGTCCATGAAACACAATATGCATGACACCCGTTGAGCAAGTGTCATACATACCAAATGAACAAAATTGGGTTTTCAGCCTATGTAAGACTCCACTTCCTATCTCATACTTGGCTTGAGTGATTGCTAAATGGTACACATTTCCTCACTCTAAACATACACATTTTTCTAATTTCCTTATAGTCGGTTAGTGTAGGGTTCACAATAGAACACATAACTACATTAGTAACACAATGATGATTCACACACATTAACCATAACATCTTACACATGGTATATATAGAGGGTATAACACAATCTTTATTATCACATGTTATAATATATAACATTACCACATAGTGCACCCAAAGTGCAATCACTTATACAATAGAGATCATACATTCACCATATGGCCCTAAATCATGACATGAACCATCACAAATTACACGAATTATGTGTATGATGAACACAATGAGTAAAATTACAACATAAAATCAATTTTTATATAACATGGTGACAAAAATTCCTCACAACATGGTGTCAACATCACGATACAATCCAATTCACTATACAACTATTATTTCATGCAACACATCATCACATCTACATACCAAAGAATAACAAGAACCTTCAACACTTTACAATCCACAATAACATCATTTTCACACACACTATGGTGGCACATAACACGTAAACTACTCATTTAATCCATAAAAAAAGAGCAAATGCTCTCATCACAATCACATCAACATGGTAACAAATATGCACTAAGCGACATGCAAAACATGGGCATTCATAATATCACGATTCTTACTGTAACGTTGGTCTCATTACTCTTCCTATCTCCACCACCACCACCATGAAAAAATCATCACAACTCCAATCCATCCCAGAAGTTTGAGAGCATGAACCTCCGCTCTGATACCAAATATAACGCCCACATTTTACACACACAAATACAACACTTAATATACTGGAATAATTTTCTTTTTTTGACTTACATTGCAGTACACATGACACTACAGGAAATCACTTAGAATACGCCAAAAACATGATATATTTGCACAAACAATAACCATATAGATAACATGAAACACGTGATGCTCAACAAGGTCATTGTTTTTAAATGACAAGGCACACATAGTGATTGAACTACAATATAAACTTATAGATAGGGTCTTCCCACAGCATGATATTTTTAGAATTACATATTTTTAAAATATAATTTCAATATTTAACTTAAGTTCTAGAAAGAATCATAACATGGGAGTTATACATTCCTTTTTCCTTTTTTTCCTAGATTTTCACTACATTGTTTAACATTTAACTTACGATGTAACAAGTTAAATAAGGAACATCTACATCATTTAAATTACTTGTTTAATTTTCTTGTTCGTAAAAAGGGTATTTATTTGCACACCAAAATTCTTACCTACACCCAAGGCTACCAGGTGATATCCCTAAGATTCTCTCCTAAGAGAATACATCTTGATCCTATATCATACCTCTATTACATAATAGAACAAGTATGAGTCAAAAAGAGGGAAGGTTCGCATGTTTTCACAAGCATTTATGGCCAAGTTTCTTTCATTCATTTATAAATTGATATTTGAATTAGTACACAATAAATATTATAAGAAATAGGTTCTTTGCCCATAGTGAAAGGGTTTAATCACATTATGTGGAATATCATGTTTGAATTCACCATGGAATACATCCCACGATTACACTTCCTAAGGTCAAGCATGAATTATTGTATTATTATAGTTATGATCTTATAGTTAGTTTAAGAATAGGAAGGCACTTAAAATACAATATGCTTTCTTATTTTTTTCTTCTAGACAAGGTTTCTGAGTATCGTTTTACATCCAACTTCAGAGGGGTTTTCCTAACTAGGTTCATATGACTTTTATAAGGAATTGTGTAGACTATTTGAAAATAGGGCATAGGAATCCTCATGAAACTTCTAAATCCTACCTTAGGGGATTTATCTCTAAAACCATGATCACAATTCATATCATAAGCCCATTACATAATAGGAAAAGTGGGAGAGAGAGATGGAGTAGTTCATCATTTTAAGGGGGTTAAGGTTGACATTAGAGTTTGCATAATGCGTATCCATTTTCTCATCACAAGATAGTCTAAACACATTATACGAGTGATCTAATTTTCAACTTTATCCAAGCACATCATGCGACGGTTGCCTTTTCACCAACTAATCATAACTTAATAAGTTACTAAGTTTCACAAATAACCCTTAGTATTGGACCATTAAGCCCAACGATAAATAAAATTGAATACCGAGTTTAATTATAATGTAACTCATAAAGGTGACTTCCAAGGCTAGTTGGCAACCTTCTCCATTCATCATGTAAATCGGACTACAAGAGAACACATTGCTTACTACACACATGATAACCATACCTGGAAGGAAACACATACTCTTGATAATGTTTGACCATGTCATTCTTAACTAACGGGTTCACGATGATGTCGCTAAACATACAAGTTATGGTGATAAATCAAACTAGGGATCTTATTTACTTAAGGTAGAAGGTGCCATCGAGTGTAAATATATATGCTCATTGGAAGGTTTAAGTTTTCTTTGCTAAAAAAATTACACATGAATGGAAGTTATACATTAATTTTATACTAGGGAGGATTGTTTCATTTAGATCTCTTTATTACATTTTTAAGGTAAGAAACACAACACACCGATTATTTAACGCTCATCTATACACTAAAATTGTATTATAGCCTATTAGGTTCAATTTCATTTAACACATAAATTCAAAAAAAAAATTACCATACGTAAACATGAATCAAATGGCACCTATCAGTAAATGCACATTTTCAAGGCATTCCTAAAACTACAATCTCATACATATTACCAAATTTCAAATATAAACTCTTTTGCAACATGGAAATACATTTTACATATATAAAATTTCCAATATATATATAAATTTAAATAATAAACAATGAATTTCACCATGCCTTTTCGTTATCTTACTTCCATCATGTAAAACCATGTGAACATGAAATCAAGGATAAATAGTTGGCATGACATCCACCAAAAGGTATTTTAAGCAGGGCCTATTAGGTCCAAATTATCTTTTAATAACATGCACCTGATGTAGTTTCAGCGGAGGAGGGTTGTAAATATTTCAACGGCATGAGTGTCTCTTATTACGCCGAAAGGCGTTCCTTCAGCTGGGTTCAAGCTGAGGGCTGTCTGATGCATGTCAGAGAGGAGACGGCCGAGATGAGGTCGGTCGGGGACGATGTCGATCACACGGATGTGAGACCATAAATTGTTTTGGTGAAGGCAATGTTGGTCGTTAAATTTTGCCGCACGATAAGGGTTCGGTGTATTTTTTGTACGCCTCCATGCCTGCCCAGAGATTGTAAACCCTGATACGCAAAGGAGTATCTGCTGCACGGATTTTGGCAGTGTACGCTGAAGCATGGCTGCCCAGAGTTGATAAATGTCATTTAGTCGGTCGCCACTGTATGCTTCTCAACTTTGTTTATAGTTTCAGACATTTCTGAATGGTTACAAGAACTCTGGGACTCTGCTAAATGACCAATTCCAGGGCAACCCGTCTAGAGTTTTTGTCTCTAGCACCTACAAACATTTTCCATAGATCTTGGACCGTGGTTATTCTCTACTTGTATTAGCGTATCCTTTGCACATATCTATCTCTTGTTGAACACTTGAAGCAAAGTTGACGAGATTGACTTCAGGAGGAGTGCAAATGAAGAGGACCTTTTGGGGCTTCTTCTATTAAGGTAAGCGGTGGCGAATTGCAGACTTTGTTTTTTCATGGCAGCTTTATGTGTTTTTGGTAGTTCGCACCCTTTTTTTTAAATTTTTTTTAAGAAATTGGGTTGTTGTATTTTGTTAGTTTAGGAGCTTCAAAATTCAGCTTGCTTTTACATTTTTAAGAAAAAGGGGTGTAGACAATTTTGTTTGGGCTGAAAGTGCAAACTTTTGGGAATGCTCCTTTTCAGTTTCCTTTTAGAAACAGTGTCTTGAACAAATTGCTGTGTTCTCTTGTCTTTAATTGCAATATATGTTTACTTTATGTCCTTCTTGTCTCGCTACGTAGATAATCTCCATTCGGAACTCTTTAATTAGTGGGAAATCGTTTAGGTCAAAATCGTCGAGGTTTCTCAAAGCCCGTGAATAGACAATGTCTGAGGCTCATGCGTCGTCCCCGCTAAAGCTCTGTTAATATATTCATTGTGTATATGAATGAAATTTGGGGTTTTCCTTCTTGCTCTGTTTTTTGGGGAAATGTTTTTTTTAGTAAATGAATTAGGCGTATATTGTGATTAAAAGTTATTATTTTGTCACAGATGGGGATTGTCCATCTCTTTCTTACTGGAGCACGCGGATGAGTTGTGAGTAATCCAACCATGCGTGGCAATGGATTTTATGCTTGTGTAGGGGATATATTAATTGTGCAGGTGGAATTGTTAATCTTTGGTTTTTGCATTCTGTGTTCGATTTTGTAGGATTTAATTTATTGCAGAGCCACTGTATTTTTTTCACATTTGATTTACATTGGGGGTTTAAGCGTCTGTTTCACATTGGGGATTTAATTTGTTGCAGAGCCACTCTTTTTTTTCACATTTGATTTACATTGGGGGTTTAAGCATCTGTTTCAAAGATCCCATCGAATCGTGAGCTTAAGTCTGAATGTGGGACTGAAATTAGGCAGCTGTTGTGCCGTGGCAGAGGTCGAAAGCTCTGCAAATTATGAAGCTTCAAATTATAGGAATTCCTCCTCCATAATTCCTGCAAATGCCGAACCGGTTACATTCCTTCTTGCTCCTCATTACAGACGACTACATTCCCTAGTGTCATCTTTCACGCCCTCTTCAAGTTTCGGGGCTGCCATGAGATTACATCATAGCTCTGTATTTTCTCTGAAAGTTGATTATGCTCTGTATTTTTTTGGTTTTATTTTTGTTTGCTTTTTAACATAGCAGGACAGATCATATGAAATACGTTTGGTAAATTAGTCGATGTACATATATGATTCTTTCATTTTAGTACAAATCGAGACCATGTTAATGAGATTATCTTTGGAGTAACTTATTCACACTGATTTTTATCATTTCATTTCTTTCTACGAATCTGAGGTTCTCTTAAAAGGTTTTCTTTGATTCTCTCCTCAATGTGTTTTACTCCAACTCTGTATGATCGTCCTCAGGAATCATATATACGTATTTATTAGCTCTTTTTTTAAAGTTTACATGCCATCTCATCTAAAATAGGTGAACTGGTGTTGTTTATGGGTAGGTGTTGCGGAAGAAAGGAAACCACAAAGGATCAAAAAAAGAGGAACAGGCAGGGATCTCCCTCATTTTTGATGCCCTTAGTTAAATGACTGTAAGAGAAAATTCCATCTGCTAAATTCCATCACTCAATGCCTCAAAATAAAGTGACTTCAGGAAATGACAGCTTGTGTTATATTTGTGTAGGTTAATAGCACCTTATATAACTCTCTTGTGAGGGTAAACATATATAACCATGTTAGTGTTGTGCATATTGATAATATATTTGATGTAGGGCTTGTTGTGAAGCTGTTCTATCCTATTCATTCACTTCATTGTATGGAGGTTGTGTTTTTAGCTTATTGGGAGAACTGGGCAGTGCCATCCAACTTATCATTTAGTACATTGATATGAGAAGTTAGATACATGCAAATTACTTATCACCTTTTGGTCAATGATACGGGGCTGTAATATTTCTTTAAAGTTTTAAAATGTCCCAAAAATATTACGTGAGATTTACCGTAACAAGGAAGGCAATTCGTGTCATTTGTCTTTGTTGTAATATAGAGATAAGTTGTCTTATGCTACGTTTTTATTTAGATAAAAATTATTGGAGATAATGTTGAAAATGGTGGCATAGGATACTTGCTTTAAGGGAAAATTTTAGTGTCTTTAGGATAACATCTCTTAAATGAACATTGCATGCTGCTCAGTGGAAGCTGCTTGCCATGAACATGAAAAGTTCTTGAAAATATTGGAGAAACGACCAACAAACAGCAATGGAAAAAATGTTTTTGGCCAGATCGAAATCATCTCCATCTCAGATGGTTTTTCTTCTCTTTTTCTAGCTGATGTTTTATGCCAGACTTTTATTTTTCTAGCTAATGTTTTTATGCCAGACTTTGCTTTGTTTAGCTGATTCGTTGCGCCAGAATACTGGCGGATAGTAGTGATACCCATCGGTTATGGAATCTGGGTCATCATAGCCGTAAGACCCTCACATTTACTGCTAGGCCGGAGCCTGGTGGGCTACACAGGCTTTATTTGAAAACATTTGTGCTTTTTACCAAATCATTTCTTTACCTGTGCAAGTCTTAGTCTCATAAGTAAGAGTCATTTCTCCTAGGAAATGGTTGCTCCTTAGCCGAGTTTCAGATTATGCAATGAAATATGAACCCATTGTAAAAAAATGTCAACTTCACAATAAGAGGGAAGGCCAAAATGCACGTGCAAAACAAAAATTGAGTTGTAAGGAAGAACATGGAGTCTTGGGGGTTTGAATATTGAGAATAAGTTTATGGATACACACCAAATTTTCATTGGAGGCTTTTCTGACTTACTAGAGAGCCAGTTAAATTGCAGTTTTGGGCCTTATATTTTCATTTAGTTATTTTATTCTTCTTGAGTTATTTTAAAAATGTCGTCCTTTGTTTCACTAAAGCCAAAAAATTGCATAATTGTATTTACAGTGCACATGTCATTTCATCATACTTTGAGTGTGATGTGAAAATGATATGTTAAAGTATATGTAGTTTTGCATGCATACACATTTATCATGAATTTTGTATATGGATATTCATGTTTTGGATCAACATCTGCTATTGTGCTCACGAGTGAGGTGGCTTTTACTGAAACCTGTAATACTCATTGTTCTTTTCAGTATTGTATCTTCTTTTGCTTGCCTTCTCCATTTTCTAGCCTTTTTTTGGTAATATAGGATATGGAGATTCACTGTGGTTTGTAGCCACATGCTCTAATCCTCCAAGCTGAGTATAACTATTGAATAATAATATAGATTTGGGAAGCTCTCTGGATCGATAAATTTTTTACATCAGGGAATCCTAGGGATTCTGGAAAGACTTGGAAACATCGGGAAGTTTTTTGTAGTCGAAACAACCTACAAAAGCATTTGCTTTTCTAGGTAAACAAACATGTTTTTTTTTGTGTTTCACCGTTTCTGTTGTTGGTTAGGGTAGGGTGTACTATTCATAAAGAAACACTTTGACATAAATTCTAATGACTGAATGAATCATAAGCAAGGTGTATATAATATCTCAGCAACGTATATGATGCAAATGAAATCAAAAGTATAAGATACATTGCTATATATAAAAAAGGGGAAAATAGTCATTGTCATTTTTGGTATTAAGGAAGAGTAAGCAGTGTATAGGCTGCTTCTCTGCAGCGGTTCCAGATGAAGTAGATTTAGGCTTTTCCTCTCCAACCAGCTACTACACCTCAGATTCGATTGTGTTGATGCTGAGGACTGTTTTTATTGTTATTGACTGAATTGTGTTGATGCTGAGGACTGAAATTGTAGTGTCATTCACAATGGGTTGAAATTGTTTTACCATTGTGATCCATTCTTCTGAAATTAATATTCTATCAATTTTTTCGACTATATATCTATTTCCTTTGCCTTTGTTATGCCAAATGAAAAACAAGGTCAACCATTGTTGTTTTGTCTCCAGTGTGTTAAGGGCTGCTGCTATCCTAATCCATGACTTTGATGTTTGGGCATGCCTAATCCTATTATATTTATATTCCTTGGATATTGTTTTGTTTCTTACGTTTTGCCTTTCTATTGCTGGTTGAAACAGGAAAATTGGTGCTGAAATACAGGCTGTCTTTTACCCTTGTTTGCATGCAAAACAACTTACTCTGAAGGTTTTCATCAGCGGCGGGAAAAAAAGGTTGTTGGGAGGAAAGCAAGGTGCAATCATCTTCTGCTTTACTAATGCTTTGTCCCTTTGTTTGCTGTTCATTTAAGCATGCCATGGACTTTAAAAATAAATTGTAAACATGTTTGTTGGAATGAATAGCTTTGGTTTTTTTTGTCTTGTGTGCGTATATATTGTTGTTTTTTTTTTGCGCTCCATATCTCTGACTGCAATTTTGATGTTGTGTACATCTGGCTCGCTTGTGATAATATTGCATGGAACTTTCAATGTGTGTTTTTGTTTTTATGGTTGGGTGGCTTTACCTTTCGGAAATCATTTTGTGTGCCTCCTTCCTTATGCTTTGGAAAGATGCAAACAATATTTTCCCTGTATAATAATGGCATATAGGAGCACGTGCCTTTCTTGTTAGCATGATTCCTAGTGTGCGGAGGGAGTTATCTCCCTGGGAAGCCACTTTGAAGCGTTCCACAAGCAACCCTTGCGTGAGCGTTAAAATGTTCAACAGGAAGGTTTTTAAAGCTGCCTGCCTGGAAAGAAACCTTCTCTTTCGACTCATTGTACATTTTGCTTCGGCTGCTGCTTTCCCTAATGTTTGGATGTTTTCCTGTTCAGTTTAAAAGAATGAAGACTAGAAATACAATTATCTCTCCCCCGGTTGGAGTAACTGTTACGACACCGCACTTGCAAAGAGAAGAACAGTTTAAGAGGACTCAGTTTGTTGTGAACGTTTTACATTGCAGGCAACCAAAACCACCTAAACCGGTTATAGCTGATTTGGTTAGAGAGTGACTTTGCCTTTTGCCACAAAGCCCTTTGTACTTGTCCAAATTTCAAATGCTGGGCCTCATTCCCGAGGGTTTGGCCTGGTCTACGATACTAAGGAGGCTGCAATGGCGTGTGAACCTTCCTATAAATTAAGAAAAATGGGTGTTGCTGTTGCGAAACAAGACAGGGAAAAAAAAAACAAAGCTGCAAAGAAAATTGCTGGTGCTAGCAAGAAAAACAAAGAAAAAAAACAATTGATAGCCTCCTCCCCAAACACCTTGTAGACGAAAACGAAGTTGTAGACTGTATATAGCTACAGGATTTTTGTAATACTTTTCTTGCAAGTAAACGTGAAACAATGAGCCATATTTTGGATCTGTAAATATTAATTCCAATATACTACTTTGTTTTATCTAACAGCATGTACTTTGTTTTTTCAGCGTGTAAACTTTTGCGATATATTTGTTGTGAATGCGATTGTTTACCTTGCCGTATTTGATAGAATATGAAATGAAAATGTTTAACTGAAACTGAAAATAATCGGAGGCCCATGTAGAATTTGAATGGGTCACCATATATCACTCTAAAAAAGTAAAGCGATCGTGCTCTTTGAATCCGAATTCTTGATGAATTTTTGTGGTGTTATAATGCATCTAAAGCTTTGGTGATCTAGGTGATTCTCGTCAATTATAATATTTGGTGCTGGAAATATACATATTCTTATCGGTTATTTATTGGAGTAAAGCTCCAAGGTTTGCAAGCATATTTGTCTGTTGAATTTGATTTGGGTAACAGTTCATTCATTTTTGAGATAGACAAAAGAACCTCAATTATAATAAAAATGTTTCTTGACAAAACATATATAAATGGCCATAATATTCTTGTTGTGGTCATACTTTATTTTGGATTTTTAGCCTTGAATTTAAAGTCGGTTTAACTTGTGCTATCTTTCCATCAGATAATCTTTATGTGATGAGGTTCTATCTTTAAAATCTTTGCCAAGTCATTTCAATGATTGGATAATCTCAAAGGACAATAAGTTTTAGTTTTTTGAGAGTATCTCCATGATCGCCTCAAGCATATTCGGGAAGGGGTTTTGTGTGAACTTCAGCTTTTTCGATGATGCTGTTGATGCTTGGGTAGTATTCAACTCGATTGAGTATTTGGTATTGCATTTAACCATTCTGTGCTTTTCTCTTCAAGTGATTTGTTGTGTATTAGTTCTTTAAAAAAAGCTTATAGGCATAGGAAGTATTGTAAACGACCTAGTAGATTGTGTTGGTTGGATTGTTAGTGTTGATTAACTTTCTCAAGGTCAGACTTTAGAGTTTTTAGAGATGGTTTGTTTCACTGCTATTGTTTAATATTAGTGGTGGCATAAAGAAATTTCATATGTAGGATGGACATCTTAGGACATTAAGGAACCATCCACTTATTTTATTCTACAGAATCTTAATTACTGTTGATCATATTTATAAGTATTAATATTCTAATAGCGAGTATTTCTAACTTACCCTGGACCATGCCCTGGGATGTGATAGTTGAGGTCGTGGAAACAATGGTTTTTAGTTGTGCTGGCCAAGATGGAGGGCAGGGGCTCTGACCTGAAGCTGATGTTGTTGTACCTGCTGAAAGTAATGTAAAGGAACTAGTAGCTTCGTGTTTGGTTAATAGAGTTTTTAGAGATGGTATTTCCACTGTTATTATCTAATATTAGTGGCGGCGAAAAGAAAATTCATATTTAGGATGGATGTTAGGAACTCTCCACTTCTTTTTATCTACAAAATCTTAATTATTATTGATCATAGTTATAAGTATTAATGTTCTAATAGTGAGTATTTCTAACTTGCCTTGGACCATGTCCTGGGCTGTGATAGTTGAGGTTGTGGAAACACTGGTTTTAGTTGTGCCAGATTTGACCTGAAGCTGATGCTGTTGTAGCTGCTGAATGTCAGAAGTTGAACCTGCTTTTTTGGTTAATTTGATGGTGTTTAAGAATTTGTTGTTAATTCAATCGTGTTTAGAAGAGCAACGTCTAAAAGTGCTTGTGCAATACTGGCTTCAATACTTAAATTTTTGATGTTGCTGCTGATGTTTGGGGTGGCGTTCAACTTAGTATTGCATTGGATCATTTTCTGCTTGGCTTTTGAAGTGATTAATGTATGTACTTTTCTTCTTTGTTGGGGTCCTGAACATAGCAATTCCATAGTAAGTATATCTGTTCTTGAAAACCTTTATTCCGGTGCATCATCTAGAACAAATACAGGTAAAACTTTTTGGTTCAAAATTTTGTACTCAACTTATGGAGTGATTTAATGTGTGCTTTTGTTTTACATTGGAGCTCCTGAACATAGGAATTGCTTTTAGTATCTGTTATGGAAAACCTTGACGGTGGTGCATCATTTAGTGGGAAAAACGGGAAATGTTTGGATGTCTGGTTATTAAACTGGTTTTCTTTTTTATCAAATGTTTTATGGAGCTTAGAGGTTGTGTAAAGGCATTATATGCAGTTTTATAGCATCAACTAGATTTTTAGGGCATCTGAATGTTGTTAGATCAGTCACAGAAAAAGATGGAAATCTTTCTGATATTGCATTGGTATAGTGCTAAGGTTTCCACGGCAGGTGGTTCTGATAGGTAGCTGTAAGGCACGATTAGTGTCTTGTACCTAGTGGAGTGCTTCACAAATTCATTATTTTGTAAATCTTAGTAGGAGAGAAGTCATTAATAGAAGTGAATATCAATTGGAAATAATGCAGTTATCAATTTTTTTACCAAACACATGTCAAGTGTCTTCTATCACTTGTAAGCTGTTAGGTGGTCTGGTATTCATATCTTGCCATGACTTCCGCCAATCATATGCTATGACTTATTTAACCAATTCTTATCTTGTTATATCAAAAGCTAGAAAACTTACTACAATGTAAAATTACAATCTTGATATAACCTTGTAACTTTTTGCTTGTTAAACCCTGCAATGTATATGTATACATGCGTCATTTCCTTATGATATTTTATGCCATGCGAATGATCTAATGTTTATTATTATGTATGTCAATAGATACCTCTTTTCCTCGTGGGTTTCTTTACATGCTATGCCGTAGTGTTTATTTTGTTGAATTTTTGTGCGACTGTGACTTTATGAAGTTTTGTAACTGTGCCTGCATGCCTCAAATTTGGTATATATTTTATATGGCAATTGATTACTTGATCTACTTGATTTACACTCTATGTAGGGTATTATATGCCATTTTGCTATCATCCTTAATACTATGCAAGTTAATGACGGTGATGAGGGGGGACAAAAATGGGTTGTGAAAGTTGAGAGACCAGAATTAAGCAAAAGAGGATAAGATTAGAAGAAAAGGATGATGGGTTAAGGGTTGTGAGAGTTAAGATGCTAGAATTAAACAATGCCAAATATGAGGATAGAAGGGTGATGGGGTGAGGGAGAAGGTTCGTGATAGTTGAGTGACTAGAATTAAACAAAGCCAAGGACGAGGATAGAGGAAAAAGGCTTTTGATTTCAGAGTAAGTGTTCAACAAATGCATGGAGGAGAATAGACGGTAAGGTTCTTTGATGTTTCAAAGGAGTTCAAGAAATTTGAATGGCTTGTCAATACATATTCAAGGACCTTATTTTAAGTACAACCCACAAATTTCAATTTCCACGGAAGCAAATTTTAATAAATAAATCTTCGATATCAAAATAAAATTTAAAAGCTAACTTGCCTTGAGATTTTTTAGAGTGCTGGATAGCTCTCGTTTCGCCATGGCTGCAATCAGAACTGTCCCACCTCCTCTGTAGTTTTTCTTCAATAATGACCGAAAAAAAAATATAACTAACCGGAAACAATAAGGGACACTAAGGATATTTTAAGGGCAATACTCTCAGCATATTGCCAAAGAAACACCAATCACCCTACTTATAAGTAAAAGGACACGAGGCCTATATACTCAAATTTGTCTGTCAATCATGCTTAAAGAATTCATTCTAGAAATCGGAATGAAAAATCAGAAACATAGCTGTCTTCTCTCAGCTACATACCGTAATCAATAAAAAAAATACAGATTTCAAATAACAACTTAGCATTCTTCCTATTTCGCATTACACACTACTTTTATTGACTTATTGGAAGTAGGTATGTACAAGATCAATACAATTCAACCTGAAAAAGATGAATCACCAAGCTTCTTGAAGATATAATAAGAGACAAGAGAGAGCTCACTATGCAACCTGGTTGGCTCTTCCTTCATTAGAGCCAGGAAAATATGATCAAATGCATTTTGAAATCACATATGATAACGCGGAAAAGGCCCTAAGGGTAACATCAGCTCTTTGCAAAATCTAACACGATCGCTTTACAAGTACACTAGCACAATGTTTTTATAAGTGCAGTTTCTACACTAGCATGGTCGAGTTTACCAAAAAAAAGAATATATGTTTGTATTAAATCTGGATTATAAAACTAAAGTCAAAGGGTGTAGAAATTTTATGCGTGGAGTGATTATACTTGGTGAATGTGATTAGTAAATGCAGAAAGAGTGCAGTAAGAGTCGGAACAAACTCTCATATGGAATAGCCATCAAAAAATCAAATCTTATTCCTAAACTCAATGGATTCATTACCAAATCAGCAAACAACCTGGTTCAAATCAGAAATTTGCCAGCTGTAAGCCAGCTGCCCATCACTGAACCACGGCCCTTACGCTACATGCTTTAAATATGAATACAAAATAATATCTCAACAAAAGTTCAAAATGACTTATGGTAGGTTTTTTAATATAATGATCTACGTTTTTTATATAATAAGTATCTCTTAATTATTATGTAGTGGAATTCAATAAAGATATTTATATTTAGGCACATTCACAAATGATAAGTTTTTTTCGCTTGATCATTTTCCGAACACATTTTCTTATGCAAACTCTTCTTCCGTGCTTAAATGATAGTTGTAGAATACACTTATATAATGCATATCTCTATTAAATTTGTCCCCGTTCAAAAAAAAAAATCCACTATATTGTTATTTCAAACTCTTTTCCCTTTGGTGTGCCTGCGTGTCCATTCGCAGTTTTTAGATTTTTTCAATGATAACATGTTTGCTTCACCGTTCATTAATTTGTTTCTTCCTCCTTTTTTAAAAACTTATTATACATGCTCACCACAACTTCCTGTTTGCCTGTTATTGTTCTTTACATTCGTTTCTGGCTTCCCTTCCACAATGGAATTTAATAACGAAAAAAAGGGCTTTTGTGATTGGTGGCATTGCATTAGATTTTACCTTTTTTATGCGAACTCTAAGCTACTATCCTTTACCCTGGCATCATTCTTTTGTTCCGCTTCAACCTTCCCTTCCGCATTTGCTTCTAGTAAAACAAAATATCGGGTTCGATTTTCTAGGTGGGGGCGTAGCATTCGGTTTGGTTGTTTGTTTTGGTGTTTTCTTTCACGTTCTTGGTTGATCGTTGCATTTTTCGTGCAGTGCATCCATTCTCCTCTACTTTTTACATTGCAACCATGGACACAACTTTAACAGAAGGAGGTATTACGCGCCTAATGTCCGGTTGCTCGGAGATGAGTTCCACGTTCCAGCTCCTCAACATTTGTCCTGTGCGGTCTCTGTTGAATAGTGGCACCCAACATCGAGTTGACCTTTCTGACGGTATTCACATCCAGAAGGCATTGTTGCCCTCCAAGTTTTCAAAACTAGTTGCAGACAAAACGTTGAAAGAAGGCACAATAATTCAGCTGCAAAAAACCGTTTGCAGGATGGTCGACCATGAAATGTAAGTAGCCAATATTTTGACTTCCCTTTCGTCTTTTCTATCTCACACAATGTTTCCTAACATTTTCATTCCTTGCATTGCATGCGTGCAGGACCGTTTTAATTACCGATATGGATATAGCGAAAGAAACATATCCACAAATTGGTTCTCCTTCCCGGATCCCTAGCCATGTTGTTGGGGCAAACAAGCCTGTGTTGACCACCCGAGGGTGTGCCCAAAACTTTGTTTCCGCAAACACCGCCTCAAAAGATTTATGCTTCCTCGAAATCAGCATCGAAGGCCATTTTCATAAACGACTTGAACACAACCATGCGTGTTTGGTCCATAGAGGGCAGAGCGGTCGCAAAAAACTCCATGCGGACATATAGTAATGATAACGGCAATGGTTGTTTCTTTGGTTTCGACTTCGTGGATAGCAGAGGTGGTGAAATCCGTGTCACTTGTTTCAATGAGATTGTGGAAAAGTTCTATGGCACGATAGAGAACGAAAAACGTACACCATCTCTAATGGAAGAATTGGAAAAGCAAAAGAAAAGTTCAACAACCTGAACAGCACACTCGAAATTTTCCTTTCGGCAGCATCTATTGTCCGGCCTCTGCATGTCAACGATGAAATCATACCTTTACACCACTTCCACTTTGTCCCCATCAAAGAAATACCTGGAAGACCTGCCGGATCTTTTGTTGACATTCTTGGTGTTGTTCTTGTTATTTCTCCACGATCCACCATTCGCAGACGTGATCAGACAGAAACATTCAAGCGAACTGTGCAGGTTGAAGACATGTCCGGATTTAGTGTTTCCATCACTTTGTGGGGTCAACATTCAACTGTACTTGGAGAAGAGCTAGAAGAATTCCTTTCAATTCCACAGAAACCAGTTCTTGCTCTTAAAACAGCTCGTGTTTCCAGCTTCAACGGAACATCTCTTGATACTATATCCACTACAAAATGGTTTGTTAATCCAATGATTCCTGAAAGCCTCTCTCTACAGGAATGGATTGCATCCGATGCTTTCAATGTCCCCGCACCATCTATCACAAACAGGGTTCTAGGGCCTCCATCTGCCTTGTCCTCTCCGGAAACAATAGCTCAAGTCTTGCAAATGGGTAACACAGATAAAAATGAATGGGCTACAATTACAGCAAAAATCACAGACATTTCATTGGACAATTTTTATTACTTGGCATGCCCTTTAGTGAAAAATGGTACACAGTGTCGCAAGAAAGTGCAAGAACTAGAAAATGGGTCCTGGTTTTGTGGGAAATGTAATATTCCTATCCAAAAATGTGACTACAGGTATGCACTCCGTGTCACTTTAAAAGATGGCACAGGAGAACTTCAATCCGTAACTGCATTTGATGAGACTGCTGAAAATATAATGGGCGTCAAAGCTGAAGACTTGCAGTTTTTGAGCATAGATGATGGTGCAACAACTGAAATTATAGACCAAGTTATAGGCCACGAATATCAATTTACGCTTTCCATCAAACTTGAAACATACCGTGAGAAGAAGCAGTTTAAATGTGTCATTATAAAGTCGCACAAACTTGAAGCTACGGCTTCCTTCCCTGAATTACGTTTTTGCGTAACAATGTACAAGCTTCTTTGCATTTGTGTTCCCCTCAGTAAAGCTCTCTTGGTCTCTTGATATGCTAGCACCCTTCCAATAACTCTTTCTTGCATGTATGAATGTCTAGTTGTTCCTTTTTGCTCTATTTTTGCTTATGTAAACTTGGGTTCAATGGATATCGATATATATACGTTTTGTTTTGTAATTTTTGTCACACTCTCTATGTTCTTGAATATCAATAATTGGAATTCCTAAGCCATTTCCTTTAAAAATAAATACTAGTGATGGTCATTTATATTGTATGGACATGTTCTTTCCTTCGAACACTTTCCTGTATTCATAACTTTCGTTGAATGAGCTTTGTTAGTGCTATGTTCCTTTACTTGTAATATACATGCGCAAAACAACTTTCGTATTCTTTTGTTTTACTCCATGTATGGCTAGATGCACACTTTTTCCTTTACTTGTCTCATACTTTTGTTCCTGCTGCAAAGCGTTGCAGGATTCCCCATGTCTGCAGAGCAACGATTAGCTCGAAGAAGAGAAATCTACACAAAAACAAAGAGCAAATAAATGCGGATCAGCGCCGGCGTTACCATGCTAGAAAAAACACACATTGCACATCTTTCTTCCCCTTCCCGCCCCGTTCCGGCCCCCAGCACCTGCCCTTCCATCGCCCCATTCTGGCTCTCGCGGTGCCTCCTCATCCAACGCCGCAAATGTTTTTCTCTCCCCGCCATCCGCTCCACTTTGCCCTTTCCTTTCGCAAAACACTTCCACCCTTCCCTTCTATGAGGCCCGTGTACCCTGGGATACACAACACTTCCCTTCTCGATCGACGCATTCCTCTTCCCCCCCATCAACCACATACTCTCCAATGTCCTTGCTTTCTCCCTTCCTGTTGATGCTCTGTCGACCTCTTCGCATTCATTTGTGCTACCTTCCCCAGCTTCCAATACATGCCAAAATCTTGACGGGTTTTGTTCTACTAGAATGTTCCCTTCCGAGCCATCCACCTCTTCTTCATCCTCCTTCGCAGATGCACAAAGGCGTTTCCGCAAAAGGATAGATTCCCTTTCCACTGCAAGCACATGCACAATCTGTTTGGAGAATTACCCTGGCATTCAAACTAAGTGTTGTTCAGGATCTATCCTTTGCTCCAGGTGCAGGCTTGAGAAACAAGGACACCGATTTTCTTCTTGGAACAACATGGACCCTGGTGTCCAGCCATCCGTACTACAATCTTTGACACAAGTTGAAGAAATGTTGATTGCTAGAGTTAACCCAATTCTCCAAGTAACCCATGCACGTGGTGGACAATACAAATACTCTGGGCACACTATAAGCTTCCCCCAAGATATCTCTACCATAGCAAAGTACCTCCCTCGACGTCTCGGTGATTTGGATTTGCTTCTTGTGCAAAAGGCAGGCTCCCAACAAACAAAATACGATTTCTACGTTAGTAGATCTCGTGTATGGCAGGCACTTCAATACAAAATTTTGCATGACCCGTACTACAAGGATGTTCTTGTTGACAATGAAGCCCTCAACGCTCTTCCCATACAACAAACAAATATTTCCTCCTCCCTCAACTCCATACCGATGGACATCCCAGCCTCTTGCACCTGATTCCAGCGATGATCCTTCCCTCTGCAATTTAATTGACGCCCACTCTTCTTCTTTCGTCCCTTCGCCCACAACACCAAACACCAAAGATGAGCATATCTCACAGTTCCTTCTCTCCCATGATCAAAACATGCCTTCCACCATGCCTTGGCCAGACATAAGTCTTTCTCCCATAAATGAATACACCACTGAGGGTCTATTTTCCATGGCATTCCCAACTTTGTTTCCTGAAGGTAAGGCTATGTTTAGACAACCTCGCATGAAAGAGGTACTTTTTCATGAATATGCCCTCCATTTAAACCGTTTCCATGATAACCGCTTTAGTTCCCACCCCGGTTTCGCTATTTTTGTTTAACCTCATCATGCGGCATAGAGCCAATCTCTATTGATTTTCATGCAACAAAACCTAGAAAATGACATACCACCAACTATAGCTGTCCTCCGAAAAAAATTGCTTGAAGACCCTGCATATTCGCTTCCAGATACCTTGATGCGGTTTGGAAATAACCTGCGTGGAACATGCTCCTTTTGGTCCAAATATAGAGGAGAGATATCAGACATGGTTGAACAATTGGGTGCACCTACATTCTTCTTCACTCTTAGTGCTGTAGATACTAAATGGCCTGATTTGCATAACTGTCGCCGGGTGTTCCGCCCCCTGATCATCGGTTCGCGCAAAGATTTAGAACAGAGAGCATTATCGCCCACCCCCATCGTGTTTCTGCTTACTTGCACCAAAGGTTCACAATATTCCGCGAGGAGGTCCTGCAGAAACACCTTGGAGCCAAGGACTACTGGTACAGGTAAACAAAATTAAATGCTTCGTTTGCCACTCTATTGCTTCTCTTTATTTCTAACCGCCTTTTTCCTTTAGGTACGAATGGCAACATAGAGGCTCTGCACATGTTCACGGTTTCCTTTGGCTGGAAGGCGCCCCCAATGTTGACACAATAGATTGGAATGACAATGCTTCTGTTGAAACAACAAGACTGTACTTTGATCAATATGTTTCTGCATGGAACCCTAGAGCTCCTGCATGTAGACCTACATTCTTTCAAAGATCTCTCGAGGATGATCCCTGCTTGCTTTCCTCTTCAGAGGTTCTAGCTTCCAACCCTCTGCACGACCTCGAGGAACTTATAAACCGGGTTCAGCGCCACACCAAATGTTCTACACAGACATGTCTCCGAAAAAAAGGTTCCAGAACTATATGTCGTTACAGTGCTCCTTGGGAAACACAGGCTTTTTCTTCCTTGACCATGGATGCCAACAAAAGCGTTAAATACCTTCCTTTCAGGAATGATGACAGATTAAACATTCACAATAAAGCCATGCTAGCTATATGGAGAGCCAACATTGACTGTCATCTGTACTATCTCGGCACGTTGTTCTTAAATACATTGCAAAGTATGCCTCTAAAGCAGAGCAACGCTCTGAGACATACCACCAAATGTTGTCTAGGCTTTGTTCGCATGCTAACCCCGATTTCCCTTCATCTTTTGCAATACGGAAGATGCTCACAGAAAGTGTTGTTGAACATGACATAAGTGCACAAGAAGCTTGTCACTTGCTTCTCAAACTTCCTCTTGTTGTGTCCAGCCGGCAGACCGTCTATTTAAATGTGGGCAAAAAAATACTTAGGTGCCTTACTGCATCGGCTACTCAGGAACAAGATACATCACAGCTTCTTGATGCGTACCTTGTCCGCCCACCATCAATGGAGTCCCTTTCCCTTATCCAAATTGCTTGAGAATGGAATTACAAAGAAAGCAAATACCGAAAAAGAGAAATGGAAACAGCAGACTACACCAAAGAATTGTCGGGCGTGTACCCAAGGTTTTCCATCATTCCACCAACTAATACAGAGGCTTTCCACCTTTTCTGTTGGTCTGAGCTCCTACTATACAAGCCTTTCGGAACATTCCTTCAGATGTTGGTTCCTCGCCAGATGTTGTTTCTTCCAATTGGCACCTGTTCAAAAGCTCATACAAACCGTGGCATGTTAGAAGAACAGACACGGAACCTGATACATCTCCAGATGGATCGTCTGAATCTGACACAGACCCAATGCAAACAAGCGAGAGAATCTATGAATGGCAACTTTTGGCAGGCCTCCGTCCAGGACATTCTGAAGGTCTTGACCATCTGCAAATGCTTGGCCTCCGAGAATATGACTCCCGCTATGATTGGTCCTCAAACAACGTTCCGGTTCACTTGGTTGACATCGCCCCCTCTTTTGTCGAGAATGGTAGGGTGAATTATTGCCCTGACCATACAAATCCATCTAGTTTGCCTTCTTTGTCGACTTTTTCCGATAGCCAGCAACTAGCCTTCACTACAATACTCCACCACTTTTCCTCAACACACAGCCTACCACCCCTTCTTCTCATTATTCAAGGAACTGCAGGAACAGGCAAGTCATTCCTTATCCACTCTCTCCGGTCTGCCTTCTCCTCCCTCGCTGCCCCTGCCATTTCACCCCTTCTTTTGCTTGCCCCTACTGGTGTGGCCGCTTTTAACATTTCCGCATCGACCGTTCATTCCAGCCTCCGAATTCCCATTCGAGATTTAAAACCCCTTGAAGGCCAAGCTTTGGCCTCCTTTCAAGACTCTTTAAAACATGTCACATACATTTTGATTGATGAAATGAGCTTCATTGGTCCTAAACTTCTTGCAAAAATTGACTTCCGCCTGCGTGAGGCCTTCCCGCACTTCCGTACTTCCCCCTTCGGAAATAGATCAATGATTCTTGTTGGAGACCTTGGTCAACTTCCACCCGTTATGGACATTCCACTATATGCCAGTAATTCCTACGGTGGATCCCTTTGGCACAAATTTCCTAATTCAATCTCGTTAACGTCTATATTCCGACAACAAGGCTCTGCTCCGACTCAAGTTTCCTTTCGCAATTTGCTTCTCAACATCCGAAACGGTGTGGCCACCCTTCCAGATTGGGAGACTTTGATGTCCCGCACCGACTCATGCCTCTCACAACAAGAACTTTTATACTTCCACAATGCCCCCCACCTCTTCTCAACAAATATTCTTGTTAAAAACCACAATTTACAAATGCTGAAGGAACTCAATTCTCCAGTTGCCTTGTCCATTGCTCTGAATACAAGAAGAAGTGACTACAATGATCCTGATGACGACCAGCTAGAACAAATAGTGCTCCTTTGCAAAGACCAAAAAATCATGCTCACTGCTAATTTATGGATTGCTACCGGGCTTGTTAATGGCGCAACTGGCACTATCGTTGACATTGTTTATTCCCCTTCCTCGGCTCCACCTTCTTTGCCTTCTTTTGTTATTGTCGACTTCGATCGCTATTCCGGTCCACCGTGGAATCCGTCAAATCCCACCCACATCCCCATTCCCCCCATTTCAAGAGGTTCTCGTACACAACTGCCTTTAAAAATGGCATGGGCGTTATCGATTCACAAAGCCCAAGGACTCACCCTTGGTCATGCCACCATAGACATTGGATCCACCGAGAGACCAGGCCTTACTTTTACTGCTCTTTCGCACGTGCCCTCCTTGGAAAAGATTCGTATCTCCCCAGCTTTCTCCTTTGACCGTTACTCAAGAATTTCTTCAGCCTCCCCTCCCCGATTCCGAAAACAAGAAGAGCTTCGCCTCCAATCCCTTCCGCCGTCCCCCTCCTCCTAATTCATCCCCTGTAACCTTCACCGTCTATAACTCCCCGCCCCGTAACATCCTCCACGCATAACAATCTCGCCATTTCCTATTAACCTTTTTCGGGCCTTCCCCTCCCCTTCTTCTTCTGCATCAAACACCTATGTACATATTTGGTTTGTTATACTAAATAATATTATCTTCTTTACCGCTCTTCATTACTCCTTACGTTCTCGCAAATGGTCTCATTTTTTTTTACGCATTGTTTTCTGTTCTTTTCTTCTCTTGGTTTGTAACAATTCTTAGTTTGCTCTTTACCAATATCCGTTTCGGCGTTCCCATCGCACACGCTCGCGTGCGATTGCTAGTATAATTTCTTTCAAAATTAATCATTATGTCTGCATGTTTGACATTCTTATCCGGGTTGCATATCTTGACAAAAATCTAAACTTATCATCAACATGTCAAGTAAACTTGTGGTTGTTGTGTGGGTACGTTTTCTTGGTTCAAGAATTGAATGGTTCAGGGAATCTCTCAAAGCATTAGGTGAATCCGTGCAAGTGTCCATACCCCTTCACTTCTACAAAAGCTACTCCTCCCTCACTGTAACTATCAAATTACTGCTAAAACTGCATCATGGACTTTGTTTTTGGCATGGTAGGTAAATGCCTCTATCAGAAATAAAGTGCTTGTATTGTTGTATAAGGAACGTGACATGTCTGAGGACTGGAAGCAAGCGCATGTGCTTGCCAGAACACTTCTACATGCCTCCACCAAACCCACGCATCCCATCTTCTTATTTATTTTTATTTTTTAAATTTTGTTTTAAATTTTATTTTAGTTTTGTCTTACTGTTCGGCACTACAATATTTGTATAAACAATACCAAGGCACTAGCATCCAAACATGTGGCATAGATTCCTCCAAAATCTTTGATGGATGTCATACCCAGCTGAAAGCTGTTATTTGTCATGGCCTTACATTTATTTGAGGCATTTTGTCTCACAAAGTGCGTATCTTGTCTATTCATCCACATCTGCAACATATCTACCAGGTGCTTGCAACTAACACATATACCAAAAGTAATAGTAATTAAACTCCACCTTTGATAGTCTGGCAGGTTTTGATGTCACGAATACTGGCTCCCATTTTGCATAGTTTTGGAGATTGTTAGTTAAGGCGTGGAGTCTTGCTTTTCCCTACCGATTGCATTTCTTGATGGCGTCTACCCCTTCCCTGCTCTAAAAACTTCCAATTATTTTTTTACCCAAAATTATGAAAAAACCATAAAACAACTCATCCCCCATTTTTTAGCTATATCTTAATTTCTTATTTATTTTATTTTTATTCCATTCTTCTATGTTTTGGGGAAATCTCATTATCCAATTTTATTTTATTTATTATTGTTGTTTTTATGTATCAAGCGCGAAAAATATTTTCTCCAATTCGCTCTTCAATTCACTCAAAATATTATGATTGGTCTTTTTGTATTATTTTCATGACCAATTATAATCATGCATCTATCTCTTTATAACCGATCCCAATGAAGCGAATGCCATTCGTAATGATAGGAAAAAAACTCGTGGCAAGGTGAGCTCGCACCACCAAGATGACCTCCTATGAATTAAAGTTTATGAATTTACCTCTTCCAAGCTAATAACTAAATCACATTGGTATGTGAACCATCCAACATGCCAAGTTAGGCCAAGATGAGTCAAAATCACACAAGGATTGAGCTCTTGATCAACTAGGGTAACATAACTTTGAGTTGCCATGTAAGGTTAGGAAGTAAGTATTGCACTATTTCAATCAGCCAATCTTACCAAAGATGTCCAAAAGGAATCATAACCCACTTGAGTGCTTTGAATGAGATTATCGACAAGGCATGATAGAGCCAGGGCACTACAATTTCATTGTTACATAATTGTTCATTGTTTTAATTAAAAAACCTAATATTTATATTGCAAAAACTTTAAAAAACACCTTGTGGAATATAATTAATTCATTTCCATATGATTGAAGTAAATATTCTCTATATTTATTTTGGAACAACACCTAATCAAAGAACAAATTTAAATGAAATAAATTTATAATTATTACTATAAACTTATAACCAAATGGTATTATTGTAATCGTGAAAAGCTATTGTGCGGTGCTATAGATTATAATGTATTATTTTATTTTTTTGAGTTATCAAATTATTATATGTAATATACATGATACACATGTAATTGTAGTTAGACTCGTGATGAAAGCAAGTTTATATAATTCTACAATCTTTATGTTAATTCTATAATCTTTATGTTGAAAGTCTCTCTCTATATATATAGTTATTGATACCTAGGGAGAAGGCCCTAGCTTCAAAAAAAAGTACACAAAGAACCAGTCCATGATAGTATCATCCATCTATGGACTCTCATATAGAGTACAAGAAAATTATCGTGCTTCATACACACATTTCAAAATATATGGGGAAGAGTTATATACATCCTAGATTCACCCATAAAAATACTATTCCTATCTACAATTTGAAACCTTTACCGCTGTATCGAGCATAATATGAAAATTCCACCTAATCCATTACCAAAAGAGTAATCAAGAAAATAGACAGCACTCAAGACAAGGCCATCGCAAGACATCTCATTCCTTTCATCCACTTGGCAAGACGTCCAGATATGATTTATCCATATCTTTCGTAGAGGATGAGGAAGGAGAGGGCGAGACGTAACACTCGGGCATCACCATCTTTTCTTTAGGAGGAAGCACAATCCTTGATTCTCCACTACATTCTCCATTCCATAAACAATCCCCTGCAATCCTTTTTAAAGGAGTGAATATGAAATTGAATGCTAATCGTATGCTCTTCCAGACTCGCATGCTCCTTATGAAGAATAACCTGCCCGGAGGAATTAGACAGGATATTTGCAGCGCTCAGACCCTGAGCCATGTCAAAAAAATTCCTCCTCCAATTGACTGATTTGGGTCCAGCATCAACTTCCTCGTACTTTCTCAAATATCAGCTTCCTCCTCATGGCGGCATTACGAATTTTTCTGTCCATCCAAGATGAGGACTCCCCTGCTACCTCACTAGTGAGGGCTCTCTTCCTTTTCCTTGTCGGGCCAGCATCTCTGCAAAACCCCTACAATCCGCGGAGACTCTAGAAGCTTCTTCCACGAAGCATTCGAAATGAAGAACGAGAAGCGCAAGGAACCCTATCCCAGCTCAAACATTAATACGTCCACCAAACGACTTACACGCAGGGTGGTATATGAGACGGTACAAAAGATCCTAGGGAAGATAGCATACACTATACAATCATTAATCCAATTAAAAAATTTAACATCCGACACTAATCCACTTACTCTCCCTCAAGGCTATCCGCCAACCTTGAATCCTTTGAAATTACAGACATTATGTCACCTGGGTAGCGCGACTCCGACACATGACAATTCATATGGTGATTGTCCCATCAATATACACCCATGTTAGGTAAGCATTCGGCGACCATATTTTCTGCTCTTTTAACATGGGAAATCTTAATCTGATTCTAAGAAGAGAGAATGGCTGTAATATTTATGCCTATTGGTTTCAAATTCCAAGCATTGGGAAACCTACCCTGGGCCATATCGATAACGACCTTAGAGTCTCCTTTGGTGCATAAAGCATTCACATTAAAATTACTTTATTTAACCATATATATATATAAACCATAATCTAAATGTAAATATTCAAAATAAATATATATAAACCATTATGAAACCATAATGGCCCACATATTAGTGAAAATACTTGAAGAAATGCAATGTGATTTAAAATAGAATTTTTCTTGGTATTCATTATGGATAATTTGAAGAATAAAATCTACATTTAAAAATATAAATGTACAATCCAACATAGTATCAGTAATAGGAGTAAAATGCATGTAGTAAAACTTCACACTATTAATTTTTTTGTCAAATTGAAAAACTTATATTTAACATCTTCAATTATTCTTAGTTTTAACCACTTGAGATTAAATTAACTTTTTCAACCAGTCACCTTTTAACATCTTTTCTTATCAACAAAACGTTTAAAATATATAGCGTTTTATAGTCACTGTCCTTTAAGACTTCCACAAACAAGTTAGAGTTGTTTGTTAGCTCTGGGAAAAACTTTGACTTTATGTGGAAGTCCATATCAAATATCCCTCTTGTACAAAATGAACATTTAAATTCATATAGATGTTTTGGACCATTTGTTGGATGGTGGGCTTCCTTCTACCTTTCCTTAGGAAAATTACTCTACATACAATTTAATTATATTTGAGAGAGAGAAATGGAAGAAATTGTTCGCTGTGGGAAAAACTTTGACTTTATATGGAAGTCCATGTCAAATATCCCTCTTGTACAAAATAAACATTTAAATTGATATAGATGTTTTGGACCATTTGTTGGATGGTGCGCTACCTTCTACCTTTCCTTAGGAAAATTAGTCTACATACAATTTAATTATATTTGAGAGAGAGATGGAAGAAATTGTGGGAAAATTTTTGACTTTATATGGAAGTCCATGTCAAATATCCCTCTTGTACAAAATAAACAGTTAAATTGATATAGATGTTTTGGACCATTTGTTGATGGTGGTCTTCCTTCTACCTTTCCTTAAGAAAATTACTCTACATACAATTTAATTATATTATATTTGAGAGAGAGATGGAAGAAAAATCATTTTTGACGATGAATTTGATAGTTAATTTCCCACAAGTAGTCAGGCCAGTAATGAAGACCTTAAATATTCTACACCTATAGCCCATCTACTTTCAATTCGCATATAATTTTGCTTATGACACTCTGCCCCCTTTCATACACCATTTCCATTAAAGCATTTGACTTTGCATAGACTTTCTGTAGAAAATGGAGGCCCCATTTTCCATTAAATTATCTCCTTCATTTTTTACACACTTCAACACACAATTTCTTCGCCTCTTTTGCATAGTTTGCAATATGGAACAGGAATCAGTGAAAAACCATGGGCACTTTCTGCAGTGCAGGGTATAATATTTGGTGTCGTATCTGTGCCATTGTTGTATTGGATTGTATTTGGGCTTACGGGATTCCACGAAGTATTTCATAGATTTGTTTTTATCATTTTTGTCTGTGTTCAAATTCTTTTTTCTTGCTGCTATTATGTAATGTGATCATTGGTGCGCTCATTCTTTTGAGTAAATCCAGTGAAGGCCATGATTTTGTAGTGTATATCTCAAGGAGACCGAAGGCATGAGAGACCGGGAGGAGGTGGTCGCAGAGCAATCCGGGATTGGCAAAAACGGTGACATGCTTAGTGAATGTAGAGAGATTTGCACTGCAGAAAAATTAAAGGAACCTGAAATGCAAGGTGGGAATATATGCAGTGAAGAGATCAAATCAAGTTCAATTTCAAGGATGGGGGTTGTTCCATATACGGATATTAGCAAGGAGGAACTGAATAGAAGGTGTGATGAATTTATTGCTCGTTTCCGCCTTAAATTGAGTCTCCAGAGCCGTTCTACCTGATCAACTGCTGTAATTCATCAATTAGATCTAAAAGGTTCATATATATTTAGGGAGTCCTGTGAAGGCTACAAATTTAATGTTCACCTACCAAATTATATAAATGTGTGTAACACGCTTAAACATTTAAAATAAAAATATAGACAACTTCCTGAAGATCATAAATAAATACCTATTCCCTTCGTGCAGATAGACAATACATCCAAACCATGGTATTCTCATATTTGTTTGTAAATTACTTTGCTTATTCACATTAACAGCCAATTAACGCTAACAAAAAAAGTTTGACAATCACATAAGACGTGTTTGCAAACGAGAAAATTATGAATTCACGTAAGAAATGTTTGTATATATTTTAGTTAACTGATTTCAATTAACTATCAAAAATTAATCCAGTGAGAATGAGGATACTTTCATAACCTTAACAGGAAGGTGAAATGTTAGATTTCACTATTAAATGTTAGATTGTCATGTGTGTGTGTTAACATGGGATATTATATAAGGCCCAGCACATTGTTTTTTTTTAAATTTAAGGATAAGGTTTTTGACTGCGATTCTACCTATGTACAAAAATGTCAATAGTAAAAAAGGACGATGAACACCTAAAGAAACACAATCGAAGCTCGCTCAGAGCAGAGACACAAAGGTAACAACGCAACACCGAATCGAACCAACTCCAATCAATCTATTGTGGATGATTGAGATCCGAGTGTCGTGGGAAGGGGCTAGATGTATCTAATTAGAAGATGTCCTTTTATTATTTTGGAACAACATACACTCCTTGTTAATCATGTCAAATTTTGTAGGTTCGCATAGGAGGAGAATCTCAATTGAGGAAATAGGTTGAAAGTTAGACCTATAGGGAGAAGAGGGTGTTTCGCTTTCTCTAACAACCCCGAAGAACTCGGGTATTGTGAGCCATAAAATAGATGTAGGATATTAGCTCGATGGGGACTCAACACTGGACCTAACGTTGAGGGGCATGTATAAGAAGTAGATTCATCAACACAATTAGATGGGGCTATCACAAAGAAGTGAGAACAGAGGGAATTATTCCACCAAGCATGAAAGATCCCCATCTTTTCTCTTAAGATGTCCACAATCAACTATCAAATATCCAGTTTCAAAGCATCTATGCAAATGCAACGCCAACCTTTCATAGTCAAGACGTTGAGTCCAAATCCTATCCCCAATTTTCTCACTGTTGATGGACTCCTACTGACTGGGCTCTAGGTGGTCCTTGTGTCCTGATAGGTCCTCTAGGAGAAGGCTCCATACTCTTTCTCTCTACGAGTATCAAATCTCGTGGAGGTCTAAATGGTTTAAGATTACATTGTTCTTAGGGTAGTTGCTATTATGGATTGAAAGATAAATATCTGAGAACCATGTATTCTAGGAGGAGGAGAAGATGACCCCCTCGAGCTAATATCCTACATCTATTGAATATGGCTCCTCACTCTATCTCTAGCTGTTGCATCTTGCCCCCAGTCTCCTCTCCGCAATGTAGGCCTCTCGCTAAGGTTTGCGGAAAAGGAATATGTACCGCACCTCCCAAACCCAAGTTTAGGATCCTAATGAGTCTTTGAATCCTAACCTACTCATCTTGCATGTAGTTAAATTATGAAGAAAATCCAAAAACCAATTCTCATACTTCTATTCATGTCATTAATGCCCGACGCAGGTGATGAAACACATATATCTTCCGTTGGATAAACCTCCTAGATATGTATCTACTCCTAAACCACTCCTCGAAGAGCTCCCAAGTAACTATCTTTAAATCTATGTGGAGCTTCTGCTCCTCAATCCTCCACCAAACACTTGACCCATCCCTTAGAAGATGAATCTCAACACGAGCCTTCGTGTTGATAGTACATGGGAAAAGCTTGAAGCATCCACTCGAGCTCACTAACCAAGCCTCTACTTAGAAACTTCTTGTATCACTAGCATTATGATATATTCGTAGCTTAAGAATCTCCCGATATGATCTCGTAGCCAATGACCTGCCGAACCCTAGGTCTCTCTACATGCTTATCCCTCGGCCTCGACCTCCTAGACACTGTCTCTCGTGTCCCGTAACCCTATCTCCATGCCTCCTCGAGGTGAATATTCTCAAGCTAACTCCACATGGGTGTTCTTTGCTTTATGCTCATCGCTATGTCTCTTATGGTGTTTAGCCTCATGTGATGGCTCCCTATCATGTTTATTACGTTGTACCCCTATTGTTCCACCTCGTATAGCTTGTTGATCGGAGAAAACACTTAGTTGAACTTGCACATAGAGTCCACATGGAAGAACAACATAGGAGAAAAGGCATGAAGGTATAGGAAGGCGTCACGCGTGGAGGTGTAGAGTCAGACTTTCAGGACTTAGCCAATTTTGGAGATCAGGTCTATTCTTAGAGATTGGCATGCAGAGCACACAAAGCGATGCCGAGACTTGTGCGCCACTCTTCGTGGAGATTTTTGAAGAGCATGTCAACTCACTCTTGCATGGGCATAAGCTAAGAATAGATCCACCACTATAGTTAACTATCAGCGATCTATAGATAGCATACTTGCATGTATGGCTATAGTTGTAAAAGGTATGTGGCTGTTATTAGCATGTGACCTATTTCTGGTAGAGTTAAGTGGTGAAGGGCTAGTTTCCCACCCTATATATATGTGTAATGAATTACTTAGTAAGAGATATAGAGAGACACATGCTTTGAAGGATGAGAGACACATGAGTACATGAGACTGGATAATTGTAACAGATCCATGCACACATGTCTGGTATTGAATGAAATTTTTTTCTATTGGTAAGATGAATATATAAAGAAAATTAGCTGAACAAGAGTGTTTGTTATGTTTGTCAATGTATAATGTTGTTATCATGATGATTTACATCTAAGTGCTTATTAGATCTAGTCTAGTATAATGATGAATAGATGGATTAGTTTCTAAAATATATGTTTACTGCTTTATCATGCTACCATTCTACTACAACAACTCTTAAGAGGGACCCGGTACCTTTGCGCGCTTCGGGTGAGCGCTCAGCCTAGGCTGAGTGATGTGCCAGCATGACTAGGTGTTAACTAAGAATTCTAGGCTGCATCATTGGTTCCATTGTCGGGACCTCTTTTTCAGTTGTTTCAGAATGGTTCGCGATGAAGACATACCAGCTAACCTTGGTGAGCATTGAAGAATGGATTCATGATCTGGAGGAAGAATACGCATGGAGGTTTGACATTGGATCTGGATTTAGCGCACGCACTTGGGTAGAGTAGAATCTATATGACAGTTTATATGAAAGCTTCTTTGTTATCTTTCTAGTAGAATTATATGAATGGTTGACTGCATATGCATCTAAGCGGAATTGGAGGTATTGCACACTTGTTTGGACATAGGAGGAATTTCAAACACTATATGATGCTGACTGAGCTGGACTCATGCGGTAGATACCTGGTTTCACGGTGTCCTAAACAACTATATTTTGGAGTATTCAATTTGACTTATTCATGCCCGGAGGTAGCGGAGTTCCAGTTCCTACGGTATCCTAGAGGGACGTATTTGCAAGGTATTCTCATTGGCAATCAAAATACTAATGGTAATGTTGAACTTGGAAGCTAAACCCATGGAAAGCTAAAAGAATCTCCATGCGGGGGCAGGAACAGGATTGGTGAAAGATGGCAGACCTAGCGGCAACACGACAGAGGGAAGAGAGGTGGCTGAAGTATGATGAGGCACACAAGAGGGAATTATGCAAGAAACAAGAAATTGCTAGAATGGATGGTGTTGTGGAGAGAGATGGCTCGTGAAGGATTTGAGGCTCATGGGGAGGAAGAAAAGCAAGAGCATTAAGAAATCCCCCTTCTAGGAAATCATGAGAGAACCCTCTTGGCCTCACATGGAAGCACGCCAAGTAGATATGACTGGGCCGCAGTGTGCATCTAAGCCAACTTTGTTGACCTAGCCCTTGCACTTGGTTTTCTATTATCTAGTATAGTAGGTAAAAACAATTTTAATTTAGGAAGTGAAAGCACAAAAATAGGTCGGACATGCAAGTACATCAATGGTGGGCACATACAACTTTGTTATTCTTTGGGGTATGTTTTAGGCTCATCATTTACACTGAGAATATGAGCGCGCCAAGTGTGGGATTCACCTTTGGAATTGGGACTACTTCACAGACTATAGGGGTCCAGTATAGTACCACTATTGGGACACAGGGGAGTGCATCCACGGGCCCTATTCCAAATCCTGGAGGAGGATCGGGTGGTATGGGTAGTCCTAGTTTTTGGTGGTTTTGGAGGAAGAGGAAACCAAGGAGGTTTTGGGTCGAGTGGTCAAGGCCCGCAGCAACCCCAGAACATTTATATGGAGATGTCCCTTCGTCTCCCAGAGTACAGAGGTATCGAGGATGCTGTTGAACATGTTCATATGTGTGAAATATTGTGGCGTGCGAAAGGTATCACAACCTCTAAGCATAAGGAAAGTCAATTTGCTACTACATTACAGGCACGTGCACACACACTGGTATAGGAAGTTTGATCCCAATCAAACTTGTATTGACTATGCAACATTGAAAGATGCTTTCTTGAAAGAGTTCCATATCCAAGAGTTTGAGCAGAAGAGTATAAGTGCACTCAAGGATATAAAGCAAGGCACTACTGAAAGTGTACGTGAGTATGATGCCTATTTTAAAATGCTTCTATCCAAACTCTCTTATGGCATTCATGCAAGTCAGCATGCACAATGGTTTTTCGGGGGATTGATTACCCCATTTCGAAGAGTAGTGTCACATAAAACTTATACCAACCCGCACGAAGCATTGGAAGCCTCTTTACGCGTTAAAGTAGTTGGGAGTATTGACACTGGAGTTAGTCCATTTTTGGAAGCTCAGATAGTAGCTATGGCAAAATAGTTAGAGAAATTATGGCAAACTCGGCTCATGAAATGTGCTCGGGAATCTGGTCTACAATTGTGAAGTAGAAGGGCACACCAAGGATAGTTTCCCCTACAAACTGTACATTTGTTGTTGTTGGACTGTGATATTTTCCATTTGAATCATGATGCTAGTCACTGCCCCCTACTACAACGCACGATCAGAAAGAATGTATCCTCCTTTTGTAAAATTTGTAGGTCCACGACCCATGATACTGAGGACTGTAGATTGATTGGCCAAATCCATGATGCCATTGATATTGGGGTAAGACAGGCAAGTGTGGCTGATAATTCTAAAGGGAAGAATGAGCATCATGATAGGGATTATAATAAAATGCGCTATGACAGGAATGACAAAAGGTTTGAAGGGGTTCGTGAAAGGGGACGAGGATATCGAGGCGGATATGGAGGATGAGGCCGAGGTGGAGGAAGGAGTGAATTCCCTCGAGGAACTTGCTATACATGTGGTTCACCTAACCATTATAGGCGCGAATGCCCCAGACTATTTCTGTTCATTTTGTGGAAAGGGCGTAGTTATGAAGAGTGTCCGGACTTATATGAGAATTAAAAGTACAAGCAAGAAAAAAAGTAGGCGTGGGGATGGTTAGAATCCAATCCTAACCTGCGATAGAGAATCGTGGATGCCCAAGTTAACAAGAACCTAAGGAAAATCAAGATAACCACATGAGCTGGGTGATGGCCTATTTTCATGTTAGAGATGGTACACCTTCCATGTGTTACACTTGGGTATTTTTACGGTGGTCCGCAAATTTAGTTATGGTAGAGTGGAGAGACAAAAAGTCCTTAAAAGCCTGGGGTTCTGAAGAAGGGGTTTGTTTACCCAAGGTAATGGGTAATCAACGTCATGGGTTGTTTTTGGGCCCATGGTTTTTTAAGGTCTTTTGCCCATTGTTTTGATACCCACGGTTTTCGCCTTAGTTTTGGTATCCCCACGGTTTTGTATCAAAGCTAACTGCATGATTGTCTATTTATATGGTCTTATGCATATCATAGATGATGTAAGCAAATGTATTATAGATGTGTTTAAGAGATTCGGGTGTGAATCTTGTCATAGAGTTTGTTGAGCATAGCTCTAAACGGATCTGGGTATTATATTGAGAGAGTGGAGGCTTGTAATAAAATTTGAGCCAGTGATTCTTGGTTACAGCCCACTCAATATGCACGAATGAACCATGTTAATCTTCCTCTCATTTGTTGTGTTATTATAAGCACTTTTATTTACGATGAGCATCTCGTAATATTTTCTAGGGCATATTAGTTTAGAATGCAAAGGGATTAGAGAATCATATTTTATCACTTATTTCCTAACAAGGTGGCACGATAACCACAGAGATGTGTTGCAAGAAGGTGTCAGCAACAATCACTAGGGAGGAGGTTTTACATGCTAGATATCTAGATCCAGCTCATCAGAAAGAAGTCTATCAGGAAACGATGGAGGTCCTTAGAATCCTTCAAGGTGAGATACAAGGTTTGAAAGAGCAGTCTCGGAAATTGGAGCACAAGGATACATAACAAGCCCCATCGGATATTGATGACATCAGAGAGGTATGTAGAACGTTGCGCCAGGAGAATATTATTCCTTTATTAGGAAATTGGTTGAAAGGGAATACTCCGCGCATGGGAACTGAGACTAGAAGACAAATAATTCATGTGAATCTTCCCCCTGATAGCATTGATTACGATAAGGAGATCACTTTAAATGTTGTTGTGGATGGGTGGCTATTGAGTAATATTTTGATTGAAATAGGTGCGGAAGTAAATGTACTTACATTGGATGCGTGGGAACAAATGGGGAGACCCCATTACAGCCATCATCTAATGTATTGTTCATGGAAAATATAATGAAAGCTACTCCCATATGAGTTTTGAAGGATGCATCTATCACTATACAAGGGGCCAAGTTCACAGGAGACTTCGAAGTGCTAGTGCTTGCAGCAAATAGCTTCCTAGCTTTGCTTGGGTGCCCTTGGTGTTATGCAAACAATGCTGATTTGAGGTTTAACAAGGGGTATATCAGCTTCAAGAACAAGGAGGAAAGGGTTATAATACCATTGACAGATGGGAAATCCATGCCATATGTGGAACCTTTAAGTGAAGAGGACTTGAACAGAATCTATATACGCGTTATTCGGGACCCAGAGCTTCTTGATCCATCTAAGGAAGGAATCCTTCATTGGGAAGATTCTCAGTCAATCAGCGATACTACCAATGTTGCTTGTGATAATTGGGCTCATGGCACTTATGAACTGGTGGGGCATGAAGTTAAGTGTGTGGTTGCTTGCAAAAAGGGTTTTCACTCTATTCGGTGTATAGGTCACTCAGTACCCGCTATACTGGATCCGAAGATTTGGCTGGATTCTTACAGGCCATGGAAACAAACTGGGCTGACCAACTTAAACGACGAGATATGTTGTCATATACTTTGGGTAGGATAGCTGCGCGTTGGTGGGTGGTCCACAGGGATAATCTCTTAGAATGGGGAATGATTGGGACCACCTTATCAACCAGGTTTTCAAGAAGTAATGCACCTACAAAATTTTCCCTTATCATGGTGATCAACCTGCTCAGCATCATATCCAATAGTGTGAGAGACTCTGGATAGTAGGACAGGAAGCATTACCACCCTCACTTTGGGTGCACTAGTTTTATTCTACTCTACAAGGTTCGCGCGTCTTTAGGTATGTATACGCTAAATTACATCGTGACATCGGAAATTGGCAAACTTTGACTATAAGGATGATCCAAAATTTTGACTTTTTTCATCTACACAACCATTGAACACAACTTTAAGCTTTATCAAGCTCTTAACCATGGGAGAGTAGGGAAAGCAAAAGAACTTATTCAGAATTATTTGGTGAGATAAGACATGGGTGCATTTTATGGATGAAGAAGATGATATCATCTTACTTAAGCATGCTTCTCTGGAAAAAGATATGGGGAAGATGGTTTACATAATTTATGAGGAGGAAGTTGAGCACTTGGATGTGGATCATTCACATAGAACACGTGAAGTGTTAGCCAGTGCGGATGTAGATGTGCACGCATATCATGAACCTATGAAGACAACAAAGGTCAATATAGGCACAGAAGCTGAACCTAAGGAGGTGATAATTGGGGATTACTGGTCAGAATCAGAGGTAGCAAAGATCATAGAGTTACTTTGAGACTATGAGGACTTATTCCCAAGAGGATACCATGAACTTAAAGGCGTGCATATATCACTCGGAGAAATGAAGATAAAGCTCAAGGAAGGTGCACGCCCTGTTAGGAAGTGACCATATCGGATGAATCCCAATTTGTGCGAGAAAGTAAAGGAGGAGATTGACAAGATGTTGAAATCTGGGATCATTCGACCATTGGATGAATTAGAATGGGTCAGTCCTATGGTGATAAGCATCAAAAAGGATGGTAGGATTTGAATTTGTGTTGATTATAGAGAGTTGAATGCAAGCATGTGTTATAGATCCCTTTCCTACGCCATTCACGGAGGAAATATTAGGAGTGGTTGGGCGCGAGATATATTCATTTACAGATGGGTTTTCAGGGTATCATCAGGTTAGGATTTCCTTGGAAGATCAAGAGAAGACCACCTTCACTATTGAATGGGGAAGCTTTGCCTATACTGTGATGCCCTTTAGATCAAGAATGCGCACTGTTGTATTTTCAAGGATAGTGGTACAAGCCTTCAAGGATTTTATTCATAACTTCTTACAGGTCTATCTTGATGATTGGACCATCTATGGGCTAATTAAGGATCATTGTAACAATCAATGCTTAATGTTTGAAAGATGTCATTTAGTATCTCATTGAACATCAAGAAGTGTATCTTTGCTACTCCCTTTGGCACACTTTTAGGACACATTATCTATAAGGAAGGGTTGCTGGTTGATCCAGCTAAAGTTGCAGTCGTCATAGGCTTGAAAGCACCTGTCAGTCAACGTGAGGTGCATAGATTTTTGGGTCATACAGGGTATTACAGGAAGTTTATAAAAGGGTATGCAAAATTTTTCGCGCCCTTAGAAGAATTTCTCAGGGGAAAAGGTACATTCTACTGGGGGGAGTCATAGCACGTGTTTGAGATATTGAAGGAGAAACTTACTACCACACCTATCTTGTGCTTTCCTTCATGGGATAAACCTTTTCATGTTCATGTGGACGCCTCTGGCACAACCATTGGTGTTGTCTTAGCTCAACCAGAGAAGGTATTGTTGATCATCCCATTTGCTTTGCTAGTAGGAAGTTGACCCCTGCAGAACATAATTATACCACTATAGAGCGCGAGGCCTTGTCCATGATTTATGCCTTGCACAAATTTCATTAGTATTTGTTGGCCACACCATTTGTGTTTTATACAAATCACATGGCATTAAAGTATTTGGTGAATAATCCCATTTTACAGGGGTGCATATGCCGATGGATACTCTTATTTCAAGAGTTTGACTTTACTGGTTGTGGTAAAACCAGGCAAAAGCCTGGATTGGATCACTTGTCTAGAATTCAATCAGGAGAAGGGGCAAAAACAATAGAAGAGACCATGCATGATGCACAGCTGTATAGGTTACAACGTGCCATCGGAATTGGAGGACATTGCTATCTTTCTAAGGATTGGTATGGCGCCAGAAGGCATGAAATCTTTAGAGAAGAAGCAACTTGCTATTCGCGCAACACCATTCATGTTAATCAGTGGTGATTTGTACAAGTTAGGCAGAGACGAGGTGTTACGCCGTTGTGTATTGGAGCATGAACAAAAGGATATAATGGAAGAAGCACATGGTGGTATTACAGGTGGCCACTATGTAGGTGATGCAATAGCACGCAAGATCCTACTTGCTGGTTTGTGGTGGGAAACATTGTACAAGGATTGTAAAGAGTATTGTAAGACTGTGACCATTTTCAATGTCTCGGTTGACTAGGACAAAGGGATGAGATGCCTCTATGACCAATTACAAGTGCAGAACCCTTTGAGAAATGGGAAATTGACTTTGTCGGGCCTATTTCACCAGCCACACGTAGGACTGGATCACACTATATCATCACTTGTATAGATTATCTTACCCGATGGGCAAAAGCAACACCTACAAAGGACTGTACAAGTGGTTACAACAACATGGTTCTTATGGGAAAATGTTTTACAAGGTATGGCTGTCCTTTAAGTTTAACAAGTGATAGGGGCACACATTTTTTAAATGAGACAATAAGAATTCTTTTAGACGAGTTTATGGTTGCCCACCATAAGACTACACCCTATCACCCTCAGAAAATGGGACTGCTGAGGCTTTTAACAAGATTTTGAGCCACACATTGACCAAGATTTATGATGTTGGAAGGAAATATTGGGATGATAAAGTATCTGCTATTCTTTGGGCTTATAGAACAACATACAAAATATTGAACAAAGCCACACCTTTTCAATTGGTGTTTGGCGTGGAAGGTGTTCTTCCTATAGAATTTATGTTACCTTCTTTTGCGCATCACATGCGTTGGAGGTCTAGTTGATGAGCAAGCCTTGGAAGAATGGATTGAGAAGATGGTTCAACTAGATGAGCACCGAGCCATCGCACGCTGGAGTCAGAAACAGGAGAAAGCACGCCAAAAGGCATGGCATGATCGACACATCAGGGATAAGAAACTTGTGGTGGGACAAATGGTACTCATGTATGACTCCAAGTTTTTGTGCCATCCAGGGAAGCTCAAGGTGCATTGGTTGGGGCCATATGTTATCACTCATATACTTGAGTCAGGTGCTTGCTAGTTAGACACAATTGATGGCACAAGGTTTCTGGTTACTTTAACGGGAGTAGGTTGAAGCCCTACTATAAATAAGTCTTCTTGGTGTTTGTAATAAGAAAATATTTCTAGATAAATTAGGTTTCCCTTTATGCATTTCCTTAATGTGTTTCTTTCATCGTCGCTATGCTTTGTCAATTTAGCTCTTGTTTGTGTAATAAGCGTGCTTGCGCGCATGAAGCTAACTACAATATGAAGCATGTTGATGCGTAGAGGACTACACATCCTTTTCATGTGGGGTGGATTGTTGGTGACTCTTAGGTATATGCTGCGAAGATTACATGTTGTGGGTGTTGAGAAAGAAGGTTACTAAGGGTAACCGACAAAATATTGCTTCTCAAGATAAGTAAGGATGAAGAGGAATGAGGGAACGTATAACGCGAGGTAAGCGGTGGCCATGGTAACTACCAGGAGATGGTGCAGTGACGAGGTACTGGTGCTAGAGCGCACGCTAAAGAGAAGTCTGTAACAAAGGGTAAAAAGACGCATTAAAAGGTTATAATGTTTGGTATGAAGCTATAACACATGGAAATGATAAAAAGGGTCATAAATGAGGAGAATTTGGTAGGTGGAGGAGAAATTAAAGTAGCAAAAGTGGAAATCTATATAAGGACGGAATGTGATTTCATTTTTACCCTTGCGACTATGAGAATTCAAAAAAGAGCTACATGTGAAGAGCTAAGTAAAGAGATTCAAGGTACAAAGCAAGTGAACTAGGCGTGAAAGAGAACCCTATTTATTGGAAGGGCTTGAATCCCCTAGGAAAATGGTTTGAACGAACCAGTAAGTAACAGAACAAAACTAGGGTGCATGATTTCATGATTGTAAATTAGGGCACAATTGAATCGAGTTAGGGTTCGAAGCAAACTACTCAAAACACACAGCAAATAGTCTAGAAAACAAAACCTAAAAAGAAGAATGGCACCAAAGAAGAAAGTAGCACCAGTAAAGGAAAAGAAGAAGGTGGTGGTGGAAGAAGAGGAAGAGATGGCCCTGAAAAGTAATTTTTCAGAAATGCAATACCCTGAGGAAGTTATTATGGGCCAGGAATGGGATACCCACATACGATAGAGTAAGATAAGTGAATATAATCACCGGACCAACGAAAACCAAAAAAATTGATGACCTACTCACTTCTCGAATGAACAGTGAACTGAGGATGGCATGCCAATATATGATGATGCCGGGGAAAGGCTACTGAAAGGGAATGGTGTCTACCAGCTATATGAGCTCCCATACTTTGGAAAGTATGCACCATTGTATAGATGGCTGATGAGCTGAGTCCATGAGGACTTTTCTACTTTGCAGGATGGAGGGTAAGATTGACACCCATTCTTATTGCCACAGTAACTAGATTAAGGGCAACAGGTGAAGATATTAAGACTGACCTAGCTGAAAAAAGTGCCATCTTGGAGACACAGAAAGCATTGGGCTATCAGAAAGGACCGCGTGGAATGGACATTGATAAATTGAAAAATTGTCCAGTAGTACAAGAAAGACACCTGGTCACAAAATTGAATGACCAAGAACGTTGGTCACAAGTTAATTCTATGTGGTTATATGTGGTAAAGCGCATGTCAGAAGTAACCACTTATGACAATTGCATTGTAGAATAAATAGTAGAGGAAGTGCGTGTAGGAAATAAAATAAGTTTTGGCTGTGTCTTACTAAGTTTAGTCTTCATGGAGATTGGGGTACCAGATGGCCCAAAAGAGAATATATGGGAATACCCCATGAATCACAAGTCTCCAGCTGAATGATTTAGCAAGTATCTCTGCAAGGGGTCAATGACGGATGAGGTGAAGGAGCAAGCAGAGATGTGGTATGATAGGCTCCACACGGTGTTTGGAGAGGAATGGCATATACCCAAGGATTTGCCTTCAGTTCTAGGGAAGCAGGTACAGTTTTTAGTCTACCAACATTTTGTATTACGTGCTTTCCAATGATAGATGGGTCGTAAAGCCCCTAGTGCAAACTACCTTATGCATTTCCCACGCAATACTTCCAAGCTGCAGTTCATCGGTTCACCAACACAGAGGTTAGTGTTTAATGTAGACAAGGTGGACTGTGAATACCACACCTACAAAAGATGTATGGGTATCTAGGGAGGAATGTGTACAATGAGAATAATATCTTGGAGATTTTGAGCATTAAGCGAAACATTGGCCATTGCGGATATCGGGGCCACGCTAATATACCTCCAAATTAAGCCCAAAATGTAGAATAACAAGTATGTGGAAAATGAGTTCGCACTTCCAGGGCCACCAAAGGGGAAGCATACTATGGATAACATTTCAGCACCTAGGCCCTGTGAACCCAAGCAATATGATGAGGAAGAGGATGAAGAACACGAGGATAGTGGTGGCTTGGTGTGAAGGAGGAAGCAACCATCTGGCCAAGAGAAGGAGCACACGACAACTTCCCAAGGAGAAGGAGTTACGGGGGAGGAGCAGGGTGACCAAAGGTTTAAGAAGGTATTTAAGCGCACAAGGGCACAAGGAGAAACCCCGCAAGTGAAGGAGCCAGAGGAGAAGAAAAGAGGAAAACTCAGGATAAGTGAGGAAACAAAAGAATTTGAGAGAAGGCACCTTCATCTCCAAGCAGAAGAAGAGCCTCAACACAAGGAGGAGAAAATGGAAGGAGAAGAAGGGGAACAATCGAGGCTACACAAGACAAGGGTGGGGATACATCTAGTATTCCTAACCTTGATGCAGCCATTCCCAGAGGCCCAGATCCCTGTCGAATAGGGAGGCGCCAAGGCACATACCATGGGGTATGCATAAGACCCAAAGCTTATTATTCACGCTTAGTTTCAGAGCACCATCGAGCAGAAGGATTTATTGGGATGGGCACTCATGGATGAGGACAAGGTGACTCTGCACACAAGGAAGTAGCTTTCATGGTCTATGCACACGCATATGGATGAGCCAGACTTTGATGTCGGTGAAGAATCACGTGTGTCAAGACGGTTGAAGAAGGCACCTAAAACACGCCACATGACAATTAAGCCAACAATGATGTCAGACAAGCAAGTAAGCAATGCTCTGGTAAAGGTATATGTTGAAGTAGCAAGAAGAAACATTGATAACTCTGCTACCATTAAGGCGCTGACAGAGAAGCTAAAAGCCAAGGATGTGGAGATAGCGTGCCTAGTACAGGAAAAGGACTTGATCAAAAGAAAATATGACACTTTTTTAATATGGCAGAGGAAATTGGAGATGATGTTCTAAAGGTACACTCACATCTGGAATCCTAGGTACCAAAAGAATTTCCTTCTGCGATGCACTATGTGAAAACAATGATAACATTAGTGTTGGAGGATGAAAAGGTGAGTGTATCAACACAACCCAAGGACTCCGGGGAAAAGGAAGAGAAAGCAAGCTACAGTAGCAAGGAAGATTGCTACTTATGAAGGCCTACTACAAGCCACCCATGAAAAACTAAAGAAAGCCGATCATGCACTAATGATATGCGCATCCCCAGATGCACTGATCGCAATAAAAACGTTTGAGGAAAATGAAGTCTACAAGGCTATGAAGGATGCTACCCTAGGCTGCAATGAATGGTTAATCCTGGTGAAGCGGAAATGCGAGGCACTAGCTGCCACATAGGTACCGCATAAGGAAAGGTTAGAGGAGCTTGGAAAGCTCATTGCTCAAAAGATGGATGTATTGGAGGGGGTGCAAACCTCTATCTCAAGCGTAATTCTTGTGATACAAAATGAGTAAGGAAAATCACTATGGAAGAGTTGTAGTCCATCATTGCAGATGTGCCTGAGATGGAAGGAGCGGTGTTAACGGAGTGGGAGAACCTAGAAGCAGATATAAAAGAAGAATATCCAGAGTTGCTACTTCAGGATGAAATGGAGGGGCCTGAGGCTTGAATAGTTTTGTTAGTTGCGTATACCTTATTCAAAATTCTTTATTCAACCATTCTTTATTTATCCATTCTTTGTGTAAGTTTTGGACATCGCCATTGTTGTCGGGTGACAATGAGATTAGTGTGGGGTAATGTTGATCGAGAAAACACTTAGTTGAACTTGCACACAGAGTCCATGTGGAAGAACAAACACAGGAGCAAAGGTGCGAAGGTATAGGAAGGCGTCACACGTGGAGGTGTAGAGTCAGACTTTTAGGACTTAGCTGATTTTGGAGATCAGGTCTATTCTTAGAGATTGGCGTGTGGAGCACACAAAGCGATGCCGAGACTTACGTGCCACTCTTCATGGAGATTTTTGAAGAGCATGTCAACTCACTCTTGCATGGGCATAAGATAAGAATAGATCCACCACTATAGTTAACTATCAGTGATCTATAGATAGCATACTTTATTGTATGGCTATAGTTGTAAAAGGCGTGTGGCTCGTATTCACATGCGACCTATTTCTTGTAGAGTTAAGTGGTGAAGGGATAGTTTCCCACCCTATATATGTGTAATGAATTACTTAGTAAGAGATATAGAGAGACACATGATTTGAAGGATGAGAGACACATGAGTACATGAGACTGGTTAATTATAACAAATCCATGGCATGCATGTCTAGTATTGTAAAGAAAATTGGCCGAAAACAATGTTTGTTATGTTTGTCAATGTATACTATTATTATCATGATGATTTACATCTAAGCGCTCATTAGATCTGGTCAAAGTATAATGATGAATAGATGGATTAGTTTCTAAAATATATGTTTACTACTTTATTATGCTTCCATTCTCGCTAAACAACTCTTAAGAGGGACTCAAGACCTTTGTGTGCTTGGTGAGCGCTCAACCTACGCCGAGTGATGTGCTGCCAAAGCGTGACTAGGTGTTAACTAAGAATTCTAGGCTACATCATAGCTGCATTGACATCCTGTAATGTCTATAGTATTTCAGCAATATAGCCAGAAACTTCCTACTCTAGAGGTGGTATATCTAACTCCATGTGAAGAATTGACTCAACTAGTTCTCACCAGTATTCTGTGCAAAACCAAGATGGGAGTTAGTTTATCATAATCTAGGTTTTGTTTCAGTTTTCTAGGTTTCTATGTTTTAAAATATCATGTAATGTTGTGTGATCTAGTTGTATATTATACTAGGTTATATGTTTCTTATTTCCAAGTGTGCCCAAGGGTCTAAGCATTGAACCCATGACTCGATGCCAAGTGTAACACCCACAAAATTCCCTCACAAAACCTAATAATTATCTAAGAAAATTTATGGATTTTTTTTTGTTTAAACGGGTTGCAATAGGATAACCTTCAACTAGATTTAATTATTTCACGATTAATAAATCCTTTGTTTTAATGAACAATTTATTATTATTATTTTAATTCAATCATTAATGGCTCAAATCCCATCCTAGGGTTCCGATTAATTAAACCTTCCAAGTCATTAGCTAAGATACCCCCGTTATATAATTTATTAAATTTAGTACTATATTTCAAATGTCATTTATTCACTTAATTGTTTTGGAAAGAGGGTAAAATGAGGGTTTTAGAAGGTCCCACAACCTTATACAAGGAGCCCAATGGCAAGATTAAGCATTAAAGCATACATAGTGGCAAAAAACCTGAGAAAAATCCAAAAAAAATAGGCCAAAGAGCAAGCCCGAAGCAGCAAAACATCATTAGATGAGCTTCTTAAGCTCAATAACAGTATTCTTGGACTTGGTAGACCCCGATTCTTCAGCAAGTGCTAGTAAGGAAGAAATAAAATCTCAGTACAATATTTGGTAATGGCCTTCTTGGTATTATCAATGAAGTTCTCCCATGCCTTGAGAACCGAGAAGGAGCATTTCAGCTTGTCCAGGATGGAAGTCACCAACTCCACATTTCATCCTTCCACCCGGTTCTGTGTCGATGCTTGAGATAAGTTTTGAACTTCTCAATGTTACCTAAAACAGAGTCAATCCAGTTTGTGTCATCATCCAATTGATCATCCTAGGGGTTGGTGTCATGATCCTCCAAGATAGTGTTATCGACATCCAGTGGAAGTTGAGACCTTAAGCTCCACCTCCATGGAAATCGGGACAGAGTCGGGAGAGTTAGGAAAATCGGGTAAGACCCAGCAGGCATTCGAGATGTGAGCTCCAAGCTGGAGGCCGAGAGAGGAAGAACCAAGCACCACCAAGGCCACAAGAGCAAAAGAATAGGCCGAGACTCGGGAGGGCGGACGAATAGGGGAGGCAGGGGGGAAAAAAAACCATCCAAGATTTCGGACATTAGAGTCGAGTTGGAGGATATTTGTCATTTGCGGTGACAAATTTGGAGGAGGGTGGGAAGTGGGGGTTGGAATGGGGGAGGAGGTGGACGTATGGTGAGGCCCGACTATGCTTTGGAGGAAAAAGACTTAACTCAACAAAGGAAGTGGAAAATTTGAACAAAAGGTAGAGGAGGCCCTGATGTAGAATGGGTCCTTCACCCTCCCTAACCAAGTTGATGGAATGCTCAAGTGATTGGAAAAGGAAAGCAGCCAAGTTGATCTTTTTCCCCACCGTAAGTGCGAGAGGATGAAGAAATGGGGACCATAGACTAACCTGTAATGACCATTGATGGTGAAGTACCTCATGATCACCTTGGTGAATCTATCCCAGGGAGGAAGGAGGGATTCCCACATATAGCCCGAGAGGTACTTTGTTGGCTTCTCCCCTTTGGCGATGAAGTCTTGGAGCTCTGTTTGTAGAGGCTTCTTGAAGTACATGGCACCGAGGAAGGAAGGCTAATGACAGAAGCTATGGAATTTGTGGAGATAGTGAAGCGGGTGTTTCCAATCTAAACTTTGCCATGAGACCAAGTAGCCAGAGCACCATACAAAACCAACACCGAGTAACCAGACATCCTATCGAGGAACGTCGTGATGCCATTGTCGCTAAGGATGCTCCACACCTCGTGGTCCTCCTATAACTTAGTGCATGAAGCAGGTTCAATGCGCTTGAGCTGCCCTCCCATTTTCAGAAAATCGTGGATGTGGTTCGAGGAGACAATCTGTGACTCGGCTTTAATAAGCTCGCCATAACTATGGGAGCCTTCCACATCACCCTTCCATCTATGAGATGGGAGTAATTATGATGTGGAATGGGAATCCCAAACCAAGATCCACACGAGTGCAGTAAAACTCATCACACGTGCATTGCTCCATGGAGTAATACTTCAATTTAATATGGAAATCATTACCGCCGTCAAAAGTGAGAATGGAGTGTCTATTGCTAGCTTTACTGACATAGGAATCAAACTCCCATCCCCACATATTAGTTAGACAGAGAGCAATCATTTTGGGTAATTTGAAGGAGATTGGCAGGGAAATTCTCTAGCCAAGTTTGTTGAGAGTCAAGGAGGACACCAATGTTAGCCAAACATCGATGCCTTGTTTCCTTCCCTAAGAGTGTGCTGAAACTTGAGTTGCTGAAAATTTCTTTGGAGGATCCGGATGTCAGCAATAATGTTTTTAATAGTCCATTGACCTGGGTCATCCGAGTTGAGGAGAGTTATAATATTGAGAGAGTCACTTTCCACTATTAGGGATCGTTGCCAAGTTTAAGACTCATCTCCAGCCCTTTTAAGATTGCTAAGGCTTCAGCCCTGGTGATTGGTACCCAGGTTAAAATTGACTGCAATAACAGCTTTAGGGGAACCATCTAAATTTTTGAGGATCCCCCCCGACTTTCTAGGGTTACCCTTAGAAGCACCATCCGTATTAAGTTTCAACCAACCCAGAGGAGGAGGGAGCCACTTAACCTCCACACGAGCCTAGGAAGATTAAGCTGTGGGAAGGATCATCATTTGCTGACACCAATCCTTGTGATTACATAGCTAAATTTTCTATTGATATTTTTCCATAAGTAGCTATTGAGATTATCCTGGAAGAGAATAGCTATATGACTAGCCACCCTCTCTCGGATCCCAACATTGATCTTTGAAGATTCTCCTATTCCTCTCTTTCCATATACCCCAAAGGCCGTGTGGGAGGATGAGTTTCCAAGCCAGGGAGAGGGCCGGTGAGTGAAGGGGGAGTACCATTGTATGAGGGTGTCATGAATAGAACTTGGGAAGGTCCAGGAAACTTTGAAACTCGATAAAAGCTCACAAAAGATAGCTTGGGAAAAAGGGCAATGTAGAAGGAGATGAGAGGAGGATTCCAAGGCTTTCCAACAAAGAACACATCGAGTGGGAAGTGAGAAACCTCTCCTCTTAAGGTTCTCACCCGAGAGGAAAGCGTTCTTGAAGGACAGCCAGGAAAAGAAGCCAATTTTGGGAATAGACTCTTTGGGCCAAATTTTGAAGAGGGGAGGGCCAACAGTGGTCCGGGCTTAGAAAATATGTAGCTTTGACAGTGAAGGCACCAGAGGGGGAAGGGGCTAGATACATTCATCAGTGGGGGAGGAGAATGGAATATAGAGGGAGGAAAGGGAAGATCTCAACTGAGACAAAAGCTGACTCTGAAGATCACTGATGCCCAACCAATCCGAATGTGCCAAGATGGAATAGAGTTCTGAATACTCCAGTAACCATACACTTTTCTACCATGCCTATTGATGAGGTTCCTTTTGATAGGATCCCAAATAGAGTTGAGACTCAGAGGTTTATCCCCAATCCACCAGTCCGACCAAAAGTCAATACATCTGCCATTTCCCAATCTCCATTTGGTCCCATAACGGAGAAGAGGAAGAGAGCTAATAACCGAGTTCTAGATGGCCAAGCTATGAAGGGGGATGAGAGAAGGAAGTCTTCATCCTACATCAGGTATTTGGATCTTAGCAGCTGAGCCTAATGTGAGCTACCTTGAGCAATTTCCAACCAATTTTGGTGACAGAGCAACATTCATATCAACAATTTGTCTTATACCAAGCCCACCCAGAAAGGTTGATTTACAAACTTCATTTCAAGAGCCCAGGTGAATGCGTTTTTGTCTTCAACCCCTGACCACAATTTTTTTTAGATTCCTTTGAAAACAACGATCACTGAGGCAGGCATTTTAAGAAGAGACATGAAGTAGATAGGTAGACTCTACAAAGTAGCTTTGAGCAATTGAATTTTGCCATCCTAGCTAAGAGTAGCCCCTTTCCAAGGAGCCATTTTTTGGTATCTCTAAATGACAAGATTCCAAAAATTATTTACTTTTTTTCCTTTGAATAGGGGAATGCCAAGATAGGTGGAGGGAAAGTCCACAATTTTACAACCAAATATGTCAACAATCCTTCTTTGAGTTTGAGTTGCGGTGTTTAGGAAGGAGATACTACTTTTGTTGAAGTTAATTAATTGTTGAGAGGCATGTTGATAGTCTTCTAAAATTTCTTTCAAGGCACGAGCTTCAATCACTAAAGCAAAGCACTTAGAAGTAGCACGTCGTCAAGGAATTGGCTGTGAGTGGCGGTAGGGGAGCTGGAAGTGATTTTGATGCCAAAAATGATTGAATGAGTTTTGGATGCCTCAAGAGCTACTAAGGAGTTCTCCATTAACAGAATAGAAATGGAGATAGAGGGTCCCCTGGTGAATGCCTATTCTACTTTTGAAAAAACCTATCGGGATGCCATTGATGAGAATCGAGAAGCAAGGGGTCACAATGCAAGACAAAATCTAGTTGCACCATTTGTTGTCGAACCCGTAACTTTTTAGAACTTGGATCAAAAAATTCTAGCTAACTCTATCAAAGGTTTTTGCATGTCTAATTTGAGGATCATCCCCACAGACTTCGAGTGGTGGGCAGAGTGGATGGCTTCATGAACGGTGATGATACCCCCTTGAATAAGGTGCCCACTGATGAAACCATTTTGATTCTCCGTGATGAGGTTATTCATCAGAGGCTTAAGATGGGTTCTAGCATTTTGGTAATGATTTTGTAGGAGGTGTTGCAGAGGCTGATTGGCCTGAAATTGGAGACCAATTTGGATCCAAGAGCTTTGGGGGCAAGAGCTATGAAGGTGGTGTTCCATTATTTTAGAAGGTCGTTGTTGGACTAGAATTATCTAACTCTGTCATATAAAGATCTTTCTTGATGATTTCCAAGAAGATTTGAAAAAAGGCAGTGGGAAAGACATCAGGGCCAGGAGCCTTGTCCACTTTCATAGTGAAAATAGCTTTATGGATTTCCTCCATAGAGAATGGTTTTGTTAAGTTTCCATTCATGTCCTCCGAGATTACTTTGGGAATGTGTTGGAGCATCTTGGACATAGCTTGCTTGTTGGGAGGGTCCTCTTCCTGAAGGAGATTAGAATAAAAGGAGACTAATTCATTAGAAATCTCAGTGTCAGAGGTTAAGGTGTTACCTGCCGAAGTAAGAAATTCCTTGATTTTGTCTTTAAGTTTTTGTTTAGAGTAGTAATGTGGAAGAACTTGGTGTTACGGTCTCCCTTCTCCAACCAAAGCGCCCAAGATCTCTGCTTCCAATAGGTCTCTTCTTCCCTTAGGGTATTGTGGAAGTCACTGAGAATATGTCTTTCTTGATTATGGAGTTGTTCCATTCTTCCTTCAACCTCCATCAGAGTGGAAATGTCAGCAATTTCGAGTCGGTCTTTGCTTGTGGTTTTGAAGTTGCTAAACACCGTGTTCTTCCAAATCTTGAGCTGTTTTTTTATTTCCTTAAGTTTGCTAGAGAATTTAAACATTTCGGATCCCTAAACTTTGATATCCCACTAGCTCTTAATGAGAGGGTCCAGTTGATTATTTTCTAGCCAAGCAAGCTCGAATCTGAAGGGAGGATTTTTTATGTTCAACTTATTGTTGGCACAGAGGATTAAAGGGTTGTGGTCTGAAGCTACATGGGGTAAGGAGCTGAGAAAGAAATCAGGGTAAAGTGAGATCCAGTCCAAGGATCCTAAAGCTCTATCCAATCTACTTTGTATGTGATTTTTGCCAACTCTGCGATTTGACCAAGTGAAGGACATACCATGAAGGTCCATGTCAAGAAGAGTCTCTCCCCTTATAAAGTCAGCCAAAGCTTCCATGTTTTTGGGGTTAGGTGGGGCTCCTCCTTGTTTTTTAGAGGGGTATAGAGTACAATTGAAATCTCCCATAATGAGCACCGGTAGATGTCCTGTCAAAGTATTTCATGTTGAGCTTCTAGGTTTGAGGCATAAACATTGATTGCAATCCATGAAGCATTATAATCCACTTCTTGAAATGTTTGGGGTCCCAGAGGGTGCATAGGCCTCCCAAATTACCCATTGCGAGCTGAGAAGAAAAAGAAGCAACTGGCCAAATTTTCAAGAGACGGTCATCCTTTTTGAGTTTGGTTTCCTGAAGCATGATAATGTCAGGAGAGTGTTTAAATTTCATATCCTTGAGGACTCTCTGTTTTTGCAGAGAGTTCAGCCCTCTAATATTCCAAGAGATCACCTTCATTTCTTGGATTTAGATTTGTTCCCCACAACCATGGGGATGGTGCTTTGAGTTCCTTGGGCCACATTCAGGGCTGATTCTTGCTGCAACTTGACATTACCTGGGATACAACCAAGCACTTTCTCAAGGCTAGTATCAGGTTTCTTACAACTATGTTATGGATCATGTGGGGATTTAAGCGTCATCGAGGATTGAGTGGAAGGGGAGAGTAGGGAATCTGAAGGGGGAAGGAAGGGAAAACCGATGGAAGGAAATTTAGCGAGGGAAGCTCGAGCCCAACTCGGGGAGGGGGAAGGGAGAGGAGGATGTTGGAATGAGGGGAGTAGAGGGCGAAGAGGGTGGGGTGAAAACAACCACAAGAAGGTTGGCCGCTAGGGGATTGGGAAAAGGGAAGACATGGAGACCTCCTCGGGAACAGAGGCCAAGGAAAGGGGGAGGGGTCGAGAGGGGGGGCCAAGATGGAGTCGGCAGAGATATCTCCTTCTTCCAGGAGGGAAAAGGGGTTGGAAGTGGGGTGACCAAGTTCTCTCCAGAAGGGTCTTAGGGATAAATTTTCCTTTCTTTTTGGGAGAGGTAGCCAGGGTTTTGGGTTTAGGCTGAGGCTTGGTGGGACATCCAGAGGCTCTGTGGCCTATGCTTTTGCAGATTGAACATGCTTGTGGGATATATTCATATTCAATGCTTTGAGACCAGGTTCCAAAATCCGACAAGAGATCAATCGATTTTGGAGAGGGCTACTTACATCAGCGTTAACACAAAAACGAGCATGGATGAATCTAGTCTTGGCCTTAGTGGCCTGGTCTATTACGATTAATGAACCCATAGAAAGAGAAATACCTTCAATAACCGTAGGGTGCCATAGCTCCAGAGGAAGGCCTGGAAGACGAACCCAAATTGGAGCCTATGTCATTGTTTCAGTAAGCGGGTTGAATCCAGGAGACCATTTCCTGATATAGAAACCTCTTCTACCAAAGAACCATGGACCACCCAGAAGAGCTCTAGTGAAATCCTCTTTCATGCTGAAGGAGAAGAGGACAAAACCGTTTGGCATCACAACTATTTCCAATGCACCACAAGGGTTCCATTTCAGCCGGGCCCATTTTTTAATGTCTTCGAGAGGGGGTCTGGGACCCATCAGTTTTGCTGATAAGGGACAAATCTCTGGAGTTAGCAGTAGCCTTCATGATGTGTGAAGGGATGTGTAGGGAGAGGGCCCCATTAGAAAGCACAAAGGCATCAACCTTTCGAGGGGGATGCAGAGGAGGACCCCTCCACAATTTTCTTCAAGCCTCTGGGGAGGTTGGGGAGATAGGCCTCTAGAGTTAGTAGGATAGTACTCCGATCCAGATTAGGAGGGTGCGGCATCAAAGCCAACACCATGGAGATGAAGATTCAAAACAATGGAGTGCATCAAAAACACAGAGCCGAGATGGAAAAATAAAAATTTAGGCTAGGGATGTACCCCCTAGGCAACATGCAAATACCCCACTCCACATGCCATGGGTAAATCAGGATATGAAATCTTGGGGGCTGGGTTTGAACTGGGTTATTGGCTCTATAGGCTAAGCACCCCACCAATTCACCCACAGGTCATCCCTATCATTTATTGACTTAATACCCTAAGGTTAAGGTCTCATATACCCTAACCATATCATTTAGTTTAAATATATTTTAATCCCTATTATAACAATATCTAGTTATCCATGTATAAAAATTAATTTAATTAATTCCTAAAGTCAAGTCCCTTAAAAATTCACTTGACTAAGGTAATAAAGGTCAACCCTTAATCCTAACATCCTAGCACACGTTTGGTGGTCCCTTTTACAAGTTGCACATACAATTAATTTAAAAACATAATCCCACCAAAATATTCTCACCTAATATTTGTAAGATTGATACTCAACCATTAGATGGATTCATTTAGAGCCCCTAGATCCTAGGTATTCAACCTAACCCTAAACATCCTTATGAGGTGGTCTTATTCATTTCTTTTACCCTAGTTTCTTATTTTCATTTTGTAGGTTTGGGAGGAGAAGAAGAATGGAGGACATGCAAGGTTATCCAAGATTATGGATGAATATTCACATTTTTTGTTGCTTGTTCCATTTTTAACCTTCTTACAGGGTTTGATCATCTTTTTATTTGCTATTGTGTATTTTATTTGCATTTTCCCTATTCGGGTATGGGCATTTTCCCCTATTTTGAGATTTGGTTTAAAATGGTATATATATACACAACTTATATATATATTTGTGTGTGTGTATTTTTGTTTGGATAAATATTTTATACAACCAAAATTTCTGAATGTATATTGTTATACATACATACATATATAGACACACACACACACACACACACACACACACACACACACACACACACACACACACACACACACAATTATATTGTATATTAAAAAAATATCCATCACATATAAAAAAATGTAGTGGATTAAGAATAGGCCGCGATATTTTAAATATAAGGTCACTGTTAAATATGGATTTGTTCATGATAATATGCGGCGATTTACAATTTGTCAGGGGGTGAAGTCACCAACCCCACCCCACCCACACACACACACACACACACACACACACACACACACACACACACACACACACACACACACATACACACATGTTACATATATATATATATATATATATATATATATATATATATATATATATATATATAATGGTTGGGAAAGAGGGGGGAACCCCACCCCATATATATCTTTCCCAACCATTATACAAAATCCTTTACATTTTTATACCTACATGTAGTATAAAAACCAAAGGGTTTTTCAATAATGGGAAAGAGGGCGGGAAGGTGATTTTTTTTTATTATATATTATCAACATTAACATATATATATATATATATACACAGCCCGCAAAATGTAAAGGTTTTTGTATAATGGTTGGGAAAGAGGGCGGGAAGGTCACCTTCCCCCTCTATTATATATATATATATATATAAACATATATATTATATTTATGGGGTGGGTCAGGAAGGTATAAAACCATACGGATTTTAATATACATTTTTTTGTTTTATTATTATCAACATTAACATATATATATATATATATATATATATATATATATATATATATATCAATATCAATATCAATATTGTCAAATGTAATTATTTCTATTTATTTTTCTAAATATATATAATTATAACATGTTTAATATATATAAATTTATAAAATAAATGGATATAATTAAACCTAATTCTAATTATGTGTGTGTGTGTGTGTGTGTGTGTATTTGTTTTGTTTATTATAAATGATCAAATTGAGTTATATGGCATAGTGAAATACAAGGTAAAGTAGCTATTATTTTCTACCTTTCCTATGAGAGTAAAATTGAGAAAACTAATAAAATTTCTTATTCAACCTAATATAATTTGTAAGGAGAAGATTGTTCCTTATTTTGAAAATTCTAAACAACTATTTTCTTTCTTGTAAGATAATAAGAAATGTAACTAAAATTTCAATATTTTCAATATACTTACTTTTTCAATAAAAACAAGAAATTATTTGTTTTATTTCACAATAGGGAAAATGACATCCATGTCAAGAAAACAATTGTATTTTCATACAAGAATACCAATCTTTTAAAATGAACATATTACACTTTGAGACAAGTATTTAAATTGAATATGGCCTTAGATTGAGAATGCTTCATTTTCATTTCCAAAACCATTTCAAGGTTATTATTTCATCTAAATAATACATGACTTGATAGTTTCATTTTACAATAATTAACCAATTTAAAATACTAGCTTTCCTTCAATACACTCTTGGTAAAGTATACAAGTTGAAGGGATTGTCATAAAAACAAATACAATTTCTTTTTCCTACTTTCTAAATTTACATACATTTTGAAATCTTAATACAAATCAACCTTTCACAACACATTTATAATAATTTGAAACCTTAAAATACAAGTTACAAGCCTTTTAATTAAGTGGAGACAACATGGAAAATATTTTACAAAGTACGATCTCTCTCCTTGCCTTCTTCAAGTGAAACTAGGTACAATACACTAGTTGAGTTCAAACATCTTCTTCAAAATCCAAACACAATAAAAAATAGGGAATAGGAAACACTCTCTACCCAACAAATAATCTAATGAAGAGAGATTCCATCTTTCTCATTGGCCCCGAAGCCCCATAATTAAACAATAAGGAGTATAAGACAACCAATGTAACTTTACATGGCTTCCACAATTAAAATTGAAGAAAACTTTCAACACAATATACACAATAGCAAAATCAAAACAAATATGCAAGTTTCCCAAGGAAAAAGGTACAATACTAAAGCCAAGAAAAATAATAGAAACATGGAGAGCTACTTATGCCTCCTAAAGGATTTTGGTGCCCACCTTAAAGCCTTTAAGAACTCAATTACATACCAACAAGACTCTTATGTCTCATTCAACAAAAAAACAATTTTTATGTCCCACTCAAATCTTATGCCTCCATCAATGAAACATATAAGATAAGATCAACTTTCACTTATCTCATAAGGTGGGAAACCCCATCCCAACTCTCTCCAAGGATATAGGATAAAACTCTTATCCCTCCCTCCAAAACATCCCAATTTCCTATTTCTTCTACACAACCTAAAGGCCATTCTTTTCACAAAATCATAAATATACAACAATCATCCATTCACAATAATTTACACATCAAAATATCAATAAGAATACATGGGTAAATTCCCTTCCTTTCTATTCAAGTAACAATATCCAATCCAAAAATACAAGATCAAAGCCTTTCCAAGTCCAAATCAAGTACAAGCCAACTCAAAATATTTAAACAAGCACTCCAAAAGTAAGCTCCTCCAAAAATTCAAGAGTCCAAATAAAACAAGTAACCCCAAAATCATCAAAAACTTGAATAAATAGAAAAGAGAGGAGAGAGAGGTGATGTGGCTCCATGTAGGATGCCACATCATTCCTCCTCCACTCCACATCACATGGTCAAACCCCAAACCCAAAGCTCAATAAATTGGTGGTTGAGGAAATGAAAACCCTCTTACACACAAAATCAAACCCACACCTCTAAAGGAAAAAATTAAAAAATTATGTAAGAAAGTGCAATAAATATCACATTTTTGTCTTACAATCACATAATGGGGTCTATTTTTGATCCCTTAACCGATATGGGTAATTGGTAGGTAAAATTAAGAGGTGTGGGATAAGCTTAACTTGTCCCACAAGCCTCCAAAATGGCCCTTAAGCCCAAATCCAAATTTGACATGCAAGGTTGAGTACAAAACACTCAAAAGTAATAAAATACTTTCAAATCCAACATAAATCTAGGACCATGTACCCACATTAAATACGTCCCCTTTGTCACATATCAAATTACACTAATTAATCAAGTTTAATCTACTTAAATAAAGTAATCTGAGTAACAATAATAAAAGTGAGTCACAATACTAAAATAATTCAAATACTCATGATTAAATAAAAAAAGGGGAAACAACACATTTACCCCAAGTCACATTTGAGGCCACCCCCAATGAGGACCTCCTAACAATCTATAACAACAACAAACAACATACAATTACACAAGATGCCAAGGTGATTTATTGCCAATACCCAAAATTCCATCATTGTTGGGCTCCTATCCTCTTTCATTTATTATGTTACAATTTCCCAACAAAAATAAAAATAATACATTTATGACTCTCATTGCCATATTAACAAAGATCGAGACAATAAATAACACATATACATATCAATTCACGTCATCAAATATAAAAACTAAAACATCACTAAAATCAAGTAATTTCACCAATTGTTCACAATTTAAATTATTTTGATTCTATCATTTCATCATTTAGCAATAAAATCAGAAAATCATGTAAATTTTCTAGAAAAATCTCTATACGAAGATCCAATGATTTAGTACATATATAAAGTGGTAACTCTAGATGATCATCAAATATTGATATGTCAATCCATGCATATAATCCATCATATAAATCACATCATGTCAAAAGTCTAAAACATCCATATTGTCTATCAAATAGGCTAATCAAATATAGTAATGTCCATCTATCAATGTCTAAAGATCAAATATGATAACAATGTCTATGGATCTAATCCAAAGTAAACAAAATCATAGTAATATCAATGTTGAAGAGGAGTGGGCACACTACAAAAACAAGCATATCATGCACTATATACAAAACATAATCATACACAACAAATTTCATCTACAATAATCATATAATAACAACGAGAGAAGGATAAAGGATCTTACGTCCAAGAGCTTTCCAAGTCTCTAAGCTATCCAATCCACTTCCAAGAAAGAGCTCAAAACCTCCAACTCCCAAAATCACTCCCAAGAAAAACACAATCCAAAAAAAAATCTTCCTCCTACATGAGGAAGTATTTGAAGAAAAACAAAGAAAAATTCCTTACAAATGAGGGGGTGACATGTGTCACCGCTCTCTTCCCTCCAAACTAAGATTCCAAAATCAAAGTGAGATAAGAGAAATTTCACTTTAAATTTAATCCCCAAATTACCAAAAATGAATATAAGTCAAACCCATGCAACTTTTAAAAAGACACAACACTCAACCATTCTTAAAAGAATGGTGACTTATGAGAGGTCAAATGGGAGGGAAACACTCCCATTTGACTAAGAAATAAAGCCCCCGCCTATAGGTAGGGTCTAAGGTATCTTTTCAAGAAAATAGAGCACCCAAAGATGAAATGGGTATCCAAAAATGCCATAAATAGCCCAATTTCGGGTTTGGCATTTTGGGCATAGTAGCTCAGATTGTGGGGCCCATCCAAGGGTGATCATGTGACACCAACCTCATAAATCAAACTTAAACAAATAAAATACACCTTTAATACAAGTGGGGACTATTAGGTCCCCCAAACTAGCTCCTACAACACTAAACAATTTAAACAATAATAAATTTACAAAATTACAACATTACACTTTAGGGGTCACTCATGGTGCCCAAATATGACATGCAACCAAGTAAGGCTTCACACAATTAACATGGCTAAGACTCGGCCTAGTCGGCTACTTGTGCACACTCGAGTAGCCACCCTGAAACCCACGTTCTCATATGCCCTGTAATCTACACACTCATTACAAACATTAAATGCATCTGTCTAATAAAATGTATAAATTAATTACTCAGTAAATCAATCAAAATATAATCATGCTAACTATGTTAACACAATATCAATAAGGAATTGTTAACGAGAAACATACATAATTTCATATTAATTCAACATGTGTTAGCCATCCTAGTAACATATAATGACATCCATCCATGCTATAATATGATAACATCAAATAACTAAATAATTCATGATATCAAAATGTGTGACACAACCATATGTCCATCATATATCCAATAAGATCAACAACATCGTAACATGTTAGTATTCAAAACATCTACTGAAATGAACTATCATACTAGTCAAAACTAAATTGGTGCTACATGCCCAAATCATCATACATGTCCTCAAATGATCAAATATCATAACATAATATCAACAAGGTGCCATAATCCATGTCCAATCATCAAATATGAGTATAGAGTCAATAGATAAACTGAAGCTAGAAAATGTGGGCACTACACCATATAGAAAGAGAATAAGGAATTTTCATCGATTAGCCTTATTTCGAGTCACCCACTTCAAATCCTAAAGTGACTCCTCGTATTTCTATGGAGATTGGTGGTGCAGATCTTATATTTGGAGTCTTGGCTATAGTGGTTCTGGAAGAAAGTATTTTATTGATAGTGGCTTGGACTAAGAGGTTCGATCAGAGGATTCTACCGGTGGTAAGAATCACCAAAATTAAAATGCAAAAGCGGGCCCCCATCCCGCCTTACAAAGACTATGGGCCCCAACATGGATTTGAAGTCGGGTTTAGTGTAGGGAGAGAAACTTGGGTCATACAGGAAATACTCAAGGACAACGTGATAGATATGCCTCCTTTGCAGCTATCTCGGCCAACACGGGGGTAAATTGTGGACATGACGCAATGATGGGAAGAGATCTAGAAGCCATACCAAATCCTTTCTTTGACATTTTATCCAAATATTCATTGGATAGCAAAAGGACTATAGAAAATCTATTGAAATCATCACGAGAAGACTCGACGCTAAAGATAGAGGAGGATCTACTTCAAAAGGTCTTAAAGGAGGAGGAAAATATTTCCTAGTTGGGCCTCATTTGCAAATTTCACAAATTTTTGGCTAGACTTTACGAACTCCATATTTGGATTGTCCTGAGATGGAGGATAAAGATAAAAGGTAAGATAGAGCTTTATCCTTGTGCTAAATCATACTTCATTGTTGTATTTGAAACCCCTGAAGATAGGGATTTGATTTTTGACCAATATTGGGTTTGGGGTGAACACGGGCTCATGTTCAAGCCATGGTATCCATCTTTTGACCCTCTAAAAGACTCATGTGATACCTACCCTGTAATTATTTTCTTTCCATGACTCCCACTTTAGCTTTGGAATAGATCATGCCTTATTGCTATAGCGGATACTATAGGATCTTGTGTGAAAGTTGATGATAATGCCTCTGCTCAGACTCATATTACTTATGTTAGAATCTTTGTAGATTTGGATACCTCCCAAGACTTACAACAAAAATCAATCAAAAATTCATGAAATACTCTAGGCACAAATATTAGACTACAAGGGCCTTTCTTTTAGATGTCGGCGATGTTTCCAAACAAGACATATTTTATAGGATTGTGAGCACTCCAAGTGCAAGATAAAACCAACGTGGTGGAAGGATTCTCTACTGAGAGCATTGAACGATTAATCACAATACAGACCTAATTGATCATTCTTTCAGCCCCTCACATGTTGACACACTTACCATGGAAGGTCTTCCGAACACTACAGAGAAGAAAACTCAAGATTCCCCTTCCCAGTGTGTTGTTTCAACGTCATATTGTGCTTCGATTCCCATTGTTGAGGGTCAAATTCCTATTACGACACTTGAAGTTGTTCTTTCGATATTAGCGGAAGAAGGAAATGAGAAATGGATGGTGGTGGATATGAAAAATAGGACACGTAAAATCTAAGTCCCCCATCGTTTCAGACAAGGTATGAGTCTTGTCCAGTTGTTTTGTTCTTATTTCTTTATTGGAGCTAGAGGCCTATTTCAAATTTGTTGTTCTGCTGAGCTCGACAACTATTTGGTTGTGGGTTAGCTATGGTCTTGCAATTTTCATTTGTCTTTGTAGGGCAACTCAACCGCCTTTGTTTTGGAGATTCCTAGCTTATCTAGGTTTTAGGACCCTTTGTTTTATAATATTTATTGTTACATTTGGGTTTTGACCTTTGATGTACGGGGTTATGATCCACTTCAATATATATATATATATATATATATATATATATATATATATATAACCCATTTACTTAGTTACATTTGCTTAAATATACCCTATGTACATCAAAGTAGAGTTATGATTCATTATAATATATATAGTATATATATATATATATATATATATATATATATATAAACACACATACTTAGTGAAAATGCTTAAATATATCCTATGTACATCAAAGTAGACCTTTTTATCTGCAATTATTCATTATGAATCATTTAAAGTTAAAAAAAATAACATATACATTAAAAAAGTAGGTATACTCACTTTAAGGATCCGAACACAATATCAATAATAAGACAAAAACAAAGTTATATGGAAACCCCTTTTACAAAAATACATTTATAATCTTTTTTTTTCAAATTGAAAACCTTACATTTAGGAAAGATCTCCATACAATTATTCTTAATTATAACCAAAGGAAATATGTTGATTAAACAACATTTTTAATCAATTTGACACCATTTTTAACATCTATTCTTCTTAATGAAAACGTTTAAAATATGTAGTGTTTTATACTCATAACCTAGCTCATATTCTTTCAATTTCGTACATCTTTTGTTTATCTCTCCTAAAGATCCCACAAACAAGTTAGAGTTTTTTTGTTAGATGTGGATTCTTCAAAGACTTTATAGAAAATGGAAGTCGATGTCATTAAATACCTATGTCATTTTTACCCTTCAATACAAAAAACATTTAAATAGAGGAATGAAAAGATGACACTTTTTCGACAATTTATTGGATGATGGGGTTATGTCATTGGATTTAGGAAATGAAACTCCATACAATTTATTTACATATGATAGACAAAGATTTGAAATCGTTTTGATTTTTGTTGAACATCCATTTTGATAATGAATTTGACCATTTGTTTCCATCAAGTGAAGGCAATGATTTTGGGCCACTAATACCAAAGGAAGACGTAAAATATTCTACTCCTATAACAATGACTCATAACATAATAGCTCATATTCTAGTTCAATTTTTCATAAACGTACCATAAATTTGTTTATGACTTTCTAGACATTTACATACACCTAATTTCGTTTAAAGCAATCGATTCTTCATAGACATTCTAAGGAGAAAATGGAGAAAACCCTATTTTCCATGCAAAAAATTATCTATGCCATATCAAGTAGGTGACATGAACTCTATCCGAAATAAAGCACCAATTTTTTGTAAAAGATACAAAAATGTTTATGAAGTCACTTTTTACACCCTTCGATACACAAATTTTGTCCCACTTTTAGATATTTAACAATGGAAAAGGAATCACTGAAAAACCATTGGACACTTTCTTCAGTAAGAATGTATCAAAAATATTTGGTGTCGTATCTGTCCCACTATTGTATTAGATTTTTTAGGCTACATAGGGTAATCCATGAAGTGATTATGACCTTTGATATATTTATAGATTTGTTTTTATCGTTTTGTATTTTTGTGTTCGGGAAATTTTGTTTTGTCAATAATGCTATATATGTAATTTGATTATTGGTGCGCTCATTTTTTGAGTAAATCCAGTGAAGGCAATGATTTTTGCAGTGCATATATCAAGGATACCGAAGGCATGAGAGAGTAGGCTTAAAGATGTGGTTGCAGAGCCATCCGAGATTGGAAAAAATGGTGAGATGCTTAGTGAATGTAAAGAGATTTGCACTTCAAAAAATTTAAAGGAACCTGAAATGGAAGGTGGGATTATACGCAGTGAAGAGATCAAATCAAATTCAATTTCAAATACGGATATTAGCAAGGAGGAACTAAATAGGAGGTGTGATGAATTTATCGCTCGTTTCCGCCTTCAAATGACTCTCGAGAGCCGTTCTATTCAACGAGAATAAGTCAACTAGTTGACTTTGTTTGAGATAGTTGACTTCAGTATAAAGATGACCATTCGTATATACTTTGAGGGTATCTCAAATACATGTTACACACCCATCCTACAAATTTGCAGATAAGTGTCATCGTATATAAGTCTATAATGAATGTAATCCTCTCTAACCCTATATTGGTATTATGAGTTTTTAATATATACTAGAGAAAATTACTATGTTTTCTCTCAACATGGATCAAGAGTTGCATGTTTGTTGAAATTTATTGTAGTACGGTCTTATCTCAATATTACACGCTTGTTTATTGTTTTATTTAGAATAAACCTAATATTCACAATTGCAAGAACAAAAAATATACAACTTGTGAAATATAACACGTTAATTATAATATGATTGAAGTAAATATTGCGTAGATATATGTAGTGCCCACTCCTCTTCGACATCATTCCATTATGATTTTATATTATTGTGGTGTAGAGATATGGATACTATTGTTATATTTTGATTAGCAGACATTGGTAGATGGACATTATTGTTATATTTTCATTAGCAGACATTAGTAGATGAACATTATTATCATATTTTGATTAATAGAAATTGATAGATGATGATCTAGTATTGTTTCATTATACATTGACACCCTATATTTTGATGTTGATGATTATTTTGATGTTGGACTAACCTCATGATCTTATTGTTGACTTCCCTTATTCGAATGATGATGATATATCTTCGTGTATGATGTTGTTTGATGATATATATATATGCATGTGTTTTATTTATTGATGTATTTGATGCGGCCTTGAGGCTTTAAGCGGGTATTGTTGATTGGTTCCAAGAAATTATATCACGACAACAAGAAGTGGGTTAGGAGACTAAGAATTATAGAATATCGATGGATGCAAAGTGAAGGTCACTTGGGCATCATTACGTTGAGTATTATTGTTGTGTGTTGTTAGTTTCTTAGGAGGTCCCCATAGGGGATGGCTTCAAAATGTGGGCATCGGCTATGCATGTTCTTTTCTTTTTTTTCCTTTAAATTATTGTGGATTAAGTGATTTATTATTGTTGTTGATTTCAATTTATTATTGTTAATTAATGTGCCCTTACTTAAGTTGATTAATCATGTTTATTAAATTGTTGGGATGTGATAAAGGGGACATTTAATTGGGTAGGTTATCCTTGTGATCTTTTGATTTGAGTTAGATTTTAATTAATTTGGATGTTGTGCACTCAACCCATCCCTCAAATCCCGAAATTTTACTTTGGAGCCATTTTTGGAGGCTTGTGGGAGAAGTTAAGCTTGCCCCACACCTCTTAAATCCACCTACCATTTATACATATAGTATAAGGGGTAAAAATTAGACCCCATTATGTGATTTGGAAAGTAAAAAGGTGAAATTTATTGCACTTTCTTACATGAGCTTTTAATTTTGTCCTTAGAGGTATGGAGTGAGAGTTTGTGTGTGGAAGGAATTTTCATATCCTCACCCACCAATTTATTAGCTTTGGTTTTGATGTTTGACTTGGTGATGTGGAGTTGAGGAGAAGTGATGTGGCATCCTACATGGAGCCACCTCACCCTCCTCTCCTCTTTTTCTATTTATACAAGTTATTTTGATAGTTTTGGGGTTACTTGATTTAGTTAATGTGCACTTACTTACATTATGGACATTTCTTGGTGTCTTGGAGCTTCTTTGGATTTGGGCTTGATCTTCGTAGGAGATTATAGTAGTGATTGTGGATTCAAGGATTCTTGAAATGGAAAGGTAGGGACTTAGACCTTGCAATTTTATTTATTATATGTATGTTGTATGTAAATGAATTTTTGTGTGTGCATGTTTGGGATTTGGGTAGTATGCCCTTAAGGATGGTGTATGAGGAGGAATATTGGGATATTTTGAGGGAGGGATAAGAGTATTGTTTACATATTTTGAAGAGAGTTTTGGGTTGGGTGCCCCACCTTTTTAAAATAAGAGATTCTTACTTATCTTTGTATGAAATACTTGAGGGAGTGATAAGAGTATGAGGGAGTGATAATAGTTTGAGGGAGGGATAAGAGTTTGGATTTTTTTGTGGATGATTATTTTGGAGGCTTTTAAGGTGGAACTTAACCCATTGGGAGGCATAAGTGATTTCCCCATATTTCTTTGCTCCATTCGCTTAGATTTTTTCAAGCCTTGTTTTGGAAAAGTTGCATTCTTTTGATATTTTTGTTTTGTGCTTATATGTGTGTTAAAATATTGTTGGCATGTGTGTTGTAATGTGAAAGCATTTGTGAAAGTTTCCATTGGTTGTATCCATTCTTTATTTCTCTATGGTTGGGGCTCGGGGGCTAATGAGGAGGATAGTTTCTTCTCCTCATTCAAATATAGGTTGGGAGGAGAGCCTTGCATACTCCCCTTCCTTTTGTTGTGTTTGAAGTTGAAGAAAATGGTGGAGCTCAAGTTGAATCCATGGACATAGTAACATTTTGAATAAGATAAGATAAATCCTACTTTTGTAAAAACAAATCCATGTTGTCTCCACCTAAGTGGAGGGATTTTGTAACTTGCATTTTAAAGTTTCAACTTCTTGAAATGTATTATGTAAAATTGATTTGTATTGATTATCCAAGAAATATATATTTTTGAAAAGAGACATGTGAAGTTGCAATTTAGTTGTTATTATATCTCCTTCAACTTGTAAATTTATATCAAGAGTGCATTTGATTTATTAATGGAAATTATCCTTATTTGGAATGGGAAAATTTATTTCAAATTTAAATATTTGACTCATAATTTTTATTATGTTTCATTTTAAAATAATGGTAATATTTTATCGAAAGTATATGTTGATTTCCTTTGTAGTGTTATTGGAAAACTTGAATGAAAAAAAATTATACTTAATGGATACATATATTCACTTCTTCTGTGATAGATGCATTCATGGTTGAATAAATTGTTTTAGCAAAGTTTTAAACCATATTACAAAGGAAAATATACACACTTAGCCTTTTTAATCTAGGAAATTGTACCCTATTAATTGTGCAATCCTCTCTCAAAAAATAATAATCCATCATTGTGTGAATCCACTTAAAATATACTAGAACTTTAAATGGTAGATATATAATTCTATATATTAGTTATACTTGGTTATCCTAAACTAAATCACTTAAACCTATACTTAGAAATAAAATAAAGAAGGGATTTATATATATATATATATATATATATATATATATATATATATATATATATATATATATATATATATATATATATATCCATTAATCATTTATTAATAATGAAAATAGTTTATAGTTCGGTCCATTCAATAATACACGCCGTATAAAAAGTGGCCCATGTTTAAGAATATGGGTCATTATTTTATTAAACTCGTGGAGGTTTTATTCATAGTTGGTTTCTGAATGATTTCTTCCGTATGTCGACTACATGTAGGATAACTTAGATTTGGGAGGGCGGTGCATATTCATTGTCCACGGACCTTAGTTGAGGTCATTTGAGAAGGCCTACATTATGGAGACAAGTTTTTTTTGTATGGGTTAAGAGGGACAAATGTGAACAAGATTTTAGGACTCTAATAAAATGCCTTACAACAACACCTATTCTCAAAGCAATGATCAGATCCTAAGAGGATTTCTTCATGTGTAAAGATGCTTCTTTGACCCTAGGTTAGGGGTGTGTTGAAAAGGATGGCAGAGTAGTAGATTTTGAGTCTTGAAAACTCAAGGATTATGATCTCAACTATCCAAGTCATGACCTTGAGCTTGAAACAATGGTCCATGAATTGGTGCATTAGCATCATTTCCTATTAAGCGGGAGATTCGTTCTCGGGACAAATTACTTCAACACGTATAAGATTTAATGACATCTCTTCACACATGAGATATTTAAATAAGATGTGATCTAATGGGTTAAAGGGGCTCACACATCCCTAGTGTTTAGTAAGTAAGAATAAATCTCAACGCTTGTCAACGATATTTGATGGAGCTTCTATGTGAGTATGATATGGAGATTGAGCATGTGAAAGGAAGGAGATGGTGGTTGAAAATAAAAGTTATGGTTTGAGTCATTGGAGGCATTTGGTTGTGGCTACTTGATTAAGTAGAAAAATACTTGAGGACTAAGATCTTATAGCAGCTCCCACATGACAATTTCTACCTTTCATCTAGAGAAGAGATCGAGTCTCAAAGACCCCTTGAGTGGAAGTTTGATGGATTTACATTAGATTGAGGTGGAATTCTCAAGAAAATAGGTTAGATATATGTACCTAGATATGGAGGATTGCCTCATAACATCCTTATAGATGAAAATCATGCACCCTATTAAACTCATCTAGGGGTGAAGAAGATGCATGCCACATTGAGATAGTTGTATCACTAAAGTGGACTTAAAAGAGACAAAAATCATTATGTGTCTTGATTTTTGGAGTGTCATAAGGTTAAGGAAAAGCATCATCATCCCTTTGGACTTATTTATCCATATGCGATATTGGAATTGTAGTGGGGCACCATTTCCATGGATTTCATTATTGGATTACTTGATGTCAAGATATTATCATAAATTCATCATGGTCATGGTTGATAAATTGAAAAATGTGGCTCAATTTTCGGATGATTAAGACCACCTATAATATAATCAAACATTATGGGATTTTGTGGAAGATTATTTATGACCAAGATCCTTTGTACACCTTAAAATTTTAGACTACCATCACGTGGATTCAACTAGACTAAATTCATGCTCTTGGTATGAGAATTTATTTTAGTACATCCTATCACCCTGAGATAGATGGAAAGACATAGCGGGTGAATAAAATTTTAAAGGACATGCTTCATATGTACGTCATAGATCATCAATCAAGATGGGAGGATTATTTTTACTTTGTTGAGTTTTCTTAAAACAACATGGTTTTAGAGTTCCATCGGCATCACACCATTTTGGGAACTAAATGGCAAGAGTGCTGAAAGACACTTTTGAGTTGGGACATGTTAGAGGATATGGTATCTCTTGGGCCAGTTATGTTATAGGACATGGAGCAAGAGGTTATCTCAATTAGACAAAGATTACAGGAGAATCAATATAGGAAGAAGAAGTATGCACATCAAAGGAAGACAAACCAAAGTTTTGAGGTTGACACAAAGCATTTCTTTACTTGAGGCCTACGAAGAGTCCTATCCATTACCGAAAAGGATCTAAGCTAGCTCCATATTTATGTGTCCCTTTGAGATCTTGGAGTAGATCGTCCATCGACCTACAGATTTAGCTTTTCCACCCATCTTGTCTCACATCCGTGATGTGTTTAATATTTTTGTACTTAGGAGATATGTATCCCAAATCATTCTCATTTATTGGATTTGACCACATTGTAGGTTCGGGAGCGAGGGACGATGGAGATGGTACAACTTTGTGCACATTTTAGAGCGTAGGATCCTAGGCCTTTGAGGCCATGAGATTGATAAGGTGCACGTCCAATGGTGGGGTCGGTAAGATGAGATAATAGCTACATGGGAGGACGCCACAACTTTGAGATCACGGTTCCCACACTTATTCCATGAAGTGACTTCAGGACAAATTTTAAGTCAAGTATAAGGGGAGGGGGATGTAGTGCCCACTCCTCTTCGACATTATTTTGCCATGATTTTTATTATTGTGGACTAGACATATGGACATTATTCTTATATGTTTATTAGTAGACATTGGTAAATGGAAATTATTTTTATATTTTGATTAGAAGACATTAGTAGATGAGCATTATTATCATATTTTGATTAGCAGACATTGATAAATGATGATCAAGTATTATTTCATTATATATTGATGCTCTAGATTTGGATGTTGAATATTACTTTAATGCTCTAGTCTTGAGTTGAATGGGTATTGTTGATTGGTTAGCAGTAATTATATCACGAAAATAAGAAGGGGGTTAGGAGACTAACCAAACAAAATATTATATGGATGCAATGAAGGTCATCATGGCATATTTATGTTCAATTATATTTTGTGTGTTGCTATTTTGTTAGAGGTCCCCATGGGGGATGAAATCAAAATGTGACTATAGGCTATGTGTACTTTAATTTTTTTTTCCTTTTAATTATTTTGAATTTGTGATTTATTATTGTTTTGTATTTCACTTTTTTATTTTTTATTTATGCCGTACTTAACTTGGTTAATAATGTTTATTAATTTGTTGGGATGATGACAAAGGGACGTTTAATTGGGTAGGTTGTCCTTGTGATGTTTTTATTTGATTTAGATTTTAATTCAAAATGTGTGTGTTTTATTTATTGATGTATTTGATGGAGTCTTGAAATTTGAAGGGTATTGTTGATTGGTTGCAGTAATTATATCACGAAAAATAAGAAGGGGTTAGGAGACTAAGTTCACTAACCATAACATAATATCGATGGATGCGATTAAGGTCATCATGGCATATTTATGTTCAATTATATTGTTGTGTGATGTTATTTTGTCGGGGAGGTCCCCATGGGGATGAAATCAAAACGTGACCATGGTTGTGTGTGCTTTAATTTTATTTTCCTTTTAATTATTTTTGAATTTGTGATTTATTATTGTTTTGTATTTTGTTTTTTTATTTTTGATTAATGTGCCCTTACTTAACTTGGTTAATAATTTTTATTAATTTGTTGGGATGTGACAAAGGGCGTTTAATTGTGTAGGTTGTCCTTATTCTAGTGACTTCAGAAAAATTTTAAGTCAAGTATAATGGGAGGGGGATGTAGTGCCCATTCCTCTTCGACATTATTTTTCCATGATTTTTTATTATTGTGGACTAGACATATGGACACTATTCTTATATGTTTATTAGTAGACATTGGTAAATGGACATTATTTTTATATTTTGATTAGAAGAAATTAGTAGATGAGCATTATTATCATATTTTGATTAGCAGACATTGATAAATGATGATCAAGTATTATTTCATTATATATTGATGCTCTAGATTTGGATGCTGATTATTACATTGATGTTGGACTAACCTCATGATATTATTGATGACTTAGTTAAAATTGAGAGTGTTCAATGATTTCAATTAATTGATAGAATTTCCTAATTCGAATGATGGTGATATATCTTCATGTATGATGTTGTTAGATGATATGTATGCGTGTGTTTTATTTATTGATGTATTGATGTAGTATTGAGGTGAAGGGGTATTGTTGATTGGTTGCAGTAGTTATATCACGAAAATAAGAAGGGGTTAGGAGACTAACTAAAACAAAATATTAGATGGATGAAATGAAGGTCATCATGGCATATTTATGTTCAATTATATTGTTGTGTGTTGTTATTTTTTCAGGAGGTCCCCATGGGGGATGAAATCAAAACATGACCATGGGCTATGTGTGCTTTAATTTTTTTTTCCTTTTAATTATTTTTGAATTTGTGATTTATTATTGTTTTTATTTCCTTTTTTAATTTTTGATTAATGCTCCCTTACTTAACTTGGTTAATAATGTTTATTAATTTATTGGGATGTGACAAAGGGTGTTTAATTGGGTAGGTTGTCCTTGTAATATTTTTATTTGATTTTGATTTTAATTAATTTAGATGTTGTGAACTCAACTCATCCCCCAAATACCAAAATTTGACTTTGGAGGTTTTGGGGACAAGCTAAGTTTGTCCCACACCTCTTAAATTCACCTAATAACTATACGATGGTATAAGGGTAAAATTATGCCCCATTATTTGATTTGGAAGGTAAAAGGTGAAATTTATTGTAGTTTCTTACTTGAGCTTTTAATTTTGTCCTTAGAGGTATGGAGTGAGAGTTTGTGTGTGGAAGGAATTTGTCATATCCTCACCCAAAAATTTATTAGAATTAGTTTTGAATTTTTACTTAGTGATGTGAGTTTAGGAGAAGTGATGTGGCATCCTACATGGAGCCACCAAGTCCCCTCTCCTCTTTTTCTATTTATACAAGTTATTTTGATAGTTTGGGGGTTACTTGATTTAGTTGTGCACTTACATTTTGGAGATTTTGGGTTTGATTTGCTTTCTTGGAGTCTTGGAGCTTGTTTGGATTTGGGCTTCATCTTCGACATAGCTTAGATTTGTGATTGCCTATTCAAGGATTCTTGCAATGGCAAGGTAGGGACTTAAACCTTGCAATTTTATTTTATTATATGTATGTTGTATGTAAAATGAATGTTTGTGTGTGCATGTTTGGGACTTGGGTAGTATGGCCTTAAGGATGGTGTAGGAGGAGGAATATGGGGATATTTTGAGGGAGGGATAAGAGTATTATTTGTATGTGTTTGAGGAATTTTTGGGTTGCGTGCCCCAAATTTTAGAATAAGATATTCTCAGTTATCTTTGTATGAAATAATTGAGGGAGTGATAAGAGTATGACCAAGTAATAGGAGTTGAGGGTGGGAAACGAGTTTGGTTTTTTTGTGTGGATGATGATTTGGGAGGATTTTAAGGTTTGAACTTAACCCATTGGGAGGCATAAGCAATTTCCATGTATTTCCTTCCTCCTTGGCTTAGAATTTTTCAATCCTTATTTTGGAAAAGTTGCATTCTTTCTATATAGTTGTTTTGTGCTTTTATGTTTTTTAAATGATTGTTGGCATGAGTCTTGTAATGTGGACATATTTATGAAAATTTTCATTGGTTGTATCCACTACTTATTTCTCTATGGTTGGGCTCGAGGGTCGATGAGGAGGATAATTTCTTCTCCTCATTGGAGTATAGGTGGGCGAGAGAGCATTGCCTCCTCTAGCTTCCTTGTTATTTTGAAGTTGAAGAAAATGTTAGAGATGAAGTTGTATCCTTGTACATAGTAGCATTTTGTAGAAGAAAAGAAGGAATCCTACTTTTGTAAAAAAATTGCCATGTTGTCTCCACCTAAGTGGAGGAATTTTGTAACTTTCATTTTAAAGTTTCAAATTTTTGAAATGTATTATGTAAAATTCGTTTGTATTGATTTTCCAGGAAATAAATAAGTTGGAAAAGAGACATGTGAAGTTACAATTAATTTTTTTTATTATATATCCTTCAACTTGTAAATTTATATCAAGAGTGCATTTGTTTCATTAATGGAAATTATCCTTATTTGGAATGTGAAAATTTTATTTCAAATTTAAATATTTGACTCAAAAGTTGTATTATTTTTCATTTTAAAAGAATAATGTTATTGTATGGAAAGTATATGTTGATTTTCTTTGTAGTATTATTGGCAATCTTGACTTCAAAAAATAAAAATAAAAGAGTTATACTTAGTTCATACATATAATCACTCCTTCTTGTGATAGATGTGTTCATGGTTGAATAAATTCTTGTAGCAATTTTTTAGACCATATTACGAAGGAAAATATACACACTTAGCCTTTTTTAGTTAAGAAGGAAATTGTTCCCTATTAATTGTGCAATCCTCTTTAAAAAGAAAATTATACCATCATTGTGTGAATCCACTTAGAATATACTAGAAATTTAAATGCTAGATATCTAGTTCTATTTATTAGTTATACTTGGTTATCCTAAACTATATTACTTAAACCTATACTTAGAAATAAAACTAGCAATGGCATGTGTACAATGCAATGTGAACGCCGAATGGTATTGTTATTGGATTTAGAGGGGTGTTGCAGTAACGTGTTTGAGATGGTGGTTGCGTCGATTTTTTGGTTGGTTTTTTGTTGAAAATTCTTTTTTGTATTGTCGTTAACATGTTCATAAGGGGTGTGATTGATAGTGTAAGTATAGGAATATAGATGAAGCATTACATTGAAAGGTTCTATTTGTACATTTCAAATTTGTTACAAATTCGTACATATACATTTGCAAATCTTATATCATGAGATCTGAACTAAACATGAATACATGAAGACCTCTGTACATTTGTAGATTTTATATCATGAGTGGTAGCCTTTTGTGGTCAAATTTATTTGCACTAAACATGAATACATTCGATACCCCTTGAATGGCACTGTCGGTTTGGATACAAGAAGTGTTGAGTAAAGTAGTAGTGGAGGTGCTATCAAAGTAGAGGGTAGTATTTATGATGGGTTGTTTTGGTTGAGTGATAGTAGTCTTGACTCCTTTCTTCTTGCTCCAAGTGTTGGTACGTGCGCCTTTTTTACCTGTAGATTTGATAGGACTATAAGGGGAATCAATAACTACAACAGAATGCACTGGAGCCCAACACATGTTCCTCCATTTAAAACTCAACACAGAGGCCATTTGAAAAGAAAAGTATTGCAAGTTGGTGCGGTACTGAGTAATCATTCCAACATTTCATTATAAATTAGATTGATGGTAAAATTGGAAGCTGGAAAAAAATTTAAACCCAAGATATCTCTACAATCCTTTCAACGACGAAGGGGATATGTTGAAGAAGTTAAACTTGAGGGAGTGTAACATTATAGGAGAAATAAGGGAAATGAAGAAGGGGGCAGAGGGAGGAGAAGGGCCTTGTAGGGAACCAATGTGAAACTCTTCTTTCTTATGGCCACGTGCCACTTTTGTTAATTATTTGAAGGAGGAAGTTGGTGTAATGTGGAGTTTGTAGAGACATTTAAAGAATGAGCACTACTGACATTGTAAATAGTTTTTATTTGCAATGTTAGTCGTTATGTTATCTAGGTAGTTACAACACACATAAAAACAAGGAAAATTCACTTGTGCATCGTAAGAGACACTTTAGAGACGAATATTTGGAGTTGACTTGGAATCCTAGGGTGGAAATTGCATGCACATTTGAAATTAAAGCCTCTCTAGCTATCAGGGTAGCAATTAGGATTTCCTCTATCAACACCCATGATGACGATGTCCGTCACAATGACAATTGAGCCCCTCTAATAGATGATCATATGAGTGACAAGTAGATTTTATTTTCCACTCAGGGTTTGCTATTTTTTTTTCAGTGTCAAGGTTTTTGATTGGACGAGGTTTAGTTTCTTAGATATGATGAAGACACGAATGGAAATTTGGAAATAAAAAGGTGGGAATTACCCTGCATGTCCACACCTATTCCAGGGCCCATGTTGTTTCTACCTAAATTATGTCTTCTATCTTTGGTCCACTTTATCATCTCAGCTCACTTGCATTATTGACGTGAGTGCAATTTGTGCTTAAAGAGGCCAAATTAATTATTAGTGAAGATCCAAGAAACCCAACCACAATGCTTGTTTGTTACAGAACTTTGTAGCCCCCCTTTTAGTTATAAGATTGATTTATTGCAAGAGAACATATGATGCACAAAAATCATCGATAATTGAACCCTCCAGTAGTTGGTCATATGAACGACATGTATATTTTATCTACCACTCAAGATTTGCTATTTTTTTATTCACTTGGATGATGCTCTCATCTATAGTTAAAATTCCTTTTGAACCTTCATTCAACAAGTCCCTAAAGCTGAGAACCCAAAAAGGTCCCACTACATGGTTCTAAATAGGCAGAGATGAAGATAGGCTAATTGAATTGCATAGATGCCTGAAACTGACCTGATCATCCATCCTGATGATGGTTATTTCTCCACTTTCCATCTTTTTACAAGCTGAGAAAATGCACACTTCAGATATTTGCAAGTTAGAAATCCACAAATGTAAACATGCAATGCATTCTCAACACTTGTATACCCTATTCAAGAATGAGAGAGGTTATCTTGACCTGACATATTTGACATTTTCTTATTGTTATCCAAAATTCACCCCTCAAGGTAATTTTGATAACACTGTGGCTTATATTGATTCAGGGCGAAAAGTCATGTTTCTAGGGTCCCCTCATATTTGTCTAACTCCCCTGTCCAAGAGGAAGAGAGTAAGTCCTGAGAAAATGCGAAAAAGGGGTTGCAGAAGGAAAATAGGTTGATCCAGAAAAAATCGTGAAAATTGGCTAAGTCCCGCTCAAGGTCGCCTCTGGGACGTGTGGGACAGAAAAGCGCGAACCGGCCGAACCGGGCGAAATCAGCACAAACAGTCCGAAACGCAGCAGGGACAAATGGGACAAAAGTACGCGGCGGGCGCGAAATGCCGGTTCGACAGAGGAAAAAATTTGACTAACTGCTGAGAGGGACAGTCTGGGACGTTTGGGTCAAAAATACCCGAATCGGCCGGTTCGGCCGAAATCAGTCAAGGCAGTCCAAAACAAAGTGGGCCAAGTGGAACAAATGGACCGAACGGCCGGTTCGGCCAAAATGGGAACAATGGTCCGAGAGCAAATGGGACATTTGGGCCAAAAATGTGTGAACCATTTGAATCTGGCGAAAAGAGTCGAAACGACTGAAAGCAAATGAGACGCAGCGTGGGACAAAAGGGCGAACGGCGGTCTTACTCGGAAATCAGCACAAAGAGCACTTTGCATCGAATGGGACAAAGGGACGCGTGAGACGCAAAAACCCGAAGAAGCCGAGGACCAATCAAATCATGACACGTGTCACGGGAGAGGAAAAGTCAACGTTTGGTCCGAAACTTCAAACGGCCATAACTTTTGACTCGAGCTCGATTTTGATAAAATTGGACTTTTCGGAGCAGACACGGCGTCCTCTACGCCACAAAACTGGATTTCTTAATTTTAATGAGGATAGATATATTTAAATAAAGGAAATGTGTTCGGCTCAAAGTCAAAATGCTCTTTCCCGTCAAATGATTGAGAAACGCCTGAGTGCCCAAAATAGCGCCGCACTCGAGAAGGCCATAACTTTTGCATTTCTCAACGAAATCGCACAAAATTGGTACCGTTGGAATTGTGTTTCCGAGCCCGATGCAAAACAGTCAAGAAATTCTAGATTTGATTAGAAATTGATTGAGATTTTTAAGAAAACGTGGCCGGGTTCGTAATGTTGTTTTATTTGGTAGTTTGGGAGTGCATTTAAGAGGCATGGTCATCATTCTTTCTCTGCTGCAGCACATGGGACAACATGGGGAGCCTTTTTGCAAGTAATGTATACCCATTCCACTCCATTTAATGCCTCTTACAGTGGTTGAAGGACAGATTTCGGGATTTCCATTTTTCCCTTCTCTTTCCTTCTCATTTTCTATAAATTGGAGTGTTGGGCTCATTGTAAAGGGAGGAGTTTTTGGGTAACAAAGCTCATCAAAATTGCTTTGTGAAGGCAGTGTCAGCAGAGCCCTTGTAGTGGACTCCTTGCATGGTGATCCAGGCCCTTATCTTGTAATAGATTGAACTTGTGCATATCATGAAGCAATAAAATATCGGTTTGTGGATATCTCTTCCCCTGCTGTGTTTCCTTGCATTCTTCTTGCCCCTTTAATCTTTCTACAAGTATATTGTGTCCATTTATCATGTTCTTGCAGGAATTCATTATCATTGTGTGTGCTTGGAATATTCTTTGTGAATGCATTTTGTTGGATTATGGTGAACTTGTCATCACCTCTTCTAGTGTGCACTTTGCCTTTATATTTCACACATTTGGAGACTACTCTCCCACCCTCCTTTTCTGGTGTATCACCGCTTTAGTGTAGGCTTTCATTTTATGTATTCTCTCTCCCTGGTCCCTTGGAAATTTAGATTAGAACAGTTAGCTTACCCTGCATTAGAGTAGATTGTGGCAGGTAGTTTAGGAGCAAGAACCAGCTTTCTCTGGAGGTCTGTCTCAAGCAACAAGTCCCACAACTTGGAGATAGTACCCATGTTATCCAATCACACTGGATGCTTAGAGTGATCAAACTAGAAATCTGATCAACATCCAGGGGTGCTGTGATTCGGTGATAACACTTATGTCTAATAGCCCCTGCCTCACTTTAAAATACAAGGCTAATCAAATAATTTAATTAACTAATAAATAAAAAAAACTATACAATAAACTTGACCAGGCAAGGCCTGTACCAAGACCAACAACGTGTCTTACACAGATTATTGCCTCATTGGTTATTTATTGATAGTTGTTGTAACATTGTAAATGAGAAATACACTGGCAAAGGCCTACACCAGGAACTACCTAAAGTATCTCAAATATCATCTTTAGTTTAACATTTAAGATTTTGAAAAAGATGGATTGGGTTCGGTGTTGAGCAATCATGTTCCCATTTGGGAAGAAAAAGTATAAGTCCCCATAGTAAATCATAGCTAAAAATACCTACTCTATGTTCCAAGTCCAAACACCAATGGACCGCCTGCTTAAGAT
>CM031244.1:783908556-784070730 GCA_018340775.1 Taxus wallichiana var. yunnanensis | reverse complement strand
ATTTTAGACAAATGATAGCATTGTTTAGTTGAGATGATGATTTAGCTATATGCAGATGTTTATTGATTGATGTGCATATATTTTATCCTGGATGTTTTAATGTGGCCACGAGGTCAAATGAGGTATTGTGTGATTTTGCAGGTAATTAAATCACAACAATCAAAAGGGGGATTGGAGACCAACCACAACGGAATACTAAATGGATACAATGAAGGTCACCATGAAAACTTGTGTAATGTTGTCATTTTGTTTGTTGTTTTTTTAGTTTGTTAAGGGGTCTCCATGGGGATGATCTCCAATTGTGACCATGGGCATGTGTGCAATTCTTTACCCTTTTTATTTTTATTGTAGAGTATGTGATTTTATTGTGATGTAAATTATTTTATCATTATTGATTAATGTGCTTTTATTTAGTAATTTAATCATGTTATTAAGCTATATGGGGATGTGAAAAATGGAGTCATTTATTAGAGTTTTTGGTTTTTGGACTATGTGATTTTAAGTTGAGTGTAAGTGACTTTGAGTGTTGTACACTCTAGCTTGCCTTGGAATTTAGGATTTGGGCTTAAGGGCCATTTTTGAAGGCTTGTGGGACAAGCTAAACGTGTCCCACACCTCTTAATTTATTATTAAAACCCTACCTATGGATTGGGGGTCAAAAATAGACCCTGTTATATGTTTTGTAAGACAAAAGTGACATTTATTGCACTTTTCTTACATGGGTTCTAAAATTTTGTCCTTAGGGGTGTGGGTTTGGATTGTGTGTGTAAGAGGTTTGTCATTCCTCTCAACCAAAAATTTATTGTGCATTGGGGTTGAGGTTTGACTTGTGATGTGGAGTTGAGGATAAGTGATGTGGCATCCTACATGGAGCCACCTCACCCTCATCTCTCCCTTTTCTATTTATGCAAGTTCATTTGTTTGTTTGGGGGTTACTTCATTTCATTTGTGCTCTTGTATTTTTGGAGTTGGAGGATTTTGGAGGGCTTGTTGAATTTTTGGAGCTTGTTGGAGTTGGATTGGGCTTGAAGGAGCTTGGTGTGTGACTCTTTGATCAAGCTCTACCATGGAAAGGTAGGAGCTACACCCTTGTTTTAATTGTTTTCTCTTATATGTGTATATTTGTATGTTATTGAATGTTTTGGTATGCTTGTTGGGTTCTTGGGTAGATTGCCTAAGTATGGTGTAGGAGAAGGATATGGGGATCTTATATGTAGGGAGGCATAAGATTTTATTTCATGTTTTGGGAGGGAGTTGGGTTGGGTGCCCCACCTTGGACAAGAAAATGCTTGCATTTCTTACTTGGTTCTTATAAGGGAGACATAAGATATTGTAGGGAGGCATAAGAGAATGTGGGAGGCATAAGAGGATCTTAAGGGAGGCATAAGAGTTGTGTAGGGGTTTTGAGATGTATATTGGAGGTTTTTAAGGTGGGCACCTAATCGCATTGGGAGGAATAAGTGATCTCCCCATACATCTTTGCTCCATTGGCTTTATATTTTCAAGCCTTGTATATTTTGTTAGTTTTCTTCTTGTGATTGTATTTGGTGTTGATTATGTTTTGAAATGGTTGTGAAATCTTTGTATTGTGATGTGGAAGCTTTGTAATAGTTTTTATTAGTTGGATTTATCTTTTATTGCATTGTGGTTGGGGCTTGGGGGCCAATAAGGAGGATAGCTTCTTCTCCTCATTGGATTATTGGTTGAGTAGAGATTGTTGTCTCTCCCCCATTTTTGTTGTTGTAATCAAGTGAATAGATGGTGGTGATGTTGTTAGAAATTTGGAATTTGGAGCATTTGTTGTAGTCCCAAAATAAATCCTTCTTTGTGAGAAAACCTTTCTTGTAATTTCCACTTAAGGTGGAAGACTTGTAGTATTGTATTTGAAAGAAAAGTTGCATTGTGTATTTTGTTTATTAAGTTGTAATGTATTGTAGAAAGAAAGCTCTTTACATTGTAATAGAATGAGTCATGCTCAAAAGAAAAGGAAATTTCATTGCCATTGTAAGTGTTTGTATTTTTGTAAAAATGAAAAGAAGAGCATAGAAGTTGTAAAACATTAATAGTGTATTCATTAAAAATTTGAATGTGAAATAAAGTTGCTTATGGTTATTTGAACAAATGGTTGTAGTAGAGATGGAAAGATGCAATAAAATTTAAGTAAGTTATTGTGTTGAAAAATTGCATTTTGTTGAAGAAAGGAAAACAATAATATTAGGAATAGATTAAGCTTCTTTCTTACTCTTGAACTTGAAAGAAAATTTGTTGAAAGAAAATGAAAATGATCTTGTAGTTGTTTTCTTGTTACTATGGAAATAGAAAATCTTTAAATTTAGTAATTTTAAGCATGGAATGAATAAATGGTTAAACCCTTCAACCGAAGACTTTAGGAACATAATTTCATTAAAGGATAAACTCTATTAAGCACTCCAGTAAAAAAAAATGGAAAATTTATGGAATTAATGGTTCTATTTTTAAAGAATAGGACTACTTCTCTATGCAGAGCGGCGGTCTCTAAACCACCACTCAGTCAAGGCGATAGTTTGTGAATCGTCACCTAGTTAGGGCGATGGTCACGGGACGTCGAGTATGATTTGGGCGGCGGTTTAATCACTGATGGTGGAAAAATACAAATCCGCTTCATGCAAATTTTAACTTGGTTTAATTAAAAATTTAAGCCTGTAAATTTGAAGAGGAAATCACCAACAAGCCATAAGGGCATAAATTCATTGTTCTAAACTTGTAAATCTTCAAATGGGTATTTAAAAGCATTTAATCTCATGGATTTAAAATAAAGTAGGGTTCTTGCCCAAATAGAAGACAAAATGGAATTAACTAAATCACAACTCCATATTTGGAGTGGAAACCCCTTCAATCTTCAAATGAAAGAAATTATAATAATAAATCCATAACCTAAACTAAACTAAGCTTGATTTTGTAAATTCCTCCATGGTTCTTCCTTTCCTTGCTCCCATGGCTTCCATTTCTCCAACCTACAATTTAAACAAAGGAAAAGTGACCAAATGGGGAGGCTAGGGAAAAGAAAAAGGTTTAATAAGATTTCATAAGGATAGTTAGGGTTAGTATGGAACCCTAAGATCTAGTGGCCATAATTGGTTTGATCCAAGGGTTAGGAATCAACCCTACAATTGTTAGGTGGGAATATGTATTATGGTTTTAGATAATTTAAGGGTATGTGTAAATGGATGAATGGGGCCATTTAATACCCTTGTATGTTAAGTTATTTATTTTATTCCTAGTATGTTTTAGTAACTATTTAAATGGACTTTAAGGAAAATGATTTATGAGAACTATTTAACCTAGTGAAAGGGAATTTTGAACACTTAGCTAGTGATGTTAATTAAAATGACTTTAGAACTAGATTAAGAACATTTAATTAATAATATAGACTAGATCCAGCCTTTGAAATGTAGTAGTTATTGGTAGAAATTAATTTAATGTACATTAGGGTTTGACACCCTTGTAACTTAAAACAAAAAAATTAAAAATTCTACAACTTTCTAGATAATTATTTAAGGATTAATGTGGTTTTAGAACGTCGAAATTGTGGGCGTTACACCTAAGTCCCCATGCTTTGAAAATAAAACTACCCGCCAAACCACCTCTACATCTTCAAATTTTCTTCATCTTGTTGATACAAAATCACAACACCCCCGAATGGCCTCAGATCTGAGTGGGGCATCCGATGTGACTACACAACATGGGACCATCTCTCAAGCTATGGGACTTGCAGACTTGAGATGGCCCTCCAGAGAAAGCCAAATTCTTCTTCCTAAACTACCTGCCACAAGCTACTCTAGTGTAAGAAAACTATCTAATCCTAATCTAACCTTCCAATGAGACAGGAGAGAGAGAAACACATGAAAACAAATAATAGACTAAAGTGGTGATACACCAGAAAGGGAGTGGAAAATCATAAATCCAACTACCTGAAGTGGAGAGAGGTGAGCAATGGAGAGGATGGACAGATGCATCACAGACCAAAGATATATTTCACATAGAACACCACTTCAAACCCATTAAACACAACTCCTAGAACATGTAATAGACATCGAGTATGCACAATATACCGCAATGATGAGAGGTAAGGAGAGATGATAAAATAAGCAAAGGATTGACAAGATGCATCACAAAATAGATTTTATTACTCCATAAGTTCACACAATACATCATCAGTGGGCAAGAGGCAAGGAAATCAAATTATAGAGCCAAGAGAGGAGGATTAGACTTCACATTCCACCTTAAGGAAGAAAGAGAGAGGGGGTCAGAGAGAAACAATGACCAACCTTTTGAAATATGCCCCTCCTTTACAATATATAGAAGAAAGAGAGAAGGAGAGAGGGAAAAATTGAATCCTACTTCAACCACCCCGACAAGAGCATTGAATTTAGCCTAAATAAATGTTGGGCTTTCTTTGCAAGACCCATGCCTCTATGTGTTATTCCTTAATGGGGGAAGGAGGCCCATTCTTCATCATGGCGACAAGAGGGAGACTTGATAGACTCAAAATGGCGGACTGAAACATAATGGTGGTGGGTGAGAAGTGGAGTAGAGAGCTTTCAAAAACGTCCTTTCCCGCTCAAAATCAAGCTTCCAAAGTTGAAAGATATGTGTCTAAAGATCATGGTGGCGGGCTCACAATATTTAAAAGATTCCATCCGTTCAAGACCCATGTGGTAGCCTCGCACGTCGTGAAAATTTAGCACCCTCCTTTACACTCTTGAAGTTCAGTGACGGATCGACACGTGGTGAATTTTGTGTGCTCCTCTCAGTGTTCTACCTAAGTCCCTCCTGTTGGCGTGGACACTCTACCCGACTCGAGACACATGGAGAGCTGGCGCATGTTTGGGGACCGCTTTTGGATTTTCCTCTTAAAAGAGCACCGAAGAGACACGTGGTACCTTCCATGGATTTTCTCTATTTATTTTTGTTTTGGCTAAGTCCCTTTTTTTTGGCAGGGCCATATGTCTAACCCGAGACACATGGAGAGTCGGCACGTGTTTGGGGACCGATTTTGGATTTTCCTCTTTAAAGAGCACCGAAGAGACACATGGTACCTTCCATGGATTTTCTCTATTTCTTTTTGTTTTGGATGAGTCCCTTTTTGTTTAAGAGGCCATATGTCCGACCCGAGACACATGGAGAGTTGGCACATGTTTGGGAACTCCATCTCGAATTTTAATTTTGAAGTTGTGAGATGCCGACACGTGGCTCCTTCCATTGTCCTACCCTGTTTAGACTTTTCAATGGTCGATTATGCCTTTTCGAGGCTCTAGAGACGGGGAGGGCCAAAGGCTTGTTTGATTTTCTACTTTTGTTCACACCTTTGAATTTTTGTCGATGATACACATGGCCTGCCTCTTGGCCTCAAAAATTTTAATTGCCATCTCTATTTCTTTTCGGACCTACAACACATGGAAGCTTTACACTCATTTAGGGACTATCCCTTAGGTCTCACTTCTGAAGTTGCACCGATGAAGCGCATGGAGGCTTCCGCTAACCCCGTGATACTTAGTTGATTTAGGCTTGTTTCCTTTCTTGGACCCTAGACATGTGGAGGCTCCAAGCTCGCTTAGAGACCCGCTTTTTGATTTACCTTTGAAGTTACGCGATGATGAGACATGTGGCACCGTCCGCTCAGCCCTCTTATACTTAGTCGATTAAATGGCCAGCTTTGTCCCTTTTCTGCCCATTTAGGAGCAACTTCTCGGACCTTAGACACATGGAAGCTCCACACACATTTAGGGTCTACCTCCAGATTTTTCCTTTGAATATGCACCGAGATGACGCGTGGAGGCTTACGTCATTGCTTCTTTACTTAGCCAATTCAATGGTTGATTCTACCCCTTTTTTTACTCTGACCATGTGGCGAGCCTACGCTTGTTTGGAGACTGCCCCTTGGGCTTGATCTTTGGAGTTACGCCATTGAGGCATGTCACACCTTCTTCGTGCCTTTCGTAACTTTACATTTGGAGAAAAGACATCCCCGGGCCCACCATCCCACATTTTCTTATTTCCCAAAAGTCATCCTCAAGCCCGCCGGTCCGCATTTTCTACTTAGCAAAAAAATCCTTCCCGAGCTCATAGGCCCACAATTATAACTTGTGCCTTTTGAAAAAAGTGCAAAAATGCAAAACATCTCCCCGCCGGTCCGTAATCTTCCCATTTTTGAAAAGTCTTCCACACGCCTCTCGGCCCACATTTGGTAAAATATCCTTCCCAAGCCCACCGGCCCACCATTTGCAAAATATGAGGAGTTAGAAGGACTTCTTTATATTTCTGGAAAGGGGAAGAAATTTTCTATCTGATAGAAATGATTTTAGGAACCTTAAGTGATTAAAATATATAAAAATTTAGATTGAGCACCAAAAGGGGGAAAATGGTATTAGTTGACCAAAAATAAGTGTGAGCTTATTTTGGTCAACAATTTGGTGACTCATGGGGATCACCTACCTACTAGGTGAAATGATCAATTGCCTTGAAGCATCCATTGGGCATGGAGTCATGAATGATAGCCTAATAAACAAAAATATGATCATAATCTTTAAAATCTAATCCCTAAGCCACTTGGAACACCACTGGAACTGGAGCTGATCTCACCAAATGCTACTTCCAATGTATTGTGCATGAGAAACAAAACACCACAACACACTATGTACAAAACTAGAAATCATACACACCCCAAGTGGGATATGTAGAGTGTGTACAAGAACTTCTTCTACCGAAAAAAATCTACTCCTACTTCTACACTAACTAAGAGCAAAAAGATAACTCAAACAAATCTTGCAACTGGTAGGGAGAAGTAACTTCCTTTCTCAAAAAAGGAAGCCATGCAAATGATTTGACACTGAATATGGCTGCTTGTATGAGTGAAAACTGACTATAAGCCAATCCTCCACCCAAATCATCAAGGTGTCAACTAGAAACAAGACAAATGCCTCTTTTAGTTTCTCTACATTTGAATTGAAGAGGCATTACAATGATGCTTTGTACTTTGAGCTCATCCTCATGCCCGAAGTGGACATGCCTTGTTTTGGCTTCTCCTTTGCTCCAATGAAGCCAAGTACGTGATTGGGCATAGTCTGATCCGATGGAAGTGCCCATTTCTCTAAACTTCAACTCCTAGAATGGAGTCTTCTTGTGGACCTTCTTATATGGATGGCGTGGGAGAGATGGAATCCTTGTGCTATTTTCCTTCCTCCTCCTGAGAATAAAATGGAAGATCATGATCCTCCAACCTTGGTTCCAGAGGGCCGCTACGAGACACAAGCTACTTTCCTTAAATTTTCTCCTCTATGGTCACGGACTCATGTACTTGGAAGGTGGATGATGGAGGAGTAAATTATGTGATCTCCTCGGGCTCCTCTCCATCAAGACAATCCTCCAAGTCAGATAGATAATTTACCTCCTCATTTTTCTGTTGCGTGTGTTCGACCTCCTCCATAGTGTCCTTCGGATCTATAATTTTCTCACCATGGTTCCCCTCATCTTCAAACATGAAGTTTGAAAGCTCAAACTCTTCTTCGACATCAGAGCCTGAAGGGGATGAAGTGGGAGGAAGAACTGAAGGTTCTTTTGTGGTTTTCTCTACACTTAGAGCCTCTAGAACTTTATGGTTCTCCTTCTGAAGGGGAGCACTTGTAGGTAGGGGTGCGCTTGCAGTTAGGGTGCGCATGGTTGTACCTCTACAAGAAAATCAGTCTCCTCCAGAACTATACCCTTTGGAGCTAACTAATTTTTCTCTATATCAGGCACCTGTATGATTTTCTTTTCCCGATCAGAGAGTTAGTGCATGAGTCACGCTATTCTTCAACTGTCATGTGTAAAGTCGTCGAACATGATGACGTTGGTTGGGGAAGGATAGAGGACTATTCATTTATGGTACTACTAGGCAAAGGGGACTTGGAAGAAAATGGGAGGATGGACATAGAAGGGATGGAAGGTGCACTAGATTTTTGAGCTTCCATTCCTTCCGCCCACTCCGTAATCTAGGGCAACATCTCAATGATGAGGTGCAAGCTTTTTTTGGTGCTAAAACCATGCATGTAGGTCGACCCAATGACACGGGGCCTCAGTAGCCAACTTCAGCTGCCATTATGGAGCACTTGACTCTAAGCTGCATCATTTCCATCTCCATCTTTTACACCTACATCTCAAAATCAGCTTCGGCCAAGGAGTTTCCACCATCATTTGCATAAACTTGTTCTTCATAAACATTTTGGTTAGAAAAAAGTGGGTTGTATGCATTTTCGAGATAATGGGGCTTATAAAATTGATTTGGAGGAGGATTTTATAAATTTGGGGATGGAGGGAAATAGTTTTGTTGTTGCAAATGAGAATTCTATTGGATGGAAAGAAGTCATGATTGCACAACTTCATGGGATGGAAGAAGATGAAAGATGTGGAAAGAAAAATGGGTGAAAATGGATGGTAGAAGGTCTCAGAACTCGAGAGGATGGGTTGTTGACAAAATGGAGTCATCATATGTGCTTTGCAGATGTGCCTCAAAAGGTGAATCTCACAAGGACCACATAAAATTGATGAAATGAAGTGGTAAGGTGCTTTGACACTGTCCCACTAGGCATGCCAAAATCCGTTGATGTGGTCGCATGTGGCTTAAGATTTTTTGTTTGATGATGAGACACCTTGGAAAGATGAGAAAATTCTAACCTTAGTGTCCCACCGGGAATGCCAAAAATGTTGATGAAAAATCATAGCACCCCCGAATGGCCTCTGATCTGAGTGGGGAATCCGGTGTGACTTCACAACATGGGACCATCTCTCAAGCTGTGGGACTTCATGGACTTGAGATGGCCCTCTAGAGAAAGTTGACTTCTTCTTCCTAAACTACCTACCATAAGATACTCTAGTGTAGGAAAAACTATCTAATCCTAATCTAACCTTCCAAGCAGATAGGGGGAGAGAGAAATAAAAGAAAACAAAGCCTATAAGTAAATGGTGATACACCGTAAAAGGATGTGGAAGATCAAAATCCAACTACCGTAATGGAGAGAGATGAGTACACTGGGAGAGGATGGATAGATGCATCACAAACCAAAGATAAATTTCACATGTAAAACCACTTCAAACCCATTAAACACAAATCGCTAGAACCGTAATAGACATTAGAGTATGCACAAGTATACCCCGTAATGATGAGAGGTAAGGAGAAACAGTAAAATAAGAAAATGATGGACAAGATGCATCAAAAAATAGATTTTATTGCTCCATAAGTTCACACAATACATCATCTAGTGGGCAAGAGGATATGAAATGCCATTACAGAGCCAAGGGAGGAGGCTTAGACTCCACATTCCACCCTAAGGAAGAAAGAGAGAGGGGGTAGGAGAGAAACAATGACCAACCTTTTGAAATATGACCCTCCTTTATAATATATAGAAGAAAGAGAGAAGGAGAGAGGGAAAATTTTGAATCCTGCTTCAACCACCCCGAAAAGAGCATTGAATTCTACCTGCAACAATGATGGGATTTACTGCAAGACCCATGCCTCCATGTGTTGTTCCTTACTGGGAAAGAAGGAGGCCCATTCTTCATCATGGTGGTGGGTGAGAAGCCAATGACCGAGAGCTTTCCAAAATGTCCTTTCCTACTCAAAACCGAGCTTCCAATTGAAAGATATGGCTATCTGAAGATCAGGGTCATGGGCTCACAATATTTAAAAGATTCCATCCATGCAAGACCCATGTGGCAACAACACGCATCGTGAAGATTCAACCCCCTCCTTTACACTCTTGAAGTTACACCGGACTGACATGTGGCAGCTTCCGCGGGCTCCTCTGTGTTCTACCTAAGTCCCTCCTATTGGCGGGGACACTCTACCTAACCTAAGACACATGGAGATCCGGCGCATGTTTGGGGGACCTTTTTGATTCACCTCTTGAAATAGTGATGAAGAGACACATGGCACCTTCTGCGGCTTTGCTCTGTTTCTTTGTGTTTTGGCTAAGTCCCTTTTTTTTTTTTTTGCGGGGCCATATGTCCGACCTAAGACATGTGGAGAGTTGGTACATGTTTGCGAACTCCCTCCAAAATTTACTTTTGAAGTTATGTCGTGCTGACATGTGGCTCCTTCTGCTGGCTTGCCTCTATTTAGAATTTTCAATGGTCGATTCTGTCTTTTCGTGCTCTAGACATGTGGAGGGCCAACACACTTTTAAGTCTCTTCTTTGGGTTGTGCCTTTGAATTTACATCGATGAGACACGTGGCACCATATGCTTTGGCCTTAGAATTTTCAACTTCGACTTTATTTCTTCTTGGACCTAGGAAAATTGGAAGCTTTGCGCTCATTTAGGGATTGTCCCTTGGGTCTCACTTTTTGAAGTTACACCGATAAAGCACGTGGAGGATTTTGTTGACCCCGTGACACTTATCCATTCAGTCCGTTGCCTTTCTCGCACCTAGACACGTGGAGGCTCCACGCCGCTGAGACCCACTTTCCGATTTACCTTTGAAGTTTTTCCAATGAGACACATGGCACCCTCTGCTAGCCCTATTATACTTAGCCGATTAAATGGCCGGCTTTGTCCCTTTTCCACCCATTTAGGAGTAAATTCTCGGACTTTAGACACGTGGAAGTTCCACACACATTTGGGGTCCGCCTCCGCATTTTTCCTTTCAAGATGCGCCAAGATGACCCATGGAGGCTTTTGTCACCTTCTTTACTTATCCGATTCAATTGAATCTGACCCCTCTTTTTTTTACTCTGACCACGTGGCGAGCCTGCACTTGTTTGGAGACTACCCCTTGGGCTTGACCTTTGGGTTTGCACTATTGAGGAACGTGGCACCTTCCACGGCTTTGCAACTTTACATTTGGTGAAAAGACATCCCCATGCATGTTGACCCGCATTTTCTTATTTCCCAAAAGTCATCCTCATGCCCACCGCCCGCATTTTCCACTTAGTAAAAGAAATCCTTCCCGGGCTCGTGGGCCCGCAATTATAACTTATGCCTTTTTCAAAAAGTTAAAAAATGCCAAAATATATCTCGCCACCCTACCGGTCCACACTTTTCCCATTTGGCCAAAATTCTTCCCTGGGCCCGTCGGGCCGACATTTGGCAAAATATCCTTCCTGTGCCTGTCAAACCCACAATTTACAAAATATGAGGAGTTAGAAGAACTTCTTTATATTTCTGGAAAGGGGAAGAAATTTGCTATCTGATGGAAATGCTTTTAAGGGACCTTAATTATTTAAAATATATAAAAATTCAGATTGAAGCACCAAAGGGGGAAAATGGTGTTAGTTGACCAAAAATAAGTGTGAGCTTATTTTGGTCAACACGTCCTTGATGTAGAATGGGAGTCCTTACCCTATTTGGAAGCTTTGAATTTTCACGGGTAGGAAAAAGTTCACAAAGGTCTCAAATTTCATCTAGATCTGCCAACGATATTTTCTTAAATCCCTATGAATATCCATGAATCTTGTTTCTTCTTTGGCATTACTCTGATTTTGGTAATTTTTATCTTTCTAGGCTTGCTCTTCTCTAAGAGCAAGGATATCTTATCCTCCCTATCTGGCTTGCAAAACACCTCATACGTTGTTTTCCTCCATTCCTCATAATTAAATGCTATTACCTCAACTTGGTGTGGAAGTTCTTCTAATTTTCCACTAATTCTGAGAGCCTTGATTGCAGCCAGAGCACATATGATACCCAAGGACCCATCATACATTCCAACATCAACAACTGTATCCAAGTGAGAGCCAATGAGAAGTTTTGGGCCACTGGAATTCACTTCATTAGTCCTCCCATGTACATTTCCCATTTTATCTATCCATGTTCTTAGTCCAACATCCTACATCCATTCTTCAAGAATCCCATTTTGACGCACTCTTGGGGATGCTAGCAAAGGTTTGGGGATATGGATTTACAACTACCAATAACATTTTCTTGAAAGTTTCTAATCCTTTTCAACGAACCCATTCTATGCATATGTTGCAGTCAATGTTGTCCACAAAGCCACATATTATTATTATTATTATTATATTTTTAAAGACGTTCTTTCAAAGAGTTCGTGTACATGTCAATGCTTCCACATTTTTGCATACATATCTATCGAGCACTAAAGAACTACAAAATCGATGAGATTCCTCTATCTTTTTATGCTTTGCTGGACGTCCATACTATGTTACAGAGCTCAGATTTTGGCAAAAGTTGGGAGGAGACTAGCAAATGTAAACTGATTAGGTTAGATCTTGTTTGTTGCAATAGTGAAATAGTGTGATTGTTCCATGAGGAAACCCATGTCTTCTGTACGCTGTCATTGCTACGACTATCCAATTTCTGCTAGACTTGCAATGTTACTTGGGCTTCAACGTATTTACTGCCTCTGGACCGCAATAAAGTGTTTGTATTATTATCCAAGGAAAGTGATAGGTTTGACTGGCCGTTGAGGGTTCCCATGTTCTATACCTGCTCCTGCTACACGCCAACTTCCCTCCCCCACACGCCTCCACCTACTCACCATAAATTCTCCAACCACTCCCACTCAACTTCCCCTACGCTTCCCCCTTTTATTATTTTATTTCATTTTTTATTTTTAATTTAAAACAAACGTTGGACACTACACATAGTAACTAATTAGTCTCGTACCAATAATCAACAAAAACATAAATACACTAATACCATATCAATTAACTAATCTAGTATCAATAATTAATAAACAAACAAATATACTTATACCATAGTAATTAACTAATAACTTACTAATATTAAATATCTATAAACTTTTAGTACCCAAATTTTAAGACTTAAAGCGCTTGAAAATAATCATTTGACATTTATACTAATGTACTCCCATTTACACATAAATTTTCTTGTTCTTAAATACATCCCACTCAATTCCAATACATTGAGTCCGCTAAATCGGCACTTGTCACCCAATTTAACACTTTAAAACCAATGCACCTCACACTTGGCACATTTATAAATAGATGGCCACTCATATCATGTCTTAGATAAGCTAAACATGGGAAAAGTTACTTGGCAGGGGCATCATTTTGCATCGAGGATAACCGCTGGCCGAGCGGAGTGCCTTATCTAGCGGGCACATTCTTGTTTTTGCTGATGTGGTAGATTGGGGCCTACCGTTTAATCAAACTGTGCAAACCGAAACCTTCCGTTACCGTCAATAATTCTGCTGAGGATTTTAGTTTTATTTGAATTGATATTTTTCCTTCTACTTTCAGGCACATTGATCTGACTTTGGGCAGGGGAGAGAAAGTTGCAGGCTCGTGTACGCTGAGCATATTGATTGTTTAGTTTTACCTTTCCCGGCGACTCAATATGAAGAGACACTTTACTTCCGTTTGTAGATCCTGAATAACATATACACTGTAAATAATTTTTGACGACAAGAAAATAGTTTTACTTTTAATTATGTGCTAGCATATAGCAGTAAAGAAGCTACCTTGAGCATTTCTTTCAAAATCCCGCCATCCTCCTCCTGAGGTAGTATTTTCTTCTCCTCAATGGCATTCATGCTTTTCATAGAAAATAGTTCGCTGCAGATCAATAAAATTAGACACGGATTTTATGCTCTTTCTAAATAAGATCATCTTCTCTCTCAAATTTTCTGATGATGATCACAGAATGTGAGGCGAAACGTCGATAGAAAAACTCTCGCAGAGTTCTTAAATGATGATAAACTTACATTCAATTGCCTTCAGATTTTTTAATACAAAAAACCATTGTATTTACCTCTTGAGCATAAGGCCAGCATCTTTGAGCCAGTACTCCATGGCTCTCTCTGAATTATGACGGCGCCTGAACCGCTCTCCATTTGTGATAACGGTATCTGTCATATGCTTCAATAAGTGATCAAGAAGACCCGTATCCCCAATGTGCTTCCGTGCCTCTTCTCTCAGCGCAGGTCGCAAGATCGGCTAAAGATCCTCTTGTACGAAAGACCTCCAGCATGAACCGCCTTCTAAAGCTTTAAAGAACGAAATTTATTGTATCTTTTTCGGCTGCATTAGTTTTGAGTTTTAAGCTGCTAAAGATTTTTCATTAGGGTTTCATTTTGTTGTACGAGATAATGACTTAAAGGTTTGCCGATGAGTTTCTTCTTCACTCGCTCAAAGATACGAACTATTTTGACTGCCAGCTTGTTGAATCCGTTGCAAATATTTGCAAAGTCTTCGTTAAATCTGAGTATTTAAAGCTGAATGAGGCGCAGAGAAGGTAATTACTTTATAGCATTTGATTATTTGTAGATTTTTGTGGTCGATCTCGTAGATGCCTCCCTCCTTTATCCTTCCGCCATTTTTGTCTGAAAAATTCATCACGATAAGTCGTTTAAATTACGCATGCAACAGAGCCAAAATAATTGCTAGACAAATTTAGCAGATTTCATTATGAATACAGACCAGAATCATCTACTTCTTCACAAACGACGTCTTCTTTATTGTTTGCATCCTCTGACCAGTAGCGTCTCGGTCTCCTTTTCTTTCCGGTGCTTCCCCGTCGGTGCTGGACAAAGATTTTGAGATGCTCTAAATTCTGAATAAGCTGTCATAATAACAAACAATTGTGAATGAAAACCTAGGTAATTTGCACTGCGTGTCAAAAATAATCTACAAATAATCAAATGATATAAAGTAATTACCTTCTCTGCGCCTCATTCAGCTTTAAATACTCAGATTTAACGAAGACCTTGCAAATATTTACAACGGATTCAACAAACTGGCAGTCAAAATAGTTCGTATCTTTGAGCGAGTGAAGAAAGAAACTCATCGGCAAACCTTGAAGTCATTATCTCGTACAACAAAACGAAACCCTACCGAGAAATCTTTAGCAGATCAAAACTCAAAACTACTGCAGCCAAAAAGGATACAGTAAATTTCGTTCTTTAAGGCTTTAGAAGGCGGTTCATGCTGGAGGTCTTTCGTACGTGAGGATCTTTAGCCTATCTTGCGACCTGCGCTGAGAGAAGAGGCACGGAAGCACATTGGGGATACGGGGCTTCTTGATCACTTATTGAAGCATATGACAGATACCGTTATCACAAATGGAGAGCGGTTCAGGCGCCGTCATAATTCAGAGGGAGCCATGAAGTACTGGCTCGAAGATGCTGGCCTTAAGGAGATACGCAAACAGGCTGGCATTCAAGATCCTTGGTGGATTCCTCCTTCCGGGTGGAAGCCCGGAGATATAGTGCCTCTGAATGGTTACGGAGCAGGCATGACGCCCTTTGAAGCAGAAGAAATGAGGACTATTAAAGAGGAGCTTATTATGCTCAAGAGGTAAATACAATAACACAGGAATGGAGAGGAACAAGAAAAATGTGTTAAAAGACGCTCAGAAACAACGAAAAGGCACCACTAAATGCCTAATATGAACCAATAATTAAGAAGAATAGAAATGCGTAGTACCTTTTCAATTGTAAAATTAATAACCAATCACATACCAAAAATTAGATGTTTATTTTTTTTGGGGGTTGTTTCACAACTTTAATGTATGAGCTTCTTCTTTGGTTTGGGGCATATAGTTTTGGGGCATTTTGTTTGTTTATGCTATTTCACATTTGTTCCTTTCTTATTTATTTAATGGTAATAAGTTTTTTAATTCCTCAAGAGTGTTAATAACATTCTTGGATTTTGTTGTGTGGTCCGTTTTGATTAGAGTGCTTGATTTCTTTGTCTTCAAAACATTAACCTCTAATAATATATTTTTTAATTATTGGATTCCGAGATGGTTGATTAATCTCATTAATTATGCATGTAATTTAGGTAAATTTGATGGATTAAGTTTAGGGGAAACATGTGGATAATTGTTGTGATATGAATGTTTTTTAAATTATAACATTTAATGATTAATTTCATTTATGATATGTGGTTAATTAATTGTGTGAATTAAATGAATTTTGAATTATATGATTATATGATGATGAGGCTCGATCAATTTTTGTGTGTGTGAGATGTGATGAGGAGAACAAGTATCCTCGCAAAAACATGGATACCTAGAGGGAGGATATCATCAAGGAGAGAGGAAGTAGACATGGTGCAAACATCTCATTATAGAAAAACAACTTGAGAACCAACACACATGCAAGTATGTCACTTGCATTGTTAGCTTGCATTAGTGTGCATGCATTGATAGATTTGGGCATCTTGTTTGTGTTCGGCATTAATCGTGAGTGATTGAATTTCTTATGCTTGGTTGTTTTTGGGGAACAAGCAACGTTGCACACTTCGCTAATACCATGTTGAGTGATGCTAAGTCACTCGGGGCATCCCAATCAACATGCACCACTTTATTCGTAGCACTTTTATTTTAGACTATTATTGTCAAATAATCCATATTGTGATTAATTAAACTAATTTTAACTAGCCACTTTTATGTTTTTTGCGCAAATTTGATTGGCAGGGCTGTTTAACTTGTTTTAATGGATGTTAATGCATCACGAGTGCATAAGTACTGAACCAACATTACAGATTAACTATCCCTACGCGATTAAACAAAACGCCAAATCACAACATACACTACTTGACTAAATCTTACGCTTAGGTGTAGCTCGTTAAATAAAAACAAAAATATAGCGCATTGGATTGACCCCATATGTAGTGCCGCCATTAAATATTAATAAAATATAATCAAATTTAAGAAAAGGGGAGGAATTGATTGGGAGTAGTTGGAGAGAGTTAATGGGGGATGCGCGGCTGAAGGAGTCTTGGCATGTGGAGGAGCTCTTGCAAGGTATGGGTATCCACGTGGAATTTAGGCCTATCATTTTCCTTGCATAATAATACAAGCACTTTGCTTAAGGTCCAAAGGCCAAAACCACGCTGAAACCCAAGTTCACGTTGTAAATTTTAGAAGTTTTGGATAGTTGCAGCTAGGGCACATGAAGCTGTTGCGACATCCTTGAAGCTGCAAGATTCATCAGTAGCTCCAATGATGGTTTCTTTGGTCATGACTGTTCCCCACGTCTTTCCATTTGAAGAGAGGGTACAAATGTTCCGTGAGTTTGTTAAAGCGGATAAAGCATCTCGAAGAGGTTGTTGGACCTGGACCAGGATCTATTGAGATAGCAGTGCATTGTGACCACATAGTGGAGGATGGTTTTTCCCAATTAAATTCCCTTGGATCAAAACTAAAATTTTATATTAATGTTTCTTGTTTCAATGAGTGTGGCCTTCCAGAGGCAGGGTTGGATTATGGAGGCCTGTTTAAGGAATTTCTGACAGATTTGGCAAAGGCGGCTTTTGATCCTCATTATGGGATTTTTATGAAAATGTCAACTGATGAGAGACTGCTCTTTCCACATCCACAAGCTAGACTCCTTGGAAATGGAATACAAATGATCGAGTTTCTTAAAAGAATTGTAGGTAAAGCCTTGTATGAGGGAATTTTAATGGATTACTATTTCTCTCACGTTTTTGTGTGAAAGCTACTTGGTCGATATAGCTTCCTTGATGAGCTTTCTGGTCTTGATCCCGAGCTGCACTGGAATCTTATGTACCTGAAGCACTATGAAAAGGGGTTTTTTTGTCAGATGTTGTATTTGCAAGTGCCCTAGTTAACATGGCTGTAAAATATGGAAGCAAACATAACGGATGGGAATTGTTTGAGCAAATGCGTTTGGATGAGGGTGTGGAAGTCCGTCAAAGTGCAATGCAAAGAGGAATCTGCCACAGGCTGTAGTTGCAAAATGCTCTGTTAGACATGTATGCATACGTGGGAGCATTTCAAAGGCACTAGACTGTTGGACATAAGGCCTCAATGAGATGATTTCTCATGGGCTGCGTGGACTTCCGGCCAAACAAAAAATAAAGAGGATCTGTTAAAAGGCTTCAAAGACTTCAAGCAAAAATGTGATTGGCAGAGGCGAAGCCAACTCTGTAACCGTGGTCAACACCGCTATGTCTACGTTAAATGGTAGGTTTGGAACAGAGTATGGACACTCATCAAAGCATAACGAACAGAGGAAGCTTGTCGGATGTTGTAGTTGCGACTACCTTTGAAGAAAAGTATGCAGAAGCACGAGGTGCGTGGACAATTTGACAAAAGTTTTTAAAGAAATGTGATTTTATAGAATGTAGTGATTGCAGGATAAATAGTTTTCTTGTCAATTCTTGAGGAATTTCAAATAAGTGCATTTTCCATATGTCTTTCCCTGAATTGCCATCTTTGCACGAAATGCACAAAATGGTTGATGGAAGAGCCTTTTGAACAATTTTATACCAACATGGGAGCTTGATCTAATGTATGTACGAGGCATTCACTCTTGGAATATCAAATTTCATCTTTCATGGACATGGGGTTTCTCAGTAGACAATGTTGTTGTTTTTCCAAATGCAGCGAAGAGGTGTCCAACTTGACCTTTTCCCCCTTGCCAACATGCTTCTAACCTATGCAAAATAAGAGCTTTGCAATGAGATATGTGTACTAAATGTGGCAACATAGATTAACACAAGTGTTGGTCGGGGTGGTTAGAAGGATTGAAATATCCTAAACAAGGATGTATCTTGAATGGTCCAAAATAGAGGATTTTTCGATGCATGCGAACTGTTTGACAGATTGCCAAAAGAGAGTTGGAGCCTTGTAGAATGCGGGTAAACCCACCTGGAGCACCACTTGCACTACGGACGCTGGTATTGCCAGGCATGGTCTCCTTACCTTTATCTTTTATAATTTTCGTATAATTTGGTTATTCATTTGCAATAAAATAAAAATATTAAACTATTAGATACTCAAACAATTGGATATTTTAACCAGACGACTAGTGCAATCAATAAAACAACACCTCATAATTTATGCTACCGACTTACAATTTGACCCTCAACCGTGTCGCGACCACAACCTTATGCATTGCTAAACCTAGGGTGTCAAAATTTGGTGTTCATGTCCGTTGGTATTGGCGAGAACTAGATGAGTCATCAATTAAAACAACCATTTCTATCTACCTTGTAAAGTTAGAAAAATGCAATTTCTAGAGACGTACAAAACAACATAGTGTGCCCCATAAAAGAGATGTCAAGTGTCGTATGTGTTCCTTGTTATGAGGAGAGTCGCATCAAGCTGTAGATTGACCCCAATCGACCGTTTATACTCTCTTCGCCGCTCCTCTAGGAGCCCTGTTACCCCGTTTTACACTTTTAGGAAGCTGTTAAAACTGAAAAGTTGAGTTTCGTTTCGGCTAGCCTTTTGGACCCTAAGCAACGAAATGATTTTCCTCCTTCGTAAACCTCTAGTATTTCTACTAGAAAATTGCGTACAACATTAAATTTGGTGGAATTTTTTTCCGAAATAGTTTGGAAATAGGGTTTTGTAGGCCTCTAGTTGTAGTTTGACTAGGTCAAACTAGACCAATTACTACCGGTGGCTTTGGAAAACTCATCGTCGTTTGCAACTCATTTGTCAGTTCCTATTTTTCACAACTCCGACGTATTCTCCATATATAGGAGGGCATGTAGGAACCTTCTCCATGGAGATTCCAACCATTGAAAGTCAGTTTTGGATGAGGTTTCTTAGCCCTCGAGCTAAAATTGGTGGTTGTTGCAACTAGCCCAATTACAACCGATGGCCCCGGAAAACTAGCCATCAATTGTAAACCATTTTCCAGTTCCTAATTCCATCAGTTCCTGTGAATTCTTGGTATAAAGGAGCAAACGTAGAAATTCACTCGTTCTACATTTGCTTATCGGAAGATAGTATTTGAACGTGGTTTTTTAGCCTCCAAGCCAAAATGAGACGTTTTTGTAACTAGTAGAAAAATGTAAAATAAGGTCACAAGACTCTAGACAAGACAATAAACCATCGTGAAAACTATTGAAACGTATAAGTAATTGTATGAAACTCTTCGCATGTGGCTTGTGGTGTGTGACTTTTAGAAAAATAGTGTTTCTCTCTCTTCCCTATCTCTTTCTCTCTCCTTGGTTAAGAAATGAAGTGAAATGAAATGAAATGAATATATGTCTCTAACCCTCTCCTTTCGAATGCAAATTATTATTATGTAAATGGGAAACTAAAAATGTTAATTATGCTAGATTTAGGTGGATGCCATGCCAACAATTTATCGTTGATTTCATGCTCACATGGTTTTGCAAGATGCAAGTAAGATGGTGAAATGACGTGGTTATAATTCATTGTGTATTATTGTAATTTATATATGTTAATGGGATGTGTGTGTGTGTGTCTTGCTACTTTACAATAAAGCTTATTATTGAAATTTGGTAATATGTATGAGATGTTAGTTTTAGGGTGCTTTGGGAAATGTGCATTTAACCATAGGTGTCATTTTGATTCAGATATATGTATGGAAATAAAAAAGGGGGTTGAGCATATATGTTAAATGAAATTGAATCTAATATCTTATAGTGCATTTCCAGTGTGCAATTGATGATTAAATAATTGGTGTGTTGTGTTCCTTACCTTGAAAATGTAATAAAGAAATCTAAACGAAATAGTCAACCCTAGTATAAATTCATGTATAACTATTCTTCCTGTGTGATTCTTTTTAGCATAGAAAACTAAAACCTTAGGATGAACTTAAATCTTTACACTTGATGACACCTTCTAATTTAGGTAAATAAGAGTCCAAGTTTGAGTTGTCGTCATAGCCTATATGCTTAGCGACATTTTTGTGAACCAACAGTTAAGAACGACATGGTTAAAATTTGTTTTGGGTATGTGGTCCCCTCCTAGGATTGATAGTTGTGTGTGCAGTAAGGAGAATGTGATTTCCTTAAGGTGGTACTCTATGGGTAACCAAACTCCAACATAATGTAAAACCCTCTTGGTCGGGCACACGTGTAGAGTGAAGAGTGTTAGGTGGCAAGATCACCAACTACCCTTGAAAGTCACCTTTAAGAGTTGGGATCATAAATGAACTTGATACCCAATCTCAATTGTCATTTGGGTTCTATGATGCAATACTAAGAGTTAATGGTGAAACTTAACAACATTTTAGTGTATGATTAGTTTGAGAAAACGTAACCATAAGATGATGTGCTTGGAGAAAGGTGAAATTTAGGTCGTTCTCTTATCGTGTTTAAACCATCTTGTGGTGAGAAATGAGACCCACGTTGTGTAAACTCTAATGTGAACCTTAACCCCTTAAAACGATGAACTACTCCATCTTGCTCTCCCACTAGTCCTATTAGGTAATGGATGTCGATGTTCTTAGAGACAAATCCCTAAGATAGGGACTAGTAGTCTCATGAGGATATAAATGTCCCTATTAACAAATAGGCTACACAATTCATTACAAAAAGCATATGAACCTAGTTAGGGAAAACCCTCTTAAGTTGGACATAAACAATACTCAGAAACCTAATCTAGAAACAAAAATAAGGAAGTATGTTGCCATGTTAAGTTCCTTTGAATCCTTAATTAATTGTTGGAGCATAACTATAGTAAAATTATAATTGACGCTTGACCTTGGGAAGTGTAATCGTGGGATGTTATTCCATAGGAAAGTGAAACATGATCTTCCTTGTAATGTGATTAAACCCTCTTGTTGTGGATAAAGAACATATTTTGTATATAATCCTTAGTGGGTACTAAATCAACTATAAATTTATAAATGAGTGAAAGAAACACAACCCTAAATCCTTAAACAAAAAAATGTGAACTTCACATCCTTTGGACTTACACTTGTTCCATTGTGTAACAGAGGTATGATATAAGATCAAGATGCATGCCCTTAGGAGTGAATCCTAGGGATAATACCTAGTAGCCTTGTGTGTATGTAAATAGCCCTGTGTGTAAATAAATATCCTATTAACGAATGAGTGAATTAAACAAGTAATTGAAATAATGTAGATGATCCTTATTTAATGAGTTACACCGTAAGTTAAATGTTAAACAATATAGAGGAAATCTAGAAAAAGGAAAATGAATGTATGATTCTCACATTATGAGCCTTCCTAGAACTTAAGTTAAAGATTGAAACATGATTTTAATAAATGTGTAATCCTAAAAATATTGTGCCGTGGGAAGACCCTATCTATAAGTTTATACTGTAGTTGAATCGTTATGTTGTGCCTTTTTATTTAAAAAAAAAATGACCTTGTTGTGCATCACGTGTTTCATGTTATCTATGTGGGTTATTGTTTGTGCATGCATATCTTGTGTTGTGCGTTGTCCGAAGTGATCCCTGTAGTGTCAAGTATACTACAATGTAAGTTAAAAGAAAAATTCTTGTATTTTTATTGTTGTGATTGTGTGTGTAAAATGTGGACGTTACACCATAATAAAGATAAAAATCCAATAATATGTGTCGCATATTTCGCCTTGTATGAGTGGCGGTGACAATCAATTGTTTTTTCTTGATGATTTTTATAAGATTACGACTTGAGAATCATTCGCATTTCAATTAAAGGGTGAATTGGTTTTGGGGTCGGTAAACAAAGCACACTTGTCTTTGGTGATAATTTTTTTCTTCACCAAATCATAAGGCAATTTGTTTGCATAAAAATTGTGATAATTGGTTTTGTGTTCCTACCATATGTTTATTTGACTCATCACGACATCAATTTGAGATATTAACGATTTCAATGACAATGCAAGAGTTTGGCGGTGGGTACTCATGACATTGGAGTTTCTTAAGGTTTCTATTAAACCTTGAATTTGAGCTTTGTTATTTTGAATTTCCCCTATCGAAAACTCTCGAGTATTAGGAGGATGTCTAGGAATTGAAGGAGGTGTTTGACGTAGGTTTTCTTCATCCTCCTCTACCGGTGAAGGAGGGTTTTCATGTGAAGAGTTTGGATCCAAAGTGAAAACAAAAATGATAAATTAGCAAAAATGCAAGCAAAAATAAGGTTAATCACTATGACTACCCCGAATTCGGTTTAAACTTACCTCTTGGACTCTCCTCCATCATTGATTCATTGTGTGGAAGGATTTGAGCTTGCCAAAACCTACTCCTATTATTTCTCGCTTGTGTTTATCGCTTTGTTGTGTTTTTTGATCAAGAGAAAAATGTATAAGGCTCCGTCTTGATCGAGCCTTTTTATTTGTTTACAGTCATAACATGAGCGTGTTATAACGTGCTCATGTTATGGCTCAAAATCGCCTAACCATGACACAATCACTTTACAACTAGATCACGTTATAACGCAACCCAGTCATAACACGAGCACGGTATATGCAAAATGCCTCAAAACATATTTTTCTTGCCTCATTTTGGTCTTTCATTTGCATGCACATACCCGTAATCCCATTCTTTTGAGATGTATATTTTACATGTTAATCCCAAATCTCAAAGAGGGGAATACATTCCACTCCTCATATCCATATAAATGTTATTGGAGCATGCACAATATTCCTACATGATTTATCGTGATATCTCAATTAACTGATTTAACTTTTGCTTACAGGAAACCCTATTTTATTGGTTATTAATTTAAAATTAAGATATCAAGCCATGATTAAATTAAGCCTCAATATATTAAACTTAATTTTAGTTTTTAACAATGATCAAGTTTTTAAATTATTAATATACACTGAGATACTTAAGTATTAAATGCAATAAGTTTTTAATTGTTTAATTATTTCAGGAACCTTTGTTGAAATAGCTTTTTTGACATCTCTTCACAATATTTTTCACTGGATTCTTGCTAAATTTCCTGTAGGTTCCACTATACATCAGCTGATCCTTTATTTAAGCCAGAGAATAAGCTTTATCCATGCAAACACCTGCACTACCATTACCTGCCTTCGTATTGATAGAATTTCCTAAGTTTTAAGATCCGAGAATTCCTTAAAAAGACATTATTTTTGTGGTTTCGTGGAGCGTAGGGCGATGACACAATGATGTCTGATTACCTCTGTTGTTTCTGCTTGAAGTACCTTCAGCAAACATTAACTTCATTTTATAAACCTGATTGTGCACAATATTATAATACTATATTCATGCAATTACAATGTAATATAAATTGTGATCTTACTTCTACATATAAATCCTATTGTCTTCTCACTAATATTAATCTATTAACCTCATTATGAAAGTCTTTTGAAAGCCATAAATGTTTGCCAACTACAAAATAATAAAAATTATAATTTTGCTCTTACATATATAAATTTTAATAGCTTATTTCAAATAAAAAACAAACAGATTGAAATAAAATTAAAGCAAAAAAAAGGAAAAAGGAAAAAGATAACGATTTCAGAACATATTAGCTCTCCCAGGAAGAAAACGGATGTAAAGCAAAATTGGAATTCTCCAATTTTAAATCAAGACCTAAGCCACAAACACACATATCTAATTTAATCCCAAATGGCAGACCTAACATAAATAAAAGATAGTACAATCAATACACACAAAAGGACTATACAAAATGAAAAAGGTTGGAGTAAAGAACTATCAAGAGATGCTCTCCTCGTCATCTCCAAGTACTAGATTGATTGTAAGCCTTTCTCTTGCAAATCCTGCTTGCCATGCATCTTTCCGTTTCCTTAAAGCATCCCTTTTCTTTTGCTTTTCATTCCAAAGAAAAACAGGCTTCCTGAAAAACAGTTCAATGTCATGACTACTCCATGGTATTATAAGATAGGGCTTTAACAAAACAACCCATCAATATATAGGCAGCAATGCATACTATACATCTGATTTTATGAAGTCAACATCATGCTAACTCTCCAAACACACAGCAAAAACGTTTCTTGGAAACTGAAGATAAAACTTGATTCCTTCTTATCACTGCATGTTTAATATTATACAATTTGTTATAGTGAAAGCCTGTGTTTACAGTTTGCTTCACTTAGCATCACCAATAATCTGCACAAGAACATCGTCCTTGTTTGAAATGATGGAACCGGTTCGCATCTCTCACAACAATTTCTCTTGACACAATCTTGGAGATAAACTTGGCTGCAGTGTGGCAGTCATCACATACTCGGAGGTTCTTGACCACTGTAAGAGTTGTTCCAGGGGATGTGTTTACCAATCCAAATGCAATTGCCAACTTCTCACTATGGTGGCCAAGGAATAATTCCTTTTCCTCCTCCTCAACATCACTCAGTACCTGTCTTGAATCTGGAAAATACCCTGCTGCCTTCATCTCCCCTGACAATTTCTCTAGCTTTGCATGGATATCTTTTGTTTGTTGGTGTGACCTGTCTCCTACACAAAAAACATGTACCATTTTACGGACTTCAACCCAACTACATCCAGGTATCTTTTTAGTTCCTCTATCTTTCATCAATCTCCTTACCTTTTTAACATCACCCCACCTGCCCACTTCTGCATAGATGTTTGACAGGAGAACATAAGGTGCAGCATTTTTAGGATTCAACTCAAAAAGGAGAGTTGCTGTAGATATCCCAAGTCCTATATTCTTATGTGATCTACAAGCGCCAAGCAAACACACCCACACAACCGAGGCAGGTTTAATTGGCATTTTGATAATAAAGTTTAGAGCTTCCTCAATATAGCCAGCGCGACCAAGAAGGTCAACAATGCATATATAATGATCCATTGTAGGCATTGTGCAATAAGGGTCACTCATACCATTGAAATATTTACAGGCCTCATCAACTAAACCTCCATGGCTGCATGCAAATAAAACACAAACTAAACTTACATGGTCTGGGTATGTTCCTGAGTGCTTCATCAGTTCAAATAGTTTTAGAGCATCTTTACAAAATCCATGCATTGCATATCCTGCAATCATTGCATTCCATGAGACTGCATCTCGTTGAGATATTTTGTCAAACAGTTTACGGGCCTTCTGTATGCTTCCACATTTTGCATACATGTCTACCAGGGCACTCGCAACTACCACATCTGACAAAATTCCACTTTTGATTATGCTTTGATGGATGTCCATACCCTGTTCCAAAGCTCCCATTTTGGCACAGGCTGGGAGGATGCTGATAAAGGTTGTGGAGTTTGACTTTACACCTGCCACTTGCATTTTCTTGAAAGTTTCCAAGGCCTTTTCAACAAGTCCATTTTGTGTATACCCTGCAATCATTACAGTCCATGAGACTACATCTGGTAAAGGCATTTCTTTGAAAAGCCTTGAAGCCTCGTCAAGAACACCATTTTGTGCATATCCTGCAATCATTGCATTCCATGATACTACATCTCGTTTAGAAATTTTGTCAAACACTTCACGTGCCTTCTGTATGCTTCCACATTTTGCATACATGTCTACCAAGGAACTTGCAACTACAACATCTGACAGAAATCCACTTTTGATTATGCTTTTATGAATGTCCATGCCATGTTCCAAAGCTCCCATTTTTGCACAGGCTGGAAGGATGTTGGCAAAGGTTGTAGAGTTTGAGTTTACACCTGCCAATTGCATTTGCTGAAAAGTCTCCAGGGCCATTTCCACAAGCCCATTTTGTGTGTGGCCTGCAATCATCACATTCCATGAGACTGCATCTCGGCTAGGCATATTTTTGAAATGCCTTGAAGCCTCATCAAGAAGATCATTTTGTACATATCCTGCAATCATTGCATTCCATGTGATAGCATCTCGTTGAGACATGTTGTCAAACAGTTTACGTGCCTTCGTTATGCTTCCACATTTTGCATACATGTCTACCAAGGCACTCCCAACTACAACATCTGACAAAAATCCACTTTCTATTATGCTTTGATGGATGTCTATACCCTGTTTTAAAGCTCCCATATTGGCACAGGCTGGGAGGATGCTGGCAAAGGTTGTGGAGTTTGGCTTTACAGCTGCCAATCGCATTTGCTTAAAAGTCTGCAAAGCCTTTTCAACAAGCCCGTTTTGTGCATATCCAGTAATCATTACAGTCCATGACGCCACGTCTCTTTCAGGCATTACTTCAAAAAGTTTTAAAGCCTTGTCAAAATTACCATTTTGTGCATATCCTGCGATGATTGTAGTCCATGTGATGATATTTCTATGAGGCATTTTGTCAAACAGCTCCCATGCCTTGTGTATGCTTCCACATTTTGCATACATGTCTATTAGGGCACTTACGACGACAACATCAGATAAACATCCACTTTCAATTATGCCTTGATGGATGTCGATACCCTGTTCCAAAGCTCCCATTTTGGCACAGGCTGGGAGGATGCTGGCAAAGGTTGTGGAGTTTGACTTTACACCTGCCAATTGCATTTGTTTAAAAATCATCATGGCCTTTTCAACAAGTCCATTTTGTGCATACCCTGCAATCATCACATTCCATGAGACTACATCTGGTTGTGGCATTTGTTTGAAAAGCTTTAAAGCCTCGTCAAGAACATCATTTTGTGCATATCCTGCAATCATTGCATTACATGCTATAGCATCTTGTTCAGAGATTTTGTCAAACAGTTCACGTGCCTTATGTAAGCTTCCACATTTTGAATACATGTCTACCAGGGCACTTGCAACTACAACATCTGAGAAAAACCCACTTTCCATTATGCCTCGATGGATATAAATACCCTGTTCCAAAGTACCCATGTTTGCACAGGCTGGAAGAATGCTGGCAAAGGTGAACTGATTGGGTTGGACATCTGTTCGTTGCATATCATTAAACATTGTCAATGCCTCATGAGGACATCCATGTCTTCGGTAAGCTGTAATCATCACATTCCATGAGAAGCTGTCGCGTTCTGTCATTTCGTCAAACACTTCACGAGCATCTAACAAACTACCAGATTTGATATACATGTTGATAAGCTTATTTTGGAGAAATGTGCGTGTAGCAAATGCAAATCCCCTGTCAATGATGAAAGAGTGGATTTTCTTACCCTCTGAAAGCGCATTCCTGGCAATGCAGGTGTTCAATAGTTGAAGATATGTGTTAGAGTCTACAGGGGGATTGTGTGTGGAAAGCACAATGTCCACAACATCCTTCAACCGACCCTCTCTACACAGTGCTCCCAGATTGAGATTGAGATTGGCAGCGGATGGCATCGTGTGATTATACTTGAAGCCTGTCTTGTTCATTTTAATCCTACTTCTGCCACAGTGACATTGAAACTCAATCGCCATCACCGTCTTCGTCCTCAAACGGGGTATTATAGCCATTTATTTATTTCTGCGAATCAAACCCCATACTGATAATTGGTTTGTCAGGGGTGATATTGGTTTGTTGAGGTAAACTTCCATGCTGCCCTGGGGAAGGATTTCGATTTCTAATGTCGAATTTCACCCACTTGTTATTTACCAATACCATGTTACACAGGTTAGGATTTATGTTGTCAATTTGTTTTCTAACCTAGTTATGAAAAATAAACATATTCTTGCGACTGAAAATTTGGAGAAGCTAATTTTTAGGATTTCTGCAAGATCTGCTGAAAGTTTTTTGAGAAATAGTAATCTAACCTGTAATTTAACTTCGGTGTAAATAAAAATTCAAAATTTAGATTTTGAAACCCAATCGAAAATGTTCTTAGTCTAACTGGTGCCAATTATTGGGTTCAAGTCCAGGTGAATTTGGCAGATTGGTTACCCGATTAAAGTCCAAGAAACTCAATATTTATGCACCTAATACAGAATGACGCTAAAAGCCAATGAAAGATCTGTATATTTATCTTTCAATCAAACAATTGAACCCTGAAAACCTCTTGTACAGCACAAGATCTTATTTTCCACAAGACCACATAACTGTAAAAAGTTGCCAAAGTTTCTCTACTGAATTTCTAAGGCATGTACCATTTCCATTTTCTGAGCTGATTACTAAACCAAAGTTGGATTTTCGTTAGGATTTAATGTTGAGTAGAATTTCTGGTTCTCGAGTAAGCAACCTTCAAAATATTGCACTGGTGTTACACTTGAAACACATTATTTTCATAATTGTTATGAGCCTTAATGGCATCTAGAGACTTTGTGACTCTTATTCTCAATCACTATACACTCTTGAGCCTCTTTTGGGTCTCAACAATTCTTGAGACACACTCAACCCCCATGTAGACTCATTGTGACTCTTTTTAAATAAACAACTCTCTTATGTAACATGTGTGTGCTCCAATTACACTAAGATGTCACACTTGAATATGACAAAAAGTTAAGTATTTTTATGGGTTATGATGGTACTTTAGAGACTTTGAACACCTTAATCTCTTCCAAAGCAATACTTCAAATTGGTTTGGGTATTTACACACTGAACAATCTCCGACGACCTTGTAATTACATTAAATGTGATTGTGGCTCTCCTTATAACTTTTGTAAGGCTCAAGATACCTAACTCCATTAAAATGGTGTCCTTGTGATTATGTTCCCATGCCCGAAATTTAAATTTGAATCTAAACTCTCTTTCTTTCATCCCAAATCACATTCTCAAGACTTAGTTACCATTTTATCCTTCATTTTGTGTCCCAATTGATAGCTTGTCATCCAAGCTTTCCAACGAGTCCTCATTTGCATTGAATGACACCCTTTACAAATGTTTGAGGTCTTTGTAATTTCTCAAGAAGTATCTTCTTCATCGGCCTACTTCCATTGATCTCTTTATGCCTATGTGTGTCTTGGGTCCCCTTCTTCATTGTCAATATAAGGTGTCCCTATGTCTTAAGAAATTAAAAATGCTTTAAAATTATGTCCCACTTGGGACATGTTTCTCTCCCTGAGATCCTTGCACCCTTTCTTTGTTTATCTCCTTTTCTCTTTGGACCATGTCATCTGACAACATCTAATGTATGTAGTATCCCCATATCCTTCCTCATGATCTCTATGACCTACTCAATGATATACATAGACATATGGTATCATTTTTTATGCTTGTGTCCATAAGATCCTTAGGATTTTATGCTTGGGCTTTGCCTTTTGAAAGTATAGGTGAAACCCATGAATCTTCTCAATTTGGACTCACTCCAGAAATGTTAGAAGTTACTACAATAATAAGCAATAAAATAAACATAATATAGCTAATAAATCATTCGAATGAATTTTATATTAACATTCTTACAATTTACAAAGAGAAGTGGTCTACATATAGTAAAAGAAAACGTTGTAGTCTAGCTTTGCTTTTTACTATATGATATACATCTATGTGAAAACCTCCACTCGAATAGGCACACATGAGACAAGTGATCAAGTTATGAGTGTCACTTATCATAATCTAAGCCTATGAGGTGTGCAAAGTAGACTAAGTAAAAAAAGCTTAAATAAATATAAATAAACTAAGTAAACTTAAAATAAAAGGTGCATATATAAGTATTGCACCAACATCCTCCCTTACATTATACTGAGGGAAGTTAAAAGTAAAAAAAAGGGGCCTTGACAACTAGTTTTGATAAGGTATCCATGTATAATAAGTATAACTTAGAAAAAATGAGATACAAAACAAAGGTCTCTAAAAAAACTAGACTAGTACTATGAATACTACACTAAATGAGATGGAAGACATCACTAAAAAAAGTTCTAGATGGGATGAAATCCATCATTGAATAATATGTAAAAAGCGTAAGTGGAAATACTAGTGAATAACTCAAATATGCATGAGTGGTTTGAATACACTACTCAATCACCGAAGAATACACACATTGTATGTACCATAATAGCTCTAAGGAGATTGTCAATTTTTTAATGAGATGAAAAAAGTACAAAAGATTACATCAAGAATGTCATCAACTACCTGAATTAGATGATGTAATGTGCCAAGAGTAAGCATGGCTCAAAACATCCAAAGAAGTAGTATGATTATGCACATCCATTGGATTTGATGAAAGCTATCAACGAAGAATATATAAATTACAAGTGAAAAGACTGGTGAAGAACTCAAATCTGCTTGAGTTGTATGAATCCACTACTCGATCACTAAAGAATATAAGTTAACACTATATGTACTAAAATGGCTATAAGGAGACTATCAATCTATTGATTGAGGTGACGAAAGTTCAAAAAAAGTACACCAAAAATTCAAACTTGGATTGTCTTGACAATGCACACAAATTGTTATTAGATTATCTCCCATAGTTATTTGGGAAGCGTTGATAATGAACATGAATTATTGTTATAATGTCTCAAGAGAGGTGTGTTATCCTAGGAAATAATGATTATCAAGTATGTAGAAAATGGATTTGTGAAAAGGATTTCAAACAAATGCAATCAACATGTGTAATGTCACTCCATAACTCTCGCTTGCAGAAGATCGATACAAGCATGGACTCTATTCCTCCTCTCCTACTTGCTTATGGATTCTTCACTTCTTTCATAGTAGATAAATGTTAAATCTAGAATTGAGCTTATTATTTTATATTGTTTTTTAAGTCGTCTTACAAACTACATAAAATAGTTCCCGCATCATGCTTAACCTATGTTGAAAATTGACACTTTGGGTGGCGTGCCAAAATACCGTGCCATGGACTTAATAAGAACAAAACCTTAACACACTCACTTTGTTAATGTTTCATGACTAGTAAAATTGGAAAGGAAAATGAATTCTAAAATGCAAACTTGGAATGTCAAAATAACCTCTTATTCGACAAATGCCTCTAAAACTAACACATAAAAATCATCTACGAGACCTCCTTGCCACTTTTAAACTATAGTAACCTATTCCTTTTCATATAATGATCTCATTACAATTAATAAAAATATTTAAAACCATTGGAGAACAAGTGTACGAAGTGGGTTTTCGGCCTACTTCAAAAAACTGGTTACTAGGAGCAACCACTTACTACGATTGAACCCTCTAGGAATCACCTCGAATTTTATGCCTACAAATTCCAAAAGTAAAATTTGACCTTGTAAAACTCTTCATTTCTATATAGATAATTTTTTAGCACATTTCATTTTACTCCTTTTGTCCAAAAAGTGCATTTTGTACACCTATTTCTGAGCCAACTTGACTTAGTTTGTTGAAGGGAAAACAACCAAATTTAGCCAATTGGTTCCGGATAGAGTTGCAGGTTTGAGGTTTGGGTATTGGTTTTGGACCCGTTTATATTCTTTTGATTCGTTGTATAGTAGATAATATGGTAGGACTAATAAACGTCCCATCGGGAGGGTCTACACCCTTTTTCTAGGCCCATTCCATGGCTACTTGGGCTAATTTGCATAACATGGTAACGAAGACCCATGGACTGTGTTGACCCTCCAAGGTTCATTCAAAGTGTTAAACTCATTTATTATTTATAAATATGTATGATGAGTAGAACTACGTGGTTTGGGGTATACTTAAACAATTGGTTAGTGAAAATATGTAGTGGTGAATATGACATACATGTTAGCCTAGCCTCCTTAGGACAACAAAATAAGACACATGTTGAAAATAGTAAAACTTGTAATACATTGATTTATTTTTTGGAATTTTGGATGTTATGAATAATAATTGATTGTGTTGTCTCTCACCCTCTATGACCATGGAAATTTCTTTGGTTTACTCGTGTAAAAAAATGATAGTTTTCTCTATCTAATCTATTTCTAAATCATGAAAGGTTTCCTTGGTTTGAATAATATGGAAAGTAAATATTTTTTATCACTCCCTAACTCTAAATTTATGTTGTGAATTTTGATAGTGTGTTAGATATGAGAGGTAGGTCCATACCAATTTTTTCTCGACCCACATTTACGAAACCGACAAGTTGTAGGTAGCGTGCCAAGATTGGGATGATTGATGAATTCAGAGTTTTAAATTTTTTTATAGCTTGTAAAATGTGTAATATTGATGGAATAAGAAATGATTTCTATTTGAGTAATTGTACTTGTATAAAATGAAGAAAATAAAAGTTGGTCCGTATCCTGTTTATGTGGTGATTAACATAATGATGTAATTATACGTGGCATTTTATAGTACTATTGCGTCAAGAATTATACTTGGTTATCATGGTATTTTTCTTATCCATTGTGCATTTGTTGGTAGTAAACATGATCACTTAGACTATTTAACATTAAATGAGCTCTCTTAACCAAACCATCATGTTCCTAATCTCGGTAAACCATGTTATATGATGGAAAAATTGAAACAATCCCTTTGTAATCAAATTCAGTCCCATCTAGCTTGTCTAGTACTCAAGACACTTGTGTGAATGACCTTATTAAAATCTATAGGAAAGATTGTGCATCTTGACAAATGACACATAATAGTGTTGGTTTAAGAAAATATTTTGCAAGATGAGATTTCCTAGTCATCTACTAATGTTGTCCCTATATTGGGTTATGTTCCTTGTGATAATATTGGGCATGAAAAGTGTTAACTAGGTTTACGACAAGGTAATGTCGTTATTGTACAAAGTCCTTGTGATATGGGTATGTGTTATGCATCTAGTTTTGACCCTATGGTGGGTTGTAGAGGTTGTGATTAACAAGTGAATGGTCATCTATTTTGTACCGCATGAAAATTGAGTAAAGAGTGTTAATATTAGGTGTTTTACATCCCTTCAAATAAATGGATAAAAGATAACCATGAGGTATAAAAATTTTGTGAGGAAAGAATATTGTCTATATCCTAGTGTTAACCCCTTGACAAGTAATGGTCATTGCAAATAAAAATAAGTTAATATTAAGACCTCTTAAGAGGTTATTGGTGAACAAAACCTTGAAATATATATGCATATACTATTGATTGGAATAATGCCTTAGAAGACATTTTTGAACGCATAAAGTGGATTTGAGTTTTCACTTATAATATGTGCTTTAAACTTGGGTTGCATAGTAATTGAATTAATAAAATTAAATTTAAGATAAGGACACTACTGATACTATAAATATAACAATATTCTAGAAATATTATGCAAAGGAAATGCAAGTAAGAGTGATAGATAGGGTTTGGAGAATGACTTAGCTTACCACCATAGGTTTGGATTGATTCTAGGTTAGTGAATTACCCGGAAAGGAATATTATGGATCTGTATAAGCTATGATTCGGGAACTATACCGCAACAATGTCAAGGATATGAGTTCTGGAAAGGGACAGTTCCACTGGGCACTTGTGTCATTATGGGAGTTGGTGTTTGTGGAAGTGCTCAAGATATGGTTTATTTTGTGTCACTTAGTGTCACTCATTGTTCATTGTGTGTCACATCATATTAATTATCTCACACTTGTGACCTAAAAAATAAACCCTAGATGGATACACACTACTCAAGCACACATCATATGAATACAATAATACAAATACTTGAGTTGAACTAGGACCTCAAAGGTCACCCCAATGTGATTGTCTTTGAGCACTTTGCACTACATTCCGTGACTCTATATAGTTCTTTTGTGTATGTGATTGGAATAGTGTCCTTGAGCTAGGATGTCTTAGTTCCATTCGCGTAAAGAGATAATGGGATACACCTAATTTGTCCCAACTGCAAATGTGTGGTATGTAATTTAGAATAAACCCTCCTATGAAGTGAAGTATGCGAGTCTAGAATGTAGTCTTTGATGTAGTAGATGAAAATATTAGCTCCCTATAGATGCATGTGTCTCTTGAATTCTTCCTCCCTAATGAGGGTAAATAATACATGTGTATGTGTGTGTGTATGATTCCTTTTCTTAAGTTTCGTCATTAATAATAAAAAGGATGACTAAGAAATCATTGCTATAAAATGAAGATCAAGTGCGGTAAGATCAATACCATTAGAGTGTTTGTTCCCAAACATTGAACCCTAAATCCTAAACCCTAAACCCCGAGCCCTAAACCCTAAATCATGGACCCTAAACCTTAAACCCTAGGCTCTAAACCCTAAACCCTAAACCCTAAAACCTAAACATTAATCCCTTAAGCCTAAAACCTAAACCTAAAACTTAAACCCTAGGATATGAACCCTAAACCGTAAACCCTAAACCCTAATTATTGATCCCTTAACCATAAACCATTAACATTAAACACTAAACCCTAAACCCTAAACCCTAAATCCTAAACCCTAAATACTAAAACCTAAACCCTAAACCATGAACATTGATCCCTAAAACATAAACCTTAAACCCTAAACCCTAACTCCTTAACCCTAAATACTCAACCCTTAACCATGCAACATTACCAACAAAGGAGTTTGTACTAGTATTATGGTTAGATGAGGGTTGAATCTCGAGGATCATATTCATATTTGGTGTATCGCCATCGAAGAGGGAAACTCCCATGTCAAATTAGTTATTTAGTATGATGTGGAAAACGAGAAAAGCAAATGAAATATAGAGAATTATAATTCATGGGTAATTAGTACCAAGTATCAACAAGACTAATATGGCTTCCACTACTCGACTAGGAGGAAATGACAATGTTAGGACCTCTTTCCTATTCTTATGCCTAGAACCATCATTGAGTCTTCTTGTACAAAATAAACATAACAACATGGGAATGGCTAAGAACACACATGGGTTATCAAATGCCTAGTGAATATCTCTTGTTTAGTTCTAAGTAAAAGTCGGTGACCTATGGCTTGGTGACCTTATATTCATTGATAATCCCTTCTATGATAAACCCATGGATGCTTTCAAAAGTGCCTTCAAAAGATAGGGGTAGTCATCAATCCTAGTGAAGGGAGTGATGTGATTTTCAAACAACTTGAAATGCATAAAAATTTAGAGGTCATATCACAAATTTACAAATATATCTATTGTTATAAATGGAAGCCAAGTAACAATGTCTCCTTGTATCGAAAGATTGAGGATTATCGGGGTCTGTGGCAGGATTGGAAATTTAGGAATCATCGAGTGTTTGAATCAGAATGTCATTACATCTGGAGAAAGGATTATCAAACATTAGATTAATGCATCTTGGAAAATAAAATTGAACCTCAGAAATCCTCTCAAATTTCTAGTCTAGGTCCTGGTTTAGGTCGTGTTCTTGGTCTTGTTTCTATTTCAAGTTCTGGTTTTGGTTGTGGTCATCAAATATGGAAGTTTCAGGAAAGGAATCCACACTTGAATAATTATTTCCATTTAGATTGTTTGAAATTCTAATGGAAGTGGTAGTGCCTGTGGAATTCGATCGGTGGAAGGCGGGGTTGTACCGTTGTTGGTTTTTTCTCATGGCGTTATTAGTACCCTTTCTAGTATTATTAGAGAGAACTACCCATGCTTGTGTGATAAGTTTAAAAGATCCCTCGGCTCCTGGGAACTTTTTTTTATCAGGATACAATAACAAGGCTATTTTTAGCGGGTATTAACAGAAAAAATAAAATAATTTTGATTGCAATTACTTATGAAATGCATTCCTTCACTTGAGCTTATCTTTATAAATGCAATTTGGCTTTCCAAGTTCTCTATATTTTTCAAATTTGGGTTGAATTGACATTATGGACCTCTAAAAGCATGAAGAAAATGGTGAGTTAATTTTCCCCAACCTTTCTTGAAGCAAATTTAAATGAAATGAAATTTGGAATTTGGAGGTGGCACGTGGCAGACACTGATTTTCGTACCATAGATTTACTTATTGATCATTAATTGTTATTAGTTGGATTTATTTTCCATTATTATGATAAGTGGGTTTTTGAGATTACCAAATCACCGTCAAGTTTATTCATGAGAATACAATTATTATTGTGGCACGATTGATGCAACTCCTTAAAGCCTCCCATAATTAGGAATACCTCTCCTTCGAAACCCCATACAAGTGGATATATGTTAACCAAACTTGTCATACCTCCTTTAGATTGAGAACGGTGTTTAGGGATTATTTTTATCTTTCTTGCAGAGTTTGTAGTGTAGCCAAATCAAGATGTGAGCAATGAACCTTGCTCTTGTGCAATGTAAGGGAAATTTTGGTAAAGGAAAGTGAGAGGAGTCTCTCGATAAATGTTGAGCAACTAGATGAGTGAAATAGGTGGTTTAGTTATCGAGAACATGATGGAATACTCAAACTCCTACAAATATCAATAACTAATGAAAAACACATCTAAAACTCCTACAAATATCATAACCAATCCAAAAGGCCCCAAAACCTAAACAATGCCTATATTCTTTCACAAAACAAATATCGATTATATAATTTAAACCATAAAATATTGAAGGTGAATCTGAAATCATGAAAAATACGTATGTACCGACTAGATTTGAATTTGAAAAAATATCTTCTAAACTGTGACAAATGGATTTGTGAGACTAGCTCCATAAGGTGCAGAGTGACCCTAACATCTTATATTTACTAAAATAAATTTAAAGTATAAGAAATTATGAAATATAAATAATAATAATAAAAATTATAATTAATGATTTATTTTTGTACATAGAAGCATGCCTCAAACACATATACTACATAGCACACATGAAGGTGAAAACCTTCTAATGTGCTCGCATTATAGCGTGAATGTGTTATAACATGCTCGATGTATTAGCTTTAACAACCAAACCTAATAATTCGTAACGCGCTTGCGCTTTAACCAAATGTGCTCACGTTTTCTTAAAATTGGATATGTGTCTAATTTTTGGCCCCCCATCTTTGTGCATAGGCCCTACAAGAATGTATGCATGATTCCTAAATAAGAAAAATAGTGATTGACAACTCTTTTTGGCCTTTTAATTTGACTTTATTGGATTTATACATCTTATAGCTCTTTCGACACTTGAATTATTTTTATTTTGATGACCTTGGACACTAGCACCCAACTAGGAAAAAAAGCACCCAGCGCTCTTGTCCCTCCTAGGTGCTCATGTCCCTCTCTTTCTCCTTTTAACTCTTTTTAGTCCTTTTCACTTATTGGTCAACTTTTAGCACTTTGGGTCTTCCTTTCGGGGTTGTCAATTACGAAATTCAAAGAAGTGAATTGTATATATACTTAATTATTCTTAATTAGGGGCCAATCATTATAAACATTATTAATCACCACCTAAGCTTGCATAAAAGTCACAATATAAATACAAATCATACATCTAACACATTCATATAAGGGACAAGGGCTACATTGATTTGCATATACACTGCGTAGAAGAGGAGTTCATTCTATTCCATTACACACATTTTAAATATTTGGGAAAATATAGATCTATCCCATTATCATTGTGCAAATTGTATAAGGAAATATAGGACACGGGACACAAATACACACATATACACAAAGAACTACATGGATTCCGAGATGTATGACAACACTCAATTGTAAGTAACTCATCATGTGACCGGGCTGTGGTTATTACAACTCTACATTATACATATTTTTATTAGATTTGATGTGGTTGTGTGGACATTTGCATCTAATTATTTGTCTTTCGAGTTACAGTGTGATTGGAACCCTAATTGAAAAATCAAAACGACAAAGAGTGAGTAGGAGAGAAGATCCTCGACCCAGATTAGACCATTTTCTCGAGCATCTAAGTAGACACGGTGACCATATCAGTCACTAGTTCTTGGGGCACTTTTTTCCTCTACAGTGCTCCCGACATGTACAATCCTCGAATTCTAGAACCCTTATTCATCCATCTAGATACTATTTATAGCGAGATCCAACACTCGATAGTCCCAGTCATTCCCAGGTTGCACATAATCAGCTAAGTCATCTTTCCCTCTCATTTTCTTAGGGTTTTACATTGTTGAATGCTTAGTGCTTGCACATTACTATACTTATTTACTCGAATTTCATATTTTACAATAAGTCTATTGTAATATAAGGTTTAATTTGATATAGATTAAATTGTTTGGTGAGTCTAATGATCAAACCCTACCTTCTAAACATGTATCAGATTCTCTTCTTCTTCTAAATTTATGGACCAATCCTCTTACCCATCTTATGCACCCACCAAGATTCCTTGCATGGTTACCATTTTTGTTGATTCTATGAAATTTTGTACCTAGACTACAGCCTTCCTAGCTTCAACCCTCCAATGCATGATCAAACTATTAATGTGGTCACCACTTGAAACAATAGGAAACCCATGGCCCCACCTATCTTTGTTCTCCCACCTATAACCTCCTGCAATTCCTACCGACACTTCTAAAGGTTATGATATCATTGAGAAACTAAAGAATACACCAACCAAAATATCTCTTTATGATATTTTACGCAATGCATCGATTGTCGTCATACATTAGAGGTTGCCCTACGTTCCATTCAAATTACAAGTGACAATTCCCCTATTTCCTTTTCCCATCTTATTCAATCCCTAAAAAACCTACCACATGCCATATCATTTAGTAATGAGGATATCCCTCCTACTACCGCTAGTGATCCTTCATCACCTTTGCTTATTACAACTACTATTGGTTGCCATTATATCAAACACATATTAATTGACAATGGATCCACTATAAATCTATGTTCCCTCTCATTACTCACATACTTGTAATTTCCACATCGTTAGATCACCAAATCCTATACACTTGTTTGTGGCTATTGTTCTACTACACGAACATGCATTGACACCATCACCTTACCTAAAAAATTTGGGCCCAAAGCCCTTCTTACTTTGTTCTATATCACTGTACATTATTTTAGTTCAATTTATTACTCACTAGACTATGGATCCATGCTATGCATATTGTTCCTTTTATGGTTCATTGTTTCGTTAAATTATTACATGATGAATATGAGCATACTATTTCCACTGACACCGACCCATTCAAGTTCTTCCAAATCAACCTAGTCATTTCCATGCATATACCCCTACTTAACCTAATTCCATACCATAGTATCAATACATATGATGTCATTGAATCCAAAGACTTCATTGCCACTTCTACCTTCACAGTACCTTCTTCCATCCCTACACATACCATTGATCTTATTTCCCCTACCATATCTCCCTCCATCACTACCACTATCTCACCATTTACTATTGCTTATAGGCCTACATCCACCACCCCTCCTAATATCCTTGATAATGTTATCCAACATGATAATGTCAACACCAATAATTCCGATGATGAGGTCAATGTCATAGAACTTACAAATTTAGTCCTTTTGAGATAGAAAATACTATTTCTAGGACACTTTCATTGTTAGTGGCTCGAGTGAGTATCAATTCAAGAAACCACCTCCCTCTACTACAACCATGATTCCTTTCCAAACAAATATACATACATTGGACCTCATACCACCTCCTTCATCTCCCTGTGTCACCTCTAAACGTAACTCGATCCATTCACATGCACCTTATTCATACATGACTCTTATTGGCCTCATATTCCATTCAATCCCACTTTCCCGATACTGTTTACACACATGAAGGCTTAACACAACTAGGATTCACAATTATTGATCTCCTCTCCCTTCTCATTTTCCCCACTTGTATCACAGATATGTACTCATTACTACACGCCTATGGCCTCTGTGTCTTCAATTTGTTAGTGTTCTTTGCATGTTTATAGTGTTCATATCCACTCACCCTCAAAAAATCTTGATTCGACTATATTTGTGACACCATCGACCCCAATCACACTATTATTACATTTCCTATGCCTTTTGACCACATCTCTATTTGTAAATATTCATATAATCCAAAATTCACCCCAAGGTAATTTTGATAACTTGCACAATTTCTTCAGGCTTGAGCAAGCAGAAATGGTTTGAGGCCCAAAATCAGGTTTTGAGGGATCCCTTGGCTTTTCTCTAACTTCCCTATCCAAAGAAAAATCCAAGGAGATAGCAAAATTTTTAAAAATTGAAAGAATGAAGTCAAGGGCCTATTTTAGTGCAAATCAGGTATGAGGGTTGCGGATGGAACCAATGTAGATCATACCAAGGTTTGTTGTACCAAGTTCGTGCTTGAAATGCCCGAAAATCTGATTTGGTTCAGAAGTCAAGTGCAATGTGTTTAAGGCGGAAAATTATGTACGGGACAGTTGTGCCCCAAAAAACTAAAATAGTCTTTGCGACCAAATGCAATGTGGTTAATACAAAAATATTTATGGGATAGTCGGGCCCCAAAAAGTTGAAATAGCCACAGGTATGTAAGGTGTGGATATGTCAGAGTCAACGGCCCACCTATCCCGATCAATGGTGGGACGCGAGGATAGAAAAGCTTGAATCGGGAGACACAGAGAAAGGAGGCCCGCATGGTCCAAGTACCACGGGGACACAAGTTCCTCGAAAACCTGAAATTTCCGCAATACAAAAGGAAGTGGTGTAATGCGACACCCAAAGTTCAAACAAACATAACTTTTGACCCATAGCTTCCATTTTCACAAGATTTGACTTTTGGAAAGGGCACGATGTCTTCTATGATCCAAAAAGATTTGATTTTCACAATATTTTTAATGAGGGTAGATGGGTGAAAATAAATAAACATATCTATCTCTAAAAAGTAAATGCTCAGTCCCATCAAATGTAAGAAATCCCTGGCAAACCCAAAATAGTTTCTCACACTCAGAAGACCATAACTTTTGTAATTCTCAACAGATTTTCATAAAATTGGTCTCGTTGGAATTGTGATTCCAAGCCCAATGCATAGAAATCAAGAAATGTAGAAATTGATGAAGTTTTGATACTAATTTTTTTGAAAACATGGCCAAGTTTAGAATAGTGATTTTATTGGTGGTTGTGAGAACATTTAATGAAGCATGGGCATACATTTTTCACTGCTGAAAGTTATGGGATAATATGGGGAGCCTTTTGCAAGAAACATACCATCATTTCACTTCATTTATTACCTCTTGCAAGTTGTGGGAAGTAAAATTTCAGGATTTTCATTTCTCCCTCTCTCTCTCCTCTTAAAATTCTATAAATTAGAGTGTTGGGATCATTATAAATGATGGTTTTTGAGTAGAAAAAATATATCATTTTGGTTTTGTGAAGCCAATTTTTGTAGGCCCTTGTAGTGGAATTCTTATATGGTGATCCAGGACTTTACTTTGTAATAGATTGAACTATGTATATCTGTTTTTCGTCCTCATAATCCCCTCCTCATTTTCTAATTCAAATTCAAATATTTTGAGCTCCTGCCTCCGGGAGTGTTCAAGTAAAGATGGAAGTTTGAAAAGATAGTGAAATTCATGCTTTGAAGTTGTTTAAACTCTCTAGTTTGCACATTTTGATAAATATTCGTTTTCTGTCTAGACACGTTAAAATTTTATTGTTTTCCTCATTTAAATGAATTGTTTTATATTTCTATGGCCATGGATCATCGAACCTTGTATTTTTTTCACTTCCTTGAATTGCGAAAGAAATTTGAAAATCGGGCGCAAAATGGTGGAGTTTTCTTCTTCTCTGCATTTTTTCCATGCTTGTGAATGACACGCGTTCTCTTCCCTGCCAAAATTTGACTCCATTATCCACGGGTATGTGGACACATCTAATTAGAAGTAGGTCATTGAGAGAAATTTGAGGTTTTGAGCCTTGTTATCACCGAATCACAGCACCCTTATGTTTATACAAGTGCATATACTTGAACTCACGGTGTGATTGGATAACATGGGTACTATCTCCAAGTTGTGGGACTTGCTACTTGAGATAGACCTCCAGAGAAAGCTGGTTCTTGCTCCTAAACTACCTGCCACAATCTACTCTAATGCAGGATAAGCTAACTGTTCTAGTCTAAATTTCTAAGGGACCAGGGAGAGAGAATGCATAAAATGAAAGCCTACACTAAAGCGGTGATACACCAGAAAAGGAGGGTGTGAGAGTAGTCTCCAAATGTGTGAAATACAGAGGCAAAGTGCACACTAGAAGAGGTGATGACAGTTCACCATAATCTAGCAAAATGCATTCACAACAATATTCCAAGCATACACAATGATAATGAATCCCTGCAAGAACATAATAAATAGACACAATATTCTTATAGAAAGATCAAAGGGGCAAGAAGAATGCAAGAAAACACAGCAGGGGAAGATACATCCACAAACTGGTATTTTATTGCTTCATGATATGCACAGTTCAATCTATTACAAGATAAGGGCCTGGATCACCATGCAAGGAGTCCACTACAAGGGCCTGCAACACACTAGCTTCACAAAGCAATTTTGGCAGAGCTTTGCTACCCAAAAACTCTCTCTTTTACAATGAGCCCAACACTCCAATTTATAGAAAAAATGAGAAGGAGAAGAGAAGGGAAAATGGAAATCCCGAAATCTGTCCTTCAACCACCTGTAAGAGGTATTAAATTGAGTGAAATGATTGTATATTACTTGTAAAAGGCTCCCCATACTGTCCCATGTGCTGCAGCAGAGAAAGAATGATGACCATGCCTCTTAATTGCACTCCCAACTACCAAATAGAACACATTCAACCCAGCCACATTTCCTTTAAAATATCAATCAATTTCTGATCAAATATAGAATTTCTTGATTTTTGTGCATCAGGATCGGAGCCACGATTCCAACGGTACCAATTTTATGTGATTTTGTTGAGAAATGCAAAAGTTATGGCCTTCGAGCGCGGGCGGCTATTTTGGGCTTTGCAAAGCGTTTTCTGTCATTTGACGGGAATGAGCATTAACTGACTGGAGCCGAATATGTTTCCTTTCATCAAACATATCTACCCTCATTAAAAATAAGAAATCCAGTTTTTGTGGCGTAGAGGACGTCGTGCTCGTTCCAGAAAGTCCAATTTTGTGAAAATCGGAGCTCGGAGTCAAAAGTTATGGCCGTTTGAAGTTTCTCGGGTCAAACGTTGACTTTTGTTCTCGCCTTCCGCCGCTTCGGCACCCGCGTCCCTTTGTCCCATTTGTCCCAAATCTTTGCGCGGGACAAATCCTTCCGAACCGCCGAAATGGGCTTCCATGTCCCTTTTCGCGGTGACACGTGGCGTGATCTCGATTGGCTTTCGGCTCCGGCCATTCCGCCCCGCGCGTCCCTTTGTCCCATTTGTCCCAAATGCTGCGTAGACCGCCTGGCGGCCTTTCGGCCGGTTCGCGCCCAGATGTCCCTCATGTCCCGACTGCCCGGGGACTAAGACTTAGCCATTTTTGCAATTTTTTCTGGCCCGAGCCTATTTTTTACAATTTTTCTTACCTTTCCTCAGAACTTTCTCTCTTCTACTTGGACAGGGGAGTTAGAAAAATATGAGGGGACCCTAGAAACATGAATTTTCACCCTGAATCAATATAATTGCTTGGGACTAAAGAATTTGATGCATGTTATCAAAATTTACCTTGGGGGTGAATTTTGGATAACAAGCCTCTTTGTAAAAAAGGCTAAAAGTCAAAGGTCAAAGTGGGGAAGCAAGTCGGTGAAACAATTTGTGTTTTTGAGCCTTTTTGTAAAAAGGGATAAAAGTCATAAAGTGACCTGTAACCTTGATCATGCCAAGAGGAAAAAGTCAAATGTTGAGCCCACATCAAAAGAGTCAAAGCGAGGAGGCGGATCGTTGAGGAGATTTGAGAATTTGAGCCTTGTTTTCATTAAAGGGGCTTAAAGTTAAAAAGTGACCTGCAGCCCCGCCAAACACAAAGGAAAAATTCAAATCTTGAGCCCATTGTTGGAAAGTCAAAGTGGGGAAGCGGGTCGGTGGAGCAATTTGTGTTTTTGAGCCCGCCTTAAAAAAAAGGTAAAATTATAAAAGTGACCCACGACTCTGTCTCCAATCAAGTGAAGCCATGTGTCAAGACCATATCAAAAGTGGGTGAGCGGACCAAAAATGTAAAAAATGCCGAATCTCTATAAAGTCACAAAATGCAAAAGGCATCCTCCATGCCCGCTCTAGTAAATTTATCCCATGTGGATGGCTTTGGTTTAAAGATTCAAAGGAAAGATGAACGGTTCAAATTTAAAGTTACAAAACGAGTGTAACGACCACATTATGAAAAGTATGGTTTTTTCCGCCATTGGCATTTCTTTGCGAATCAAGAATCTGAACAGACGTGAAGGATTGAAAAATTTGTAACAGTTTCTTGAAAACAAAGATGAAGTTGTAATTGTTTCTTACAAGATATTTAATGGCTTCTTCAAGCATTGTAAAAGGGTTGACAATTGATCTTGTAAAATCACGAGTGCATTGTACTTAGAGAAAGAAAAGGAGATAGCCATTTTCTTCTAATTTCCTCCATTCTCAAATTTCTTCCATTCCCTCATTATGTACAACTTTTGTTTAAGCATCAATACAAGAAGAAGGATTTTGTAGCCTCTTTGATGAGGAGATTTTAGAAACTTTGAGTTTGCAATATTATCTCATCTTGTTTCCATTTACAGGGTTTTTCTTCTCATAAATGCATGTGTTAAAGTTTCTAACTAATGTGTGTAAGAATCTGATTTCCTACCTGTAACATTAGTTTCCCTATCTCATTTCTCACTCCCTTTCCCACTTTCAGACAAAGTCTTCCCTAGCAAGAGATTGCTAGCTTTTCCGCAGGGTCAGTGGAGTGCCCCTATTGGATCCTCGACTAAAAGGCCACCACAAAAATCCACATTTTCTCGTGCATGCATATACAACAGCTGCACCCGATTAAGTAGAGGGACTTAGATTCCTAGAGCATTGGCAAGGAATTCACAAATTTGTCCACTGAAAAATTCCCTCGCCAACAATATCATGAAGCAATAGATGCAAGTTTGTGGATGTATCTTCCCTTGCTGTGTTGTTTGCATTCTTCTTGCCTCTTCAATATTATTACAAATATATTGTGTCTATTTTATGCTCTTGCAGGGATTCATTATCATTGTGTGTGTATGAAATATTGTTGTGAATGCAGTTGCTAGACTATGGAGAACTGTTATCACCCTCTCTAGTATGCACTTCACTTCCATTTTTCACACATTGGAAAGCTATTCTCATTCCCTCCTTTTCTGGTGTATCACCGTTATTCTTTGTAGGATTTACTTTCATGCACTCTCTCCCTAGTCCCTTGGAAATTTAGATTAGGATAAGATAGTTTTCCTACATTAGAGTAGATTGTGGTAGGTAGTTTAGGAGTAAGAACCAAATTTCTCTAGAGGTCTATCTCAAGTAGCAAGTCCCACAACTTGGAGATAACACCCATGTTACCCAATCACATCGTGAGCTCAAGCACACACACTTATGAAAATATAAGGGTGTTGTGATTCGCGATAAGAATTCCTTCCTTTGCTATTCCCACAATGTAACTTGCTGGTACACACATGATTTTATGCAACCCACTTTCAATGATGAAGAATATGTTATGGGCATGTATAATTTACACCTCACAAGATATTTTCATGATCAACCTCACACTATCACATACTATGTATTCGATAAAAATCTTATCGATTATGACCACGACATCGACGACCTCATTGATGCATTTACTTAAATCCATGTTGATTTAATTTAATTTGAACTAAATCTAATTTTAGAATAACTACTCTAATATGATACATAAGGGAATATCGATAAAGAAGACGCAAACAATAAAGGATGTAAAATGCAAAACCCTAGTCAAGAAGGAGAGATAAGAAGACTTAGCTAATTTTTTAGTAATCTTGGAAGGTAAAAGTGCTAAAAAGGATGGAAACGACATCATTAATGGTCACTATATATTATGAAATTTAGAAAGGGTGTATAATAAGGGTTCCCACTGGAGGATAGAGGATGGGTGCTGGTGAATTGATCTAGGCACTAGAGGTTATGAAAATAATCAAGATCTGATTTATTTTGTGTTGCAAGTATTTTGCAGTTGGTTTTTATTTGTTACTTAATATTCGCTCCTTGATCGCCAACGGTACTTGTAAATTGAAAGAAATAATTTCACTTGCACATACCTATAAATAACATAAAATCTAAAAAGGAAAATGTAGAATGGGTATTCAAACCGACCACGATGGTAACATAAGGAGTGAACTTAGTGCTAAGCATATTACATCTTAGACCCCATGCAATTCTTGTGTGTGTAGAAATAATGCCCTAGGATACCCTTGTGAAAGTTGAACAAATCATAGTGAGATAGATATGGAATATAAAATATGTATATGTTGGGATGTCAAAATATGGATAAGTATTAGAGGTATGAGAGAATAGGGCACGCATGAATAAGACATGTGGAAGTTTGCTAGGAAAGGGGCACGCGGGTTAAATAATGGTGTAAAGTCTTAGCTATTTTACATAAGGTGAATTAATGACATGGAGTGAGGAGCATGCGATAGTGAGAATACTTAGAAGTCATTGTTGACCAATTTTTCCCCTTAGGAAAAATTAATCAAAGACACCCTTACACAAGAGAAAATCGAAGGGTCGTTCTAGTCTTCCAAGCTCATAATCGATCCCAAATCAAGAGGCGGGTAGATTCGCCAATGAAGGGGCAGGGTCGGAAAATGAAAAAAAAATCCAAAGAGGCCAGAGGTACACAGGAAAACAATGGGGAAAGGAAGCATTCAGGTGGGCCCAAAATCATAAGTATAAAAAAATTAGAGGAAGTCATGTCACATGCCTCAACGGCACACCTCTAAAGGCCAAGACCAAAAGGTAGTCCCCAAACGACCGCGAAGGAGCCACGTGCCTCATTAGAACAACCCCAAGGTGAGAATCCAAAGTGGGGACCCTAAACGTGCACCAACCTACCATGTAGTCAGGGTCTAAAAGGGGGGTCTCATCGGCCAGAATCAGCTAAGTAAAGAACAGAACCACGGAGAGTGCCACACGTCCAATCGACACATCTTCAAAAGTGAGACCCAAGAGACAGTCCCTAAATGAGCATGGAGCTTCCACGTGTCTAAGGTCCGATGAGTGGCTCCTAAATGGGTAGAAAAGGGACAAGGCGGGCCCAAAATTGACTAAGTATAAGAAGGTTGGTGGAAACCCCCATGTGTCTCATCCACGCAACTTCAAAGGAAGGATACAAAGGTGGAGACTCAAACAAGTGCCAAGCCTCCACATGTCCCAGTCGAAATAGAGGGAGAGTCGATAGTTAAAAATTCTTTAGATAATGAAAAGAGCAATGTGTCTACTCGACGCAATTTTAAAGAGGTAGCCCAAAGTGGAGACTCAAACAAGTGCTATCCCGCCACGAGGTCAAAATAAAAAGGGGACAAAGAGGGCCCAAATCAGTTAAATATAAAAGCGTTAGTAGAAGTTACCATGTGGCTCAATGATGTAAATTTAAAAGGTGCACCCCAAAAGCCAGCTTCAAATGAGCACCAACTTTCCACATGTCCCAGGGTCCAAAAAGGTAGAAGTGGTCATTGAAAATTCTAAGCCAGGAAGAACCGTGGAAGGGGCAAAGTGTCAACATGACGCAACTTAAAAATTAAAATTCATAGTGGGTTCCCAAATGTGCGCTGAGCCTCCACGTGTCCAGGGTCAGACTTATGGCCCCACCAAGAAAAAGGGACTTAGTCGAAAACACAAGGAATAGGGATGAGCCACGAAATGAGCCATGTCTTTCATCACACAATTTCAAGGGTGCAACCCAAAAGGAAGTTCATTAATGAGCACCATCTCACCACATGGTTAGGGTCAAAAAGGGAACACCCACTGTTGAAAATTCCAAGCTCAAGATAGGCTTGTCAGAGGCCTCCACATGTCACGTCCATGTAACTTCAAAGGGGTAATCAAAAGTAAAGACTCAAACATGTGCCGGTTCTCCACGTGTCTCGGGTTAGGTATAGTGTCTCCACTAATAGGGGAGCTTGGGTAGAATATAAAGGAAGAAGGCAGGCCCACGTGGGAAGCCACTACATGTCTCTTCGGTGTGACTTAAAAAGTGTAGAGGAGGGGAAAACTTTGAGACGTGTGAAGCCACCATGTGGACATGTGTGAAAACAGATCCGATCTGAAATGCCTTTAGGCGGCCATATTTTTATCGAAGATCCAAATGAGAGAGAGGGACATTTCAGAGAGCTCTCGGCACTACTACCCACCTTCCACCATTAATATTTCAACCCGCCATTACTGAGGCCATCAAGTCTCCTACCTACCACCATGATGAAGAATGGGTTTCCCTTCTCGTCAATGAAGGAACAACGATGAGAGCATGGTTGTTACGGTGAGACCCATCATTATGGCGGGAATTCAATGCTCCTTCAGGGGTAGTTGGAACAGGGTTGGATTTTCCCTCTCTCTCTCTCTCTCATTCTTCCTATATATTGTACAAGAGGGAAAATTTCAAGAGGTTGGACATTCTTTCTTTGCGCCCTCCCTTTCTCTACTCTGCAGGTGAATTCATGGAGTCTCGAACCCCTCCATCCAAATTGTAATGCAATTTCTGCCTCTTGGCTACTGTAATGCACTGTATCAATTCTTAGAGTAATAGAATAAGTTTGTGGATGATTTCAACCCCCTCTTATGCTTTATTACTTCTTCCTGATCCCTCATTGCAATCTTGGTCATCTGTGCATGGATATTGTTTTACATTTTAATGGTTTGTGTTTAAAAGCAATGTAAATGTTCAACATTCCTTTGGTGCATCACCTCTGTTAGATTAGGTTTCATTTCTTGCATTCCCTTAACCTATCTCCTTGGTAAGTTAGAGTAGGAGTTAGAATGACCCTCTGTAATCTGAACGTGTGCACCTAAACAGAGGAATAGGAGCCGACCTTCATCAGAGAGCTCTCTCGACTCACAAAGTCCCACACTTTGAGAGATGCTCCATGTTGTGCAGTCACACTGAGGATCTCAACCCATCAAGTTGTAGATTTCAGGGGTGTTGTGATTCTGCAACAATAGTTTTGGCATGCCCGAGTGGGACAAGAAGTCTTCATTTCACTATAGAAGGATTGATGTGCACTTGTAAGTTCCCAGCTCATAAGAAGCTCTAAAATTACACATCTGGCGACTCCAAAAGAGGCAGAACCCACTAGTTTCAGTAGTCCAAGCTTGCCAAGTTCATGAGAAGAATACAAACAAGGTCAAGAACTAGAGAGGAGGGACTATTTTTCTATCTACATTTATCCCGGAAAGAGTAAGGAGAGGAAGAAGAGCCCAAAGGTCTCCATCTCCGCCAAATAGGACTTTGTCAACACCTCCACTTGGTAGGACTTTTGTTTAATCAACTCGAGTCCTTTGACCAATGAGGATGGCTAACCTAACCCCTACGTCAATTTCACTTGGCAAAGAGTCCGCTAGCTCTCAACATACAAAATCCAGTTCAGTTGTAGAATTGAAAAACATTCCATATTTCACTCGGAGAGAACCAGATTACTCTAGTGATCACATTCAAGACATCACAAATGTATGTGCAATTCATGAGATTATTGAAATGGACATTTCTCTTAAGTTATTAGCATCCTCCTTTAAAGGTAAATCTTTGTAATGGTTTAGGATTCTAACAGAAGGTCTATCTAGAATTTGGATCATCTGTGCACAACCCTTCATAACCAATTTGGAGAAAAGGGGACAATCTATCCTTGTTGGAACATTTGACAACCATCAAGAGGGCCCCTAATGAGCAGTTGACTAATTTCAACTTCAGATTCCAACGTACGTGGGATAGGGTTCCAGTGGCCATGAGACCAACAGAAAAAGGTGTTTTTCTATACTTCCTTAGAGATTTAAATTCTGATATTGCCATGATGATTCAGTTAATGGGAGGTAGAAATTTACCCCCCTCATATAACATTGCTATTAGAGCTGAAAATTGCCTAATTCAAAGGTGGTAAACTAGCACCTAGGCCACCCATGCCCTATATCCAGAACTAGGAGCTCAAGCACTAGTCAAACTCCCACATTAGCTCCCATACCCACTTCAAGGAATCGAGTTCAGTGAAGCCTCCACCTCATCTTCTAGCACTTCAAAAGAGCTAAAAGAGGTTATGAAACAATTATATAACATAGGGAATGAGCTAGTGACCATCAAGAGACAACAAGCTCAGAGTTCTAGGCCATATCAACCTCAAACCCAATATTAAGCTAGACCCCCATACCAAAAAAATAGACCACCATCTCAGTGCAAATCAAAACCAAAACCAAGGACAACCCCAAGTTGCTAGGCCTTTCCAACCATATGATCCAAACGCATCTTCGACATCGAGGGCCTTGGTTCCAACACAAAACAACATGGCTCAAGAATATGATTGGTGTTTCCCATGCAATCAGCCCCATAACCAATCAACATGTGTTTGATGGTGCACTAAACCAAGCCTTGATGGTACAGACCATTGGTGTGCCCCAAGAGCCCAATTAAGAGGAAAATCAACAGCTAGAAACCCTAGAAAGAGGCACCTCCAAGTGAGACCATGCTTGTCAATTGGCAAGTCAAAGGATTTTGTGGTATGAACCGAGCACCTCCTCATAGTGTGGTAGAAAATATGCGGTCCAAGAAGAGGAATATTGGAGAGGGGAAATCCTCTAATTTAAATGGTCCATAGCCCTCTGTTTCCCCACAAAGTGTAACTCCCAATGTGTAGAGTTCAGCCCAAGCCACCTTCCAGACCCGCTCAGGTACCGGTTGTAACGACCCATGTGTAAGAGAAGAATGTGTAAGGAAAGGGGAAGAAAAAAGATAGCTCATCCCCATTTAATATCATGAAGAAAACAAATTAAACATCTCAATGTGGGAGTCATTTGCTATCCTAGGAAAAGAGATCTGGTTGCAGGCTCCTATGGCCAATTGGGCCTCAAATCAGCCCCCAACCAATAAGAGAAAGTGCTTACCAATACAGCTCACCTGAAGGAAATCATGGAGGACAACAAGGTAAGAATCTGAAGCCCCCTCCATTCTATGTTTCATTGATCATTGGGGACAAACTAGTACATAATTGCATGATTGATTCGGGAGCAAGTAGCTCGGTCATGCCAAAGAAAATAGCCGATCAACTGGGTCTTCAATACGAAAGTCATCTCCAAGGGCATAGTGTAGTTGGATGGGATAATGGTAACAATGGTTGGAATCATCAAGGATTTGACCCTCACATTGCACACATGCCCCAATGTGACCATATTACAAAACGTATCAGTTATAGACTTGCCACCACACTTTGCATTGTGTTTGTCAAGAGACTTCACGACTAAAATTGGAGGCTATTTGTCTATTGATTGGTCACACATGATTTTTAGAACAAGGTATGGAGCTAAGGCTATGATCAGATCTGAGCCCATTGTGGATTTCCATATTGAGCCTCATGTACCCAACCTAATCAATGTGAATTGTTCAGCCTTTGATTAGGAAGACCTCCCAAGAACTTATGAGGTAGATACCAAGGTTGGGTGTATTCTTGACTTGACTCTCGATGAATGGGCAAACAAGAGGCATGATTTTGACCCTTACAAGGAAATGGAGGAATCTGAGCTAGGAGTTTATTGTTTGCATGAGGAGAATCATCCTCTTCCTAGCATCACTAAGCCAGGCCACAAAGATGATAATGAGGTATGGTAGTTATTATTTGATGGCTCAAGAAGTAGACAAGGAGCTAAAGGAGGAGCTATGCTCATTTCACCTCAAGGTATGAAATATTACTCAACCTTCCATTTCCAATTTTCTTGCTCGAACAACACAACAGAGTATGAAGCCTTGATCCATGGACTGCATTGGGAAAGAAAGAGAGGGGATTAAAAACTTACAAGTGTTTGGTGATAGTGAGCTGGTTGTGAATCAAGTCCGAGGACAAAATGCTGCCAAGAATGATCTGTTAAAAACTACAAGAATTGAGTATGGGATCTCATCGAATATTTTGAAGCTTTTAGCATCAATTCCATCCCAAGGAATAAAAATGAAGTAGCAGGACAGATTGGTAGCAATCGGGGTGACATTTGATGTAGTAGAGAGTATCAAGAGTGAGAAATATCAGCCCCATATTAAAGTGGTTGTAAGACTAGATGTTCCAGATAACAATACAAGTTGGAAAGTCTTGAGAATGATCAACAAATTGTCAATTTTTTACAAGAAGAAGCTGAGTTCTCTCCAGAAACAAAGACAAATTAGAACAGTGGTATGGTGACCAAGTGGTGTAGCTGAGAACCAAAAAATTACCAAAGGGTCTTATAACTTTAGAGTCAATCTTTAACCCAAATGATCAATTCAAGGAAGGAGAAAGTGAATATTCAAATAAAGGGTGAAGATTAGAGCCCATTTCCATAGAAGAAGGAAAAACGTTGTGAATTGGAAAGGTAAGTACTCAATAAGAAAAATATGAATTCATTCAACTTTGTTAGGAATTCCTAGATGTCTTTGCTTGGAATTACAAGGATTTAAGAGGTTTCAACCCAAGATTGGCACAACACACTATCAAGATGGATCCGAGATCTAAGCCTTTTGAGAAGCAAAGAAAAGCCAGTAAACCCTCACATTGAACCTCTCATGAGGAAAGAATTGAACAAGCTAATTGAGGCTAAGCATCATCTTCCCTATCAAGCATTCAAGTTGGGTTGCAAACTTGGTTCCTGTGAGGAAAAGAAATGGAGAAATTAGACTATGTGTGGACTTTCATGATTTGAACAGAGCATCACTCAAGGATCATTATCCACTTCCATCAATGGAATAGATCTTGCAGGTTGTAGCTGGCTCGAAAGGTTTTCATTGCTAGATGGATACTCAAGCTATAATCTTAGATAATGGTGAAAGAGGAAGATCAGTACAAGACGACCTTCACCACAAAATGGGGCACATATGCTTACAAGAAAATGCCATTTGGATTGTCCAATGCTAGAGCAACATTTCAGTGAGCTATGGATATGGTGTTCAAAGGCTTGATCAACAAGATGGTGTTGGTGTATCTAGATGATATCACTATCTTCTCAAAGAATGCAATAGACCACCTCTTTCACCTCAGGAAAGTATTTCAAAGGTGTAGAAGATTTGGGGTGTCATTGAATCCAAAGAAGTGTGTATTTTGGCACATGAGGGCAAGTTTTTGGGCCACATTGTCTCAAAAGAAGGGTTGATTATTGACCCTGAAAGAGTTGAAGCCATTAGAACACTACCACTGCCACATCACAAGAAATACCTCCAAAGCTTCTTAGGAAGGATAAAATTTTTCCGCAGGTTTGTGCCTGATTTTTCCACCCTTGTAAATCCTTTAATGATGATGCTAAAGAAGAGTCTTGCATTCAAATGGACAAGCAGAAGGAAAAGAGAGTTTTGAGGCCATCAAACTTGCAATATCATAGGCCCCAACTCTCATTAACCAAAATTTTCAAAGGACTTCATGATGTATGCTTTTGGAGGGTCAGACACAATCTCAGCTATCTTGGTTTAGCCTAACAAGGAAGGTTCAGAACATCCCATAGCCTTCTTCAGTCAAGGCTTAGAAGATTATGAGGTAAAGTATTCTTTCATTAAAAAGCATGTCCTTGTTGTCATTAGGAGTTTGAAGAAGTTCAAACACTTGGTCTCGAACAACAAGATTCAACTGCTAGTGTCTCATGTTGGTGTCAAAGACTTTCTCTTAAACAAGGACTTGAATGAGAAGAGAGCAGGTTGGATCACCCATGTAATGGAGTATGATATTGAAATCAAAGTGACCAAGTTGGTTCGTGGTAAGGGTTTGTGTGAACAGCTCACTTCCAAGCAACAAACTGAGTCAGTGGATGGAGAAGAGGCTATCTTATTAATGCAGAATGAGCCAGAGCATCCAGCTAACAAGGCACCCATTCCATATTGGACTCAATATTTGGTGCATTATCTCTAAATGGGTTCGTGTCCTCAGAAATGAGTAGAACAAAGAGAAGGTACTTTAGATTACAATCCATCCCGTATGCGCTTGTTGACGGTGTTTTTTTCAAAAGGGACATCAATGGCATCCTATTAAGGTGCATTGGGATAGTCCAAATTGAGAAAGTGTTACATGAGTTCCACGATGGAGAAGTTGGAGGCCACTTTGCTCCATGGGTAACAACACTCAAAATTATGAGGGCTGGTTACTATTGGCCTACGATGTTTAGGGATTGCTACTCATGGATCAAGAAGTACAATAAGTGTGCATTCTTCACAGGAAGGAAAGGTTAGAATACCTTCCTCTTCACCCAATTTTGGTAAATCAACCATTCATGCAATGAGGATTGGAATTCATTGGAGTGATCAACCCAAATTCAATCAAGGGTCACAAGTGGATACTCACAGCAATTGACTATTTCACCAAGTGGATTGAAGCAGTGGCACTTAAGGAGGCAAATGAATCCAACATCTTTGATTTCTATGAAAGGATAATCAAAGGTTTCCTCCTTGCTACTATCATATTAGAAAATGCATTGGCATTCCTTGGCACAAAAATTACTGAATGGGCTGTCAAGAATGGGGTATATCTCAACACCTCTTTAAACTATTACCCTCAAGGTAATGGCCAAGTAGATTCCATGAACAAGAACTTGCTGAGAATCATCAGGAGGACTCTTGATGAGAATTAGAGAACTTGGCACACAAAACTCAAATCGGCTCTTTGGGCAGATAGAGTCACCCCTAAAAGGTCAACAGGTAATTCTCCCTATAAATTAGTCTATGGGAAAGAGGAAGTGTTGCCCATATCTTTAGAATTTCCAGCATTAGAGCTCATGAAGCAAGTTGGAGTTTCCTGAGTTTGAACCGATGGAGGCTAGGTATGTAGAGTTTGTTTGAACTAGAAGAAATCAACACATGTAACTCAAACAATGGAAAAGGATCAAGCCTTGACTAAGAGATGGTTTGATAAGAAAGAAAGAGCAAGGACCTTTCAAGAAGGGGACTTAGTTCTAAAATGGGATGCATATTAGAAAAAACCGGGAAGGCATTCCAAGTTTGATGCCATTTGGAGTTGCCCCTACATGGTCACAAGATGTAAAAGTAGCAATGCCTTCCAATTATCTACATTGGATAGAGAGGAACTTTTGATTCCGGTCATGGGATCCATCTTAAACATTACTACTGAAAAGGAAGGTTCCACCCTTGTAAATATTAGCATAGGTTTTTTAATTTCTCTAAGTGCATGTGCACATTGTCTTGTTGTAGCTTAGGTTTTATTTCCCTAAGTGCTCGGCATAGGTATTTTTGCTCCAAGTTTTCTCGATTATACAGTTTGATGTGCCTCTAGGTGAATACACTAGGCCCTTTAACATTTACAATAGGGAGACCCATAGTTTCCATAATAGTTGCTAATTTTAAAATAGAACAAATATAGAGCAACTAAAATCAGGTCTCGAAGGAGTCCATTTCTAGAACAGTGAGGTAGGTTCAAGGTCGCCAAGTGTAAATGTTAGATTCAAGCTTTAAGAATGGGACCGAGAAAAAGTAAAAGCTACCATCCATGACTCCATGCCCAATGGATACAACAAGGCAGCTGATCCGTTCACCTAACAGGCAGGTGATCCCGCGAGTCACCAAATTGTTGACCAATTTTGCCCCTTAGGAAAAATTAATCAAACACGCCCCGCATAAGAGAAAATCGAAGGGTCGGTCCAGTCCTGTGAGCTCATAATCGATCCCAAATCAAGAGGTGGGTGGATTTACCAATGAAGGGGTAGGGTCGGAAAAGGAAAAATGATCAGAAGAGGTCAAAGGCGCACAAAAAAATAATGGGGAAAGACAACATTCAGGGCGGGCCTGTCACAACATGCCTCAACATAACACAAAAATACCATCGACTATGATAAGACTAATGATGACAAATCTGAAATATCAAAGTAAATTATAATATTAACATGAAATTGTTACAATCTCACCCATGAGGTACTTCAAGTGTTATTGACTTCACTTGACTTTCACCAAGACTATGGGAGAAACTTTACAATTACACCTCTTAATGGCTTCTTCAACACACCTTTAAACTGATGGCTTCCTTCGCACACTTCCTACAATATTTTCTCACTACTTCCTTCTATGCTAAATGAGGGGGTGGCTCTCTATTTATAGAACTTCCAAGCTTATCCATCTTATCTCTAAGATAGGATAAGAAATCCACTCGACCAATCATATTCCATACCTTAACTCTTATTTGTACATGTAAGCTTATCTTTTAAGATAAGATAAACCTTATCATTTTACATGGGTTCCACATTTTTAGACTTTTTACAAATAAAATACACAAAATATTTATGACCTCACTCCTTGTCCTTATTACCAATATAATATTTCTAATTCCTAATCATGTAGACCCTACTTCTCTAATTACCCAAACTTTGACATTTTAACATTACCGGACCACTTACGACAAATATTTACTTTTTACAACATTCCTATTGTACTTTGACTATTACCGTACTCCACATTATTGGCGGCACTGTACTGACGGCGCCGTTATCTTCTATCAGACGCTACTACTAATTATACTTAACAACATCATATTCCTAATACATACATTAATGAAATAGAAATTACGGAGGAAAATTTTAGTGTCGACATCTTCCCCCTTCCTAGCTTCTACTCCGTCCTCGGAGTAGACTATTCTGGTGCTTGGAAAATCTTCAACTTGTCGTGGTTGACCCATTTCAGTAATGGGAGTGCCATCCAATTCCTCCAGTCGGTACGTACCATTTTCATGCACAGCTGCTATTTTGTAGGGCCCCATCCATTTTGGAAGAAATTTTCTGTCTTCTTTTTTTTGTATCTGGAATCATATACTAGAACCAAGTCATTCACATGAAATGGAGACCACCGGATCTTTTGATCAAAGTATTCCTTCTCGCTTCATTTTCTTCTTATGGCTTGTATCCTTTGCTATTTCTCTCATTTCCTCAAAGAAATGAAGATGTACCAACCTTTCTTTTATCGAATCACTTTCATCCATCCTTTCATTTTTCATAACTCTCACAAAGTGGGAATATCAAACTCAATAGAAGAATCTGGATCAATGCCATAGGCCAACCGAAATGGGGAGTATCCTTGCTGACTTTTGATGTTGCCCTATATGCCCACAATGCTGCATGAATCCTTTTATCCCATTTATGTACCGCAAGGCCGCATCTTTGCTAGAATTTGACACAACACAAAATTTGTTCTGCTCCACCGTCCATTTGTGCTTGGCTTTGTATGTTGTTGCCTTCCCGTGCTTAATAGAAAACTTATTGACTAGGGCTTCTACCACCTCATTAATGAAGTGGCTTCCTTGATCTCGTTACAATTTCTAATGGGCAACCAAATCGGGTGACAATGCGCTCATACATGAACCTTGCCACTTCATCCATGGAAGTCGTTTTCAATGGCCTAGCTTCAACCCACTTGGTTAAATAATCTGTGGCAACTACAATATACTTATTTTGGCGTGATGTAGTGGAAGTGGACCTACAATGTCTATTCCCACTTTTCAAAGGGACCAAGGGGAAGAATAGGACATAATGGAGTCGATGAAGTCTTACGGTTACCATGTGTTTGACAAATATCACATGTCTTACAATAATTATAACAATCTTTAAAAAGAGTGGGCAGCTGATAACCTCGCATCCAAGATCCTTCTTCATTGTAAGTTGTCCAGAGAAGTGCCCTCCACATGTACCATGTGGAATTCTTCTAGCAGTTCCTTCCTCGATCACGTCCAATCGCCCTCTTCAGATTGTCCATCGTGTCCTATTCGAAATAATACTCCATGCAGTAATAGAATATGGACGATCGGCTTGAGTAATCTTTCTCTTAGTCTCAGATTGGCACCATCAGAAACTTGAATTCATTAGATAATTCCAAATATCTATGTATTCACTAGGGATTGTGTCAAGGGATAACAATGCTGCATCGGGGAAATCATCATCATCACAAGATGATCCTAAACCATCATAGGCTCGAGAGAGTGCATCTGCATTGACATGCTTCTTTCCTGGCCTATCTATAATATCAAATTCAAATTCTTGTAGCAAAATTATCCATCTTGCTATCCTCCCTGATGGGTTAGGCTTATTTACAATATATTTTAGAGCCTGATGATCTGTTACAACTAGAAATTTTTACCCTAGCAAGTAATTTCTAAACTTCTTTACAGCAAAAATGATAGCCAGAGCCTCTTTTTCAGTTATATTATAATTTACCTCAGCACTGCTCATTTGTCTGCTCCCAAAGTAAATTGGATGTTCATTCCCATTTTCATCCTTTTGGCTCAAAGTACTTCCTAGTGCTGCATCTGAGGCATCAGTGTACACAATGAATGGCTTGCTCCAATCTGGATTCTTCAAAACAGGTGAAGACACTGTGGCTTCCTTCGCAATTGTCCAAAAGCTTCATGCGCCTTATTTCCGGTTCATAAGTAACATCCTTCTTCAAGAATCGGGTTAGTGGTCATGCAATCTTTGAGAAATTCTTGATGAACCTTCTATAAGAACCCACATGGCCTAAAAATGATCTCAACTTACTTCTATTAAGAGGAAATGGTAAATCTTTGATTTTTGAAACTTTATCAGATCGCACCAATACCATCTCTCGGATACAACATGCCCTAACAAAACGCCTTTTAACATCCAAAGACACACTTCAGTAGGGTTTAGTGAGGCTTGTGCTTCATCTAACCTTTGAAATGTTGTCTCCATTTGGTGCAGGGTGGTCCAACTTGCTCCCATATAGATGCAAAAATCATCCGTAAATACTCCGATGAAGGTCCCAATGTAGGGTTCGAACACCCTATTCATCAAACGCCGGAATGTTGTCGAGCATTACACAACCCAAAAGGCATAACTCTATAAGCAAACGTTCCCAAGGAGTGGTGAACGTGGTCTTCACCTGATCTTTCTCTCGCTATACGAACTTGGTCAGTAGCCGCTATATCCATCAAAGAAACTATAAGCACTCTCGCCGCCTACTTCTGGCCCAAGATCCGATCTCAAAATGGAAGAGGGTAATGATCCTTCTTTGTTGCCTTATCGAGCTTCCCGTAATCAACACAAATGCGTAGCTTCCCATTCTTTTTTATTGAGATCACAATGGGAGAAACCCATTCTCGAATTCTCCACAAAGAAATATGAATCCCGCATCAAGCAACTTATCTATTTCTTCTTTTTTACGCCTTGGAAAAATTAGGATTCATTCTATATGGCATTTGCTTTATGGGCTTAAGACCATCTACCACTCAATACAATGTTCTACCCAACTTACTTGACGGAGTTCCTTGTAATCAAAAGTGAATAGGTGTATGTACCTTCGAAAGAGCCGGAGGTAGGATTCCTTCTCACTCTCCATCACAAAGATCACCAATCTTTATTTGTTGGAGACGATCATCAACTTCTTCTTCAGATAATTTTATGGGGTCATGAGTGGTGTGATCGGGAAGGATATCCATGACTAAAACATCCACCTCACTTTCTTCATCTTCGGTGTCCACTTCACCGGTACTAGAGTAATCGAGGATGTCCAATCATCATTTTCATCACTTGAATCCGGCTGTGTTCTCGCCTTATGATGTCGAGGGATCACATTTATCTTCACCCTCTCTCTACCACGTCCAAGTGTCATGAAACCTTCATTCCAAAGAGTTTTCGCATGAACTCTCCTTAGCCATGGTCTTCCCCAAGAGCATGGGTATACGCAACAAGCACCATTTTTCATCACCCGAAAGTCTACCACACATACAACACCCATACAGATATTGCCACATTTGAAACTACACCTTCTCGGTTTAGTTTTTCCTTTATTTAATGACCTTAACATAAGTGTCAAGGGCGATCAATTTTTAAACCCAACATATTCATTACGCACTGGTCATTACATTAATCGCAGCAGACTCCATCAACTAAGACATCATGAATTGAAATACCATTACATAATACCTCAGCTTGTGGAGCATAGGATCCGCCTCGCTCCAAAACAGGGACCTCAACCTCCTTCCTTCTTCGAGCATCGAGTCCACCTCGCAACTCCCGCCTCTTCTCGAAGACATAGCCAAGAGTTGACCATATGTAATATTTTGCAGCCTTTGGACAGATCTTCCAAGATGGAGTATGGTCCTTGCCCCCGTGAAATCGTAAAATCCCGCACACCCAACTTTCTTCTCCTATGTTTCTTACTAGTTTCTTCTTTCATCTTCTTAGATCATTTCCATCTTGATTATCTTTTCTTTCTTTCTTTTTTTTTGTTACAAACACATCTACTTCATTATTTCGCTCTTATCTACTACATCAAAAGAATTCATGTGTGCTTTTCCTTTATCATTATCTCCTTTACTGATGTAGAAGCTCTATCTGGACAATTATACTTATAATGACCCTTTTATAACAACCATAACAAACAACTTCGTAAATATTTTTTTGGACCTCTATCTCCTCCCCGAGAACTAAATTCCTTTTCTCAAGAAGATTAATAGTTAATCGACCCATCTTTTGAGCAGATCTTCATACTCAGAGATGTACTAGGAGAAATATTTGTGCTCACCGGGAGTGGTCAGTGGATTCTGACCAAAGGTGCCGGTGTAGGCTCTACTTTAGCAACAATTTCTTTGGGCTCCTCTTCCATGCTTTCTTCTTGCCTTGCAATCTCCTTTGCTTGTTCAATGGTAGCCGGGTGGTCATACTTCACTCGTTGTTCGATCTCGGCTTCATCCCAAGAATGAAGTGCTTACAGAGGAGATTATCCACGCCATTCATCAACCCATCCGCTAGTCCTTCCTTCCGGATCCGGGCATCGAGCTTCCTCCTTAGCTCTAGAACACGAGCATGATAATCCCTTATCTTCTCCTTCTCTCTCCTGGGATAGCTTTGTGATCTCGATCATGAGATCTCGCATATTTTCGTTGTTCACCAAATTCTTCAAGAAAACTTTCAGCTAATAAATCCCATGAATTTTTCACATTATCACCTAGTGTTTCAAACCACCTAAGTGTCGAACCATCCAAAAAGGTAGGAAAAATTCAGTCCATTGTTTCCTTCTTATAAGGCCATTACAAATACAAGATCGCTTAAACTCTTGAATGAAAGAAGAAGCATCTTCATTAGATTGAGCTGAAAAAACAGAATCTTTCCCATTTTCAAAAGTAACCACCGTGAAATACCAACTCACAAGTACAATCAACAAGACTTATGTGTACAAATAATTGGAATCACTATACTAGAAAGTGACTTTACACCTTTCTACAAAGAAATAGAAATGACCACGGTAAACTATGGTAAAACTTGACTTATCGCATGTAAAAACTGACTTTACTGTGGTAAACACTATTCACGAGTAAAAAGTGAAGTTACAGCGGTAAATACTATTCACGGTAAAAAGTGACTTTATGCTGGTAAATACTATTCCAGCAAAAATGACTTTACCATGGTAACTACTATTCATGGTAAAAATGACTTTACCATGGTAACTACTATGCACAGTAAAAACAAGGTTACCCTCTAATTGATTTTTGACTAAGTGGGAATATCTCTCCGTAAAATCCACTAACGAGGAATGGTCCCAAAGAACGGAACCAAAATGTCATCACCAATCCAGCACTATGATAATTCTTCACCGGGAACTCCTCGTGCTATGATTATTTACTAATGCACAGCCTTTAGTTTGGTGGATGTAATCTGAAACAAAACAACAACATAACACAAAAATACCATCGACTATGATAAGACGGAATGATGACAAATCTGAAATATCAAAGTAAATTATAATATTAACATGAAATTGTTACAATCTCACCCATGAGGTACTTCAAGTGTTATTGACTTCACTTGACTTTCACCAAGACTATGGGAGAAACTTTACAATTACACCTCTTAATGGCTTCTTCAACACACCTTTAAACTGATGGCTTCCTTCGCACACTTCCTACAATATTTCTCACTACTTCCTTCTATGCTAAATGAGGGGGGTGGCCTCTCTATTTATAGAACTTCCAGGCTTATCCATCTTATCTCTAAGATAGGATAAGAAATCCACTCTGACGAATCATATTCCATACCTTAACTCTTATCTGTACATGTAAGCTTATCTTTTAAGATAAGATAAACCTTATCATTTTACATGGGTTCCACATTTTTAGACTTTTTACAAATAAAATACACAAAATATTTATGACCTCACTCCTTGTCCTTATTACCAATATAATATTTCTAATTCCTAATCATGTAGACCCTACTTCTCTAATTACCCAAACTTTGACATTTTAACATTACTGACCACTTACGACAAATATTTACTTTTACAACATTCCTATTGTACTTTGACTATTACCATACTCACATTATTATGGCGCATTATCGACGGCACCGCATCGACGGCGCCTAATTATCTTCTATCGACGCTACTACTAATTATACTTAACAACATCATATTCCTAATACATCATGTGGTCCAAGTAAAAATGGGGTCAAAGCGGGCCCAAATCGCTTAAGTATAAAAATGTGTGAAGCTTACACATGACACAATGGTTTAAAATCAAAAGGCACACCCTAAAAGCCAACTTTAAATGAGCACCAACTTTCCATGTGTCCCGAGTGGTCCGAAAAGGCGAAGCGGCCATTGGAAAAGTCTAAGCAAGGAAGAACCATGGAAGGGGCCAAGTGTCTCGACAATGCAACTTCAAAAGTAAAATTCGGAGTGGGTTCCCAAATGTGTCGAGCCTCCACATGTCTAGGGTAAGACTTATGGCTCCGCCAAGCAAAAGGGACTTAGCCAAAACACAAGGAATAGGGAAGAGCCGTGGAAGGAGCCACGTGTTTCATCGGTGCAATTTCAAAGGTGTGGCCCGAAAGGTAGTTCCTAAACGAGTGCCATCTCACCACGTGGTTGGTGGTCTAAAAAAGGGAACACCCGCCATTGAAAATTCCAAGCTCGAGACAAGCTTGCGGAGACATCCACATGTAGCATTCACATAACTTCAAAGGCGATCAAAAGTGAAGACTCAAACATGCACCGGTTCTCCATGTGTCTCGGGTCAGGTATAGTGTCTTCGCCAATAGGGGAACTTGGAGAGAATATAAAATAAGCGGGTAGGCCCGTGGAAGCCACTACATGTCTCTTTGGCATGAATTAAAAAGTGTAGAGGAGGGGAAAAACTTTGAGATGCGTGAGACCACCATGTGGACATGCGTGAATAGACTCCAGATCCGAAATGCCTATAGGTAGCCATATCTTTCAATCAGAATCTCCAAATCGAGTGAGAGGGGATGTTTTAGAGAGCTCTCGGCACCTGCTACCCACCTGCCACCATTAATATTTCGACCCGCCATTACTGAGGCTGTCAAGTCTCCTACCTGCCACCATGATGAAGAATGGGTTTCACTACTCATCCAAAGAAGGGACAAATTCTTGACGGGGACATGGGTGTTGCAGTGAGACCCATCATTATGGCAGGGAATTCAATGCCCCTTTAGGGGCGGTTAGAACAGGTTGGATTTTCCCCCTCTCTCTCTCTCTCATTCTTCCTATAAATTGTACAAGAGAGGACAATTTCAAGAGATTAGACATTCTTGCTTTGCAACCCCTCTCTTTCCTCTGCTCTGCGCAGTGAATTCATGGAGTCTTGAACCCCTCCATCCACATTGTAATGCAATTTCTACCTCTTGGCTGCTGTAATGCACTATATCAATTCTTGGAGTAATAGAATAAGTTTGTGGATGATTTAAACCCCCTCTTATGATTTATTTCTTCTTCTTGATCCCTCATTGCAATCTTGGTTATCTGTGCATGAATATTGTTTTACATTTTAATGGTTTTTGTTTAAAAGCAATGAAAATGTTTAGCATTCCTTTGGTGCATCACCTCTATTAGATTAGGTTTCATTTCTTGCATTCCCTTAACCCTGTCTCCTTGGTAAGTTAAAGTAAGAGTTAGAACGAACCTCTACAATACGAACGTGTGCACTAAACAAAGGAATAGGATCCATCCTTCATCCGGAGAGCTCTCTCGACTCACAAAGTCCCACAGTTTGCGTGATGCTCCATGTTGTGTAGTCACATTAAGGATATCAACCCATCAAATTAAAGATTTCGGAAGTCTTTGTGATTGTAACAACGATCACTCAAGGTTATTTTGGGATGAAAGGAAGATCAAACAACATGCATAGTTTTGATCTAATTATAGGATGTGAACTAGAGTTATCTATAGATGTTTTATTGTTAGAAAATTTTGCATGCTTTTGTGGTTATATTTTAGTGGAGCATTCTTATTTTTAGTATGTAGCCTATTTTGAGGATGCATAGGAAGTGAAGGAAAGTCCCATCTCCTATATATATGTATTGATTTACACGGTTGAGAGGGATGATCATATCCTAATTTTTTAGAGTTATGTTGCTGGTTATGAGTGCACATCACTTATGATGACATTACTATGTATGTATAAAAATTCTATATTTTAGAGTAATTAATGCAATGGATATTATTTATCGACATATACGTGATTGGTTCTTGTGTGCTAAATCTAATCTTGATTCTTGTGGAAGTTATTCTTACATGTGGTTATGATCTAGGTCTACTTATGGTTTATACTTGTATTGTTATTATGGGTTTGGTTTACATATATGTTCATCATGCTAAATTCTTGACAAGGCTTACATAAAGAAGGACTTGGTACCGTTGTGTGTTTTCGGTGAGCGCTCGGATATTTTTGAGTTATGTGCCAATGCACCTTGGGAATTTTGGTAAATAAAAGACTTAATTTTGGTTCTATTGTTGAGACCTCTTTTTTAGTTGTTTTCCAAGATGTTGCATGATGAAGATGTACCGGTTGAATTTGGCTAGCATTGAGGATTGGTTAGAGAATTTAGAGGAATAGTATGCTCACATATTTAACATTGGACCAGATTTTGATGCATGCGCATGTGTGGAACAAAATCTATATGATGAGCTCTATGATATGCTCTATAGCTATTTTCCTATAGAGGTGTATGATGGCTAGTAACATATGTGTCAAAGAGGAGTTGGAGGTATAGAGCATTGTTTGGATACAGAAGAATACTAGAATTTACATGATGTCAATATGACTTGGACATGCACCTTGTAGATCATTGGTGGAGTGGAATTTTGCATAGTTATACTTTGAAGTAAGATGTTTCAACTTATTCCTATCCAAATATTCTTTGAGTTGCAATTCGTGTGTGAGCCCAAAGGATGTATTTGCACACTATCCCTTTAGTGATTAAGATCTTGATCTTAACCCTTGATTTGTAACAAATTCCTTTGGCTAGCTAAACCCCACCACACATGGGGAAGGAGTAGGTGTGTTGAAACATGGCAGACCTTGTGCGAGAAAGGAAAAGAGAGGAAAGGAAACTTAATATTAATGAAGCATGCAAGAGGTATTTGATGAAGAAATGTGATATTGTGGAATGAATGGTGTTACCGAGAGAGATGATTCATGAAGGATTTAGAGCTTATGTGTACGGCATGGAGCAGTGAGCATCTCGTACTCCCCATTTGGGTAAACATGATAGAGAACCCTCTTTAGTTTCCAAGAGAGCATGCCATTGAAACTACAAGAACCACGGGAACCCATTTGATCCTTCTTAGAAACCTAGCCCTTATGCTTTGTTTTCTAGTTTTGAGATAGTAATAATCAAGATAGTATAGGTACTTTGGTGGCGATAAGCTGATTTTAGTTTCCAAGTAATTTCAATAATGAATCAAATATCATATTCATCTATGGCGGGGAAAACATCATCTTTGTTATTTGGAGGTTCGGATTGGAGGTATTTTTTTAGCGTGTTATCTCGCACAAAGTGTGGGTGTGATAAAAATTTGTAAAACATCATCTACGAGTGGTACCACTTCTTAGATCGTAGGAGTTCAATTAAACACAACTGTTGGAATAAAATGTAGTGCATCCTCGGTTCATTTCCCAAAACATGGGGTGGATAAGAAGGATTAAGTGGTTTGGGATCTAGTGGATCCGGTGGTTACGGAGGATGAGGAAACACATGAGGTTATCTAGGTTATGGATCTTGAGGGGACGGTCCATACCAAGCCGAACAAATATATTTTGAGATGTCACTTTGTCTCCTAGAACACAAAGGAATTAAATATGTAGTGGAGCATGTACATATGTGTGAAATTATATGGTGTGCGAAAGGGATCACATTTCTTGAGCGTAAGTAAAGTCAATTTGATATTACTTTGCAAAGGTGCATGTATAGTTGGTATAGTAAATATGATATGAACTAGACTTGTGTTTACTATACCGCGCTACGAGATGTTTTCTTAGAATATTTCCATATACTTGAGTTCAAACAAAAGAACATCAACCCATTGAAGGGAATTGAACAGGGCATGGATGAGAGCATAAGGGAATATGAATTGTGAATTAGAACGTTTTTTTCAAATTGATCCTATGAAATTCACCCTAGTCAAGCATGTACAATGATTTGTTGGAGGTCTAATTACAAATTTAAGAAGGGTTCTCTCACAAAGACTTACATAGATCCATGTAAGGCACTTGAGGAAAGCTATGCGTGCTTAGGCATTCAAGAGCATAGATCTTTGGAGGTTAGCAAATTGTTGGGGGCTCAAGTTATAGCTATGGCGAAACCATTATAAAAATTGTCAGCTAATTCAATACATGAGATGCAAAGTGGCATTTGGTGCACAAATTGTGAATTAGAGGGACAAACCAAGGATTGTTGTTCTTGGAAGTCGATGCACACGCCATGTTACTAGATTGTGAGATTTTTCAATTGGATCATGATTTAAGTAGATTCCCTCTATTGCATCATGCAATCGAGAATAATGTATCTTGTTATTGTAAAATTTTAGGTCTACCACTCATGATACAAATAATTATAGATTGATTGATTAGATTTAGGAATCCATTGAAACATGGGGTTTGTCAAACTAGTGTTGAGAAATTATAAGGAATAAGGTGAGCAACATAATCATAATCATAATGAAGGGAATTTTGATGGAGGTGGTAGAGGTAGAGGATACCGTGAAGGATTTAGAGGAAGAGGTCACAATAGTGGAAGAAGTGAATTTATGTGAGGAACATGTTATACATGTGGATCCCATAATCATTATAAGCACAAATGTCCTTAGAATATTATATGCTCCTTTTATGGAATGGATTAAAATTATGAAGAATGTCTTGGATTTGTATGAGCATTCGAGAAAGAAGTAAAATAAGGATAAAAGCATGAGAATGATTTGAGTACAATGCATGGTAGAAGATTAATGGATGCCGAAGTTAGCTCCCCGCCCTAAAATAATCTTGGTATTACTTACTACATGCACTAAATTTGTGTGCGCTCTTGAGAATTTAAAGAAGAAACCTCTTATTACAAAAGAAGAGGTATTACATGAAAAGTATCCAGACCCTACTGCTTAGAAGGAAGTTTATCAGGACATTATGGAAGTGATTAGGAACTTGAAGAGTGAGATAAAATGCTTGAAGGAGAAGTCACAAAACTTAAACTAGGAGAAATAAATTGAACGTCCTAATAAGTACATTGATCACTTGAAGGATGTTTGTAAGATGTTGCACCAAGAAAAAATCATTCCTTATTAGGAGAATAGTTAATGTTGGGGAAGATGTAACACACCTACTCAAAATATTGATTATGAAAAAGAGATCACTCGAATGCATTTGTTGAAGAGATAAGGGGAAGATTTTACACACGTGAGAGATAAATTACCTACTCAAAATATTGATTATGAAAAAGAGATCACTTTGAATGCATTGTTGATGGATGGTTGTTGGGTAAATTTTTTTTGCTGATACAGTGTAAAAGTGAATGTGCTCACTTTGGATGTATGGAATTAGATGGGAAGGCCACCATTGCAGCCATCTTCAAATTGTTATATATGGTGAACATGACTAAAGTTATGCCCATTGGAGTCTTGAAGGATGCTATTATTACTATACAAAGGGCCAAGTTTACCGAGGAATTTTAAGTCTTGGTGCTTGCCGAAGATGATAGCTTTCCAACATTACTTAGGCACCCTTCGTGTTATGCGCACAATGATAATATGCATTTCAATAAAGGCTACATCACTTTTGAGAACAAATAAGAGTGTGGGATCATTCATTTGATAGATGGAAAATGTGCACCTATGTCTAACCTTTGAGTGAAGAAGATTTGAACATGATTTATGTGCGCACCATTAGAGACCTTGAAGTACTTGAACCGTCAAAGGAAGGAGTTATTTAATGAGATGATGCACAATATATGAGTGATACAACAAATGTTGTTTGTAAAAACTAGGTGCATGGGACTTATGAGATGGTTAGACATGAAATGAAGAGTGAAATTACACTCATAAGTAGGTCACATTGTATTAGGAATTTTGGTAGTAACTAGGTACCAAGGTACGATGAGGGAAATTGATGTATTTCTACGTGCTATTAAAGCCCATTAAATAAATAGAGTGGAAAGAAGAAAAATATGCAAGTATATACCTTACATGGGACAATAATGCATTAGTGGATGGTACATAGAGATAATATTTTAGAGTGGCAAGAAGTGAGAATCACCTTCTCTACTAGATTTCTTCGAAGCAATGCACCTACCAAGACATGTGAATTCCATGGGAAGGATTCTAGTTCACATAAAGTTTAGAAATATGAAAGAACTCACGAGGAGGAAGGGGCCTTACCACCTTCACTGTGGGTGCATAATTTCTACTCCACCTTGTGAGGGTGTGTGTGCACATGGTATGTTTACTCGAAGTTAAATAGAGAAACTAGGAATTGGAAAGAGCTAAGCTGCAAGTATGATTGAGACCTTTGAATATTTTTAAATAAACCTCTAGTGAATGAGGCATTACAGTTATGATGTTTGACTATGGGAGATAGTGCAAAGGTTGAGGAAATTATTTAGGAATTACTAGGTGAGTTAGATATTGAGGCACATTTTGATGAAGAAGTGAAAAATGAAGTTCAACTTGGTTACACCTTCTTAGAAAAGTAAAAGGGTAAAATAGTCTACTTGATTGATGATGAAGAAGTGGAAAGTCTATATGTTGATCATACTAAGGGTACATGTGAGGTCTTAGACAGTGTAGATGAGAAGGTACATGCATACCATGAGCCTATGAAAACTAATAAGGTCAACATTGGGAAAGATTTTGAACCTAAGGAGGCCATCATTGGTGATTCTTTGGTTTGAATAAGAGGTTCTAAAGATTAGTAATATTTTGTGACTTTTAGGAGTTATTTCCTTGAGGATATCATGAGTGAAAGAAGTACACCACTCTTTGTGTGATACGATGATCAAGCTAAAAGAAGGTACATGCATGTTTAGGAAGAGGCCTTACAGAGATGAATCCTAATCTATGCATCAAGGTAAAGGGAGATATTAAAAAGATGTTGAAATCTAGAATCATTGAAGATCATTGAGGAGTGAGTGTGGCTTATCCCTAAACTAATAAGTATGAAGAAATATGGAAGGATAAAAATTTGTGTGGATTTTAGGGAGTTGAATGTTGTATGTGTAATAGATCCTTTTCACTGCGTTTATAGAGGATATTCTAGAAGGTGTTGCAGGACAAGAGATCTACTCCTTCCTTGATAGATTTTCTAGGAATAGAACCTTCATGACCAAATGAGGAAGTTTTACATATACATCCATGCTATTTATATTGAATAATGCACTGTAGTATTTTCGCGCATTATTGTACAAGTGTTTAAGACTTCATTCACATTTTTTTATAACTTTCATTAGATGTTTGGACATTTTATGGGCTAGTTAAAGACCATTGTGATAATTAGATACTTATGTTTGAGAGGTTCGGTAGTTGAGCATCTCCTTAAACATTAAGAGGTGCATGTTTGATATACCCTTTGGTACTTTTTGGGAATATTATTTGTAAAGAAGGCTTTTGATAGATCCTGCTAAAGTTGCTATCATTTAGGGATTAGAGAACCTACTAACCAAAGAAAGCTACATGGATTCTTAGGACACACCGGTTATTACTGAAATTTTATTAAAGGTTATACCAATATTTTTGCACCCCTAGAAGAATTATTGAAGAGAAAAGGAAAGTTCCATTAGGGTGAAACACAACAATGCACATTTGAGACATTGAAAGAAAGGATTATTACATCACCTATTATGAGATTTCTCCTTCATGGATTAAACCTTTCCATGTGCATGTAGATGCCTCTAACATAGCCATTGGCATGGTATTAAGCCTATCCTAGAGAAAATATCATTGATCATCCTATTTTCTTTGCAAAAAGAAGTTGACACCCATTGAGCAGAATTACATAGCTATAGAGCACACGACATCTTCCATGATATACACATTGCATAAATTTTGATAGTACTTGTTTTCTACCCCATTTATATTCTATACAAACCACATGACACTTAAGTACTTGGTGAATAAACCCATTTTCAAGGGGCATATATGTTGTTAGATTTTGTTGTTCTAGGAATTTGATTTCATAGTTGTCATGAAGCCAAGTAAGAGTAATTCATGACCATATTATTTGTCAAGGATTCATTCAAGAAAGGACATGAAAAGCATTATGGATATAATTTAAGATGCATAGCTATTCGATTGAATCACATGCCCTATGACTTAGAGGATATCACAATATTTTTTGCGTATTGGTGTGGTGCTTGAAGGGATTAAGGCTTTGGAAAATAAAAAACTTACTATACATACTACGCTCTTATATGTTAATTAGTGGGAATTTATACAAGTTAGGTAGGGATGAATTTTTGTGTCGGTGTGTACTTGAGCATGAGATCATGATGAAATTATGGTGGAAGGTCATGGTGGAAAACTGGTGACCATTATGCAAGAGATGTAATGCGTGCAAGATTTAATTGGCTAGCCTATGGTGGAAATACTACACAAGGATTGTAAAGAATATTGTAATGCCCGTGACCATTGTCGCACCTTGGAAATCTATGCATAGAGATGAAATTCCTTTGAGTCCTATTGTTGGTGCAAAACCTTTTGAAAAATGGGCATTTGAATTTGTGGTCATATTTCCCTATCTCTTTGTAGGACTAGATCCCGCTACATTATAACTTATACAGACTATCTTACAAGGTGGAAAGAAGCAACACCTACAAATGATTACACAATAACTACATTAACAAGGTTTATGTGGGAGAACATTATCAATATGTATGGATGTCCATTAAGTTTAACAAGTGATAGGGGCACTCATTTTCTTAATGAGACTATCATGATACTACTTTGGAAGAGTTTATGGTGATACAATATAAAAATACACCCTATCACCCATAGGTACATGTAGTTGCCAAGGATTTCAATAGATATTGAGACATAAATTGACAAATATTTTTGATGTTGAAGGAATGAATGGGATGATAAAGTATCTGCTATACTTTGGGCATATGAGACAACTTACAAAATACTGAAAAAGGTTGCACCCTTTCAATTGGTGTTTGGCACATAGGCTATTTCTTATCGGTAGAGTTCATGTTCCCTTCATTTGCATATTGAACTTGTAGGAGGTCTTGATGATGAACAAGAATTTGAAGACCACATTGAAAAGCTGATGAAGTTGGATGAAAGACATGCCATTTCCAAATGGAGTTAGAAGACAAAAAGGATAGGAAGAAGGGATAACATGATAGACATATAAAGGATAAAAAGATTAAAGTTAGATAGATGGTTCTTCTTTATGATTAAAAGTTCTTACACCACCTAGAAATCTCAAAGTGCATTTGTTGGGATCGTATGTTGTGACTTATATACATTATTCGAGGCACTTACCGAGTTATAGGCACTAGATGGGACATGGTTTCCCAATTACTTTAATGGGAGTACGTGAAGCCGTAGTATAAATAATTCTTCTTGGTGTTTGTAATAAGGAATTTTTCCATTTAGATTAGGTTTCCTTTAATTCATTTTCTTTATGTGTGTTTCTTTCATCATTGGTATGCTTTGTCAATTTAGCTCAATGTATTTTGTAATAAGCACACTTGTATGCAAGAGATGATCAATATGTATTGAATTTATGCACATAAGACCACACATACTTTTGGTGTAGGATGGATTGAGAAGAATTGATTGGTGCCTTGTTTTAGATTGCAATGCATTGTAAAAATATAGGTGCTCGAGTAGAGATAACATTGAGAAGGAATTTAAAGGAAAATGCTTATATTAAAGACCACGTGTAAAGGGATGGATGCTTAGTCTAACACTAAGTAGGTTGTAACATTGGAGACTACTTGGGATGAGGAATATTGGATAATTATTTTGATGTAGAGAAGTTTGCGTAAGGAAATCTATGGCCAAGAAGTAGTGGGCATGCGCTAGAAGGTTATGAATGAGGTGTAAAAAGTTAGGCATGGAAAGGAAGGGCATAACATGTGAAAAATCATGGAGGTGGAATTAATTCCACATAAAATGGTAGTTGGGGACTATTTAAAATGGGGAATTTTGAATTACACTATAAATTTAGTGAGTGCAATGTTATTAATATCTAGCATCCTTTGAGTTTTGAGTTGTGAAGTGTGAAAGAGAGATGAAGTTATTAGTGCGAAGAATAAACTCTCGACCAAAAACCAAGCTAAATCATGACACGTAAGTAATAGGAATCTGTAGGTGTGTTTAAGTTTTCAAGAGTGTGGGGAAGAAGGGTTTTCCCGGTTAGGGTATTGTGGATCCAGATTTACTGAAAGGTTTCATAGAATCAAAGGGGTTTGGTTTGAATTCGAGGCATACGAGTAAAGAGAAGTGATAGTGTTGAAGTTATAGAGAATACCTATAAGTGCAAAGAATAATGACACCAGAGAGACCCGGATGTTAAAAGAAGGTTGATGAAGTGAAAGAGGAATGGATGGTAGAAATGTAGTATTAGAGGGGGTGATTGAAGGGAGACCATGGGCATCAAAGATAACACAGTGAAAAATTAGTGATTTCAATCATAGGACCGAGAAGACCACTAAGGATATCATTAAAGAGACTCTGTCTTGAAGACCAACATGAGGGCTATAGATGGAAATAGGGTTTTGGATGATTCGGTGAAGAAACTATTGGAGAGTGTTGGGGTCATGCAACATCTATGAATATTTCTTCATATTTTATGGTAGGAGGAGCGGATTACCACCTAGTGGTGATGTCAAATCATACATGAACTTCCATGTTCAAGTACAAAAAGGGAGGATGATATTATACAAGGAACAAACATAGATGATATGGCTATAAGTGGTTTGGGACACAGGTTGATAGGTTGATGAAAATTAGGTGCCACGGAGAGGTTGAGGAGACGTCAATAAGTGTTGGGTACATATAACACATAAAATGACTCAAAGAGAAATACCTACTGTTGATACATACTTAAAATTATATTGTGAATAGCCTAGTGGTGGAGGTGCGCATCCATGCTAATAAAGAATATAAATTAACTTGGTGTGCTATTTTACTTTTTATCATATTTAGTGAAATAGTGTGCTTGATGGACTAAGGAGAAAGTCTTGGGAGTATCCCATAGAGAAAAAATCACCTACAATTTTTTTCAAAGTAAAAATGTCATGGTCCTATTTCAAACACTTAGAAGAAGAATTGGGAGAAATGGTTTAGGAGAATGCATCGGGCATTTGAAGTAGAGTCTTGAATACCCCATTAGATTCCTATAGTACTAGATAGATAATAAGATTTAATGGTGTACCAACACTTCAACATGGGGAGGTTTTTCATGAAGACGAGTGAAAAGAGCCCTTGGTGTAAGTTACCCTTCACTTTCACCATGTGTTATTTTAAATATTCAGTGAATAGATTACACAATGCATGAAAGCTCCAGTTTGATGCTGATAAAATAGAAACATATATACATATCTTGCATAGGACATATGTATATCAAAAAAAAAGGAGGCATTTGTGGAGATGAAGGAGATAGATAATATTGACATAACTCCGAAGACTCTAGCCATGGGGAAAATTGAGGCTACATGCGTATATGTGTATCTGAGGCCACGATTTAATGATGGGAAGGTGCTTGTAGGAGAGGACTTATATTTTCTAGGTCCTCTAAAAGGCAATCAAACGGATAGGCACAAGGAAGCCATTAGATCGACAACCCCTTCGGAGGAGATCCGGTATTTTAAGGATTACCAAATGTCTTGAAAGAGAAGAAGAACAACAAGAAATGTAGTGCCCACTACTCTTTGACACTATTTAATTTTGATGTTGTTAATGTTGGACTGATACTTAGACATTTGAGTCTTATATTTTGATTAGTGGATGATGGACTATGCAGATATTTAGACTATTGAAATTATGTGGTTTATATTTTTACTATGATGAACTAGATGGTGATGATAGACAATTATATATGTTGAGTTATAATATTCTTATTTTTGTACTAACATGTCGTAATTTAGATGCATAACCTATGTTGGATGTTTTGAGAAGAATTATGATATTATGGATGATAAAATTGAATTAATTGCATTATGCTAGATGATATAATTGATAATTTCAAATGATGATTATTTATTTAATATGTATATTGTCTTGATGTAATTAATAACTAAAAGGCTAGAGGTATTTTGTTTGTGTTGCAGGACATTTTATCACATACATTGAAAGGGGATAGGGGACCAACCATGAAATGATGTTGGATGTTGAGAAACATGGCCAAATTTGACAACTTGTGTAATGTTATGTTGTATAGTTGTTGGATGCCTAGTTAGGAGGTTTCCCATGGGGGTGTCCTCACATGTGTAGCCATGGGGGTAATGTTCTTTTATTTTAATTTTTGTGTGTGCTTTAATTGTGTTTTATGTATTTAATTTTTTGGAAATGGTTATCACTTTATTAACATTTATAATTGTTTCTTAATTAATCTAATCCTTCTTATTTGGTTAACTAGAATAGAGATGTGACAAATAGATAATTATGGGGTTAGGTGGTCCTTGTTGTAAGACAAATTTATGTTTGTTTTTGGGTGTTTTACTCCACAATTTCAAAATTTGGATTTCAAATTGGGAGGCCTTTTTTGGGCTTGTGGGACAAGAAATTACCCTAACAACCCTACCTATTATATGAGTTTATTTTTTACTTATTTATCCTTTTTAGAGTGTAAAAGAGTGAAAAATTATTGCACCTTCTTCTTGTCACAATAAATTTTATCCTTATAAGGCATTGTGTGCAATTTTGTGTGTCATGATGGATCTTACATGCTCATTTATTTCTTGGGCATGGTGTGTTGTATTGATTTGGGAATGGAGGAATAATGAAGTGGAATCCTACATGGAGCCACCTCATCATCCTCACATTCCATTTCTATTTATTGATGGATTTTTTTTTTTTGGAATGGGGGTTACTTGTTCATTTTTATTCTTTACTTTTGTATTTGGGAAAAGTTTTATTGGAATTTTTGGAGTGTGCTTCTTGGAAGGTGTCAAAGCTTTGGAATGAATATTCTAGGAACTTGATGGAGAGGTAGGCTCGCCACCTTTTTTATTTTGTTTATGATGTTTGTGGATGAAATATTGTGCTTGTTGAGTTTTTTAAGTTTTGTGAATTATTTTGTGTGGTTAATAGTATGCCTTAAGTTTGGTGTGGGAGAAGAAATCATGGGACCAATGGGGAGTAAAAGGAGTTTAGAGGCATGCATTTTGGTTGTGATTGAGAGTTTCACCTATGGGGAGTGTTATCCAAAATTCACCCCTAGGGTAAATTTTGATAACATGCATTAATTTCTCAAGTCCCGTGCAATTATATTGAAGGCAAAAGTCATGTTTCTAGGGTCCCCTCGATTTTTTCTAACTCCCCTGTTAGAAGAGAAAGTTTCGAGAAAAGGTGAAAAATTTGTGAAAACAATCTTGTGAAAAAATCATTAAAATGGCTAAGTCCTAGTCCTGTTGTTCGGGACATGAGGGACCTAGTTAAATTTTCCATGGGCGGCTAGTGCAAGCATTTGGGACGGTTGGGACAAAGGGACGCCTAGACACGGAAATCTGAATCGGCCAAAAATGGAAAAAATGACTAATTTGAAACAAGCGATGCAGGACATCTAGGCATTTAGGACGTGGAGGACGTGGGTCGGTTAAGAAAAGACTTAAGCTTTATTTGAATCGGTCGAAGTAGGGAAAAATAGTCCGGACAAGCGGGACAAGAGTATGCGAACCACCGAATTATCAAAGCAGTCGGGACATTAGAATTGAATGCAAGCAGGAAAATTGTCAAGCGGGACAAATCGTGAACTTAGCCGGTTCGGCCAAACAAAGGACTTTCGTATTGGGAATTTGGGCCAAAGAGATGCATGGGACGTGAAAAGCCAAAGCGCCGAAGGAGAAGAAGAAAAGTCAATGTTTGGTCCTTTTTGTAAACTTCAAATGGCCATAACTTTTGACTCGAGCTCCAATTTCATAAAATTGGATTTTCTCGAACGAGCACGACGTCCTCTACGCCACGTAGAAACTAGATTTATTATTTTTAATGAGGGTAGATATATTTAAATGAAGGAAACGTGTTCAGCTCCAGATCGATTAATGCTCATTCCCACAAATGACAAATGAAAACGCCCGAGGACCCCAAATAGCCGCCCGCACTCGAAGGCCATAACTTTTGCATTTTCAACGAAATCACACAAAATTGGTTTGGAATCGTTCGAGATGTACAAAAATCAAGAAATTCTAGATTTGATTGAAATTGATTGAGATTTTTAGAAAACGTGGCTGGGTTACAATGCTTGTTTCATTTGGTTGGGAGTGCAATTAAGAGGCATGGTCATCATTCTTTTCTGTCACAGTAGCACATGGGACAATGGGGAGCCTTTTTGCAAGTAATGTATAATCATATTACTCCATTTAATGGAGCCAGGTGGTTGAAGGACAGATTTGAGATTTCCATTTTCCCTTCTCTTTCCTTTATCATTTTTCTATAAATTGGAGTGTTGGGCTCATTGTGAAAGAGGGAGTTTTCAGATAGAAAATCTTTGTCAAAATTACTTTGTGAAGCCAATGTGCTATAGCCCTTGTAGTGGACTCCTTGCATGGTGATCCAGGCCCTTATCTTGTAATAGATTTGTGCATATCATGAAGTAATAAAATATCGGTTTGTGGATATATCTTCCCCTTTGTGTTTTCTTACATTCTTCATGCCCTTTAATCTTTCTACAAGAATATTGTGTCTATTTTTTATGCTTGCAGAGACCCATTATCATTGTGCATGTTTGAGATATTTTTGTGAATGTATTTTGCTAGATTGTGGAGAGGCTCAAGTTATCACCTTTTTCTAGTGTGCACTTTGTTGTATTTCACGATTTGGAGAATAACACCCTCCTTTTCTAGTGTATCACCTCTTTAGTGTAGGATTTAAGTTTTATGCATGTTCTCTCCATGGTCCTTGGAAATTTAGATTAGAATAGTTAGTTTCCTTGTATTAGAGTAGATTGTGGGTAGAAGGAGTCAAGAACCAATGGGGAGGGAAAAGGTCTATCTCAAGCAAAGCAAGTCCCACAACTTGGAGATAGTACCCATGTTATCCAATCACACTTTGTGAGTTCAAGTATATGTGATTGTATAAACACAAGGGTCTTTGTGATTTTCACCTATGGGGAGTGAAAAGGAAATCATGGTCATATTATTGCATACTTGTAAGGGAGAGATAAGGATATTATGTTATTTGTTTTGTAAAATTGAAGGATTAGGGTGAAACTCCCACTTCACTTGGGGGAAAAAGGAGTCGTTTTTTCGCATAGTCCTTGCTCCATTTTTTTTGGTTTCAAACCTTTATGTTGTTTGAAAATTTTTAAAACTTGTTGAGTATGTTATTTTGTTGTGTTGAATATTTTTAAATGTATGTTATTGTGGAAGCCATGTTAGTTGTAATGTTGTCAAATGTTACTCAAGATTCCTCATGGTTATTTTATTGGGGATTGGGGGCCATTAAGGGGATGACATCTACTCTTAATGGATTATGGTTGGGCAGATAACCTTTGTCTATTCCCCCTTCCTTTGTACTATGATCCTTGTTGTGAAAGACTGAAGTCAGCTAGATTGGACCTACATTTGGGGAGAAAACATGAAAATCAGAGACTTGTATATTTATCCTTGTTAATAACCCTTTGTTGTAAATTGTCAATTTAATTATTCCCACTTTGTGTGGATGATTGTAAATTTGTAAGCTTGAAAGAAATTTGTTCTATCACTTAGAAATCCCTATATTTTGTAAACTCTTCAAGAGTGTTTGTATGAGAAATTTACATTTTCAAATGTGTTAAGTTTTGTAAAAAAGAAACTATTAAATTGACATGGTTAGGTAAAATAGAAAACATGACATGGTTGAAAATGAATAGGCATATCCTTTAATTTAAATTGTTTCTTTTTTTTCAAAAAGGGTGATATGTTTCATTTTAGGAGAAATGAGAGTATTGTTAAAATGTATTGCTAAGTGAATTATTTCTCATTTAATTGTTGAAAATAGGAAAAGGATTATTTACTCTTGTTTTATGGGATGAAAATAATGATAACCATATCATACCAAGCCAAGAAATCATATGCTAATCAAATACCATGATCAATAAGATAAAACAATTCACCAAAATAACTTTACATAAACCTTTGCAAACAAATGAGCAGTAATATCATATATTATTATGGAAGTCAATGAAATAAAATGAGAACGAGCCTTGCTTATATAGGTAAGAATAAAAATATAAGAACTAGTCAAGGTCGTAGATCAAACCATAAATCAAGGAAAGAACTAGTCATCAAAGAACTAGTCAAGACCATAGATTTAGGAAATAAGTAGACATAAAGGATCTATTCAATACCATAGATCAAGGAAAGAATATACCTAACAACTAGATAATATCCCCTAATATCTAAATAAATAAAAAGAAATATCCACACACATAAGTGGGAAATGATAAATACAATAAAGGTAAATAAAGTACCTAGGTGAACATGAGATAAGGTAAATACTAACTCTAATGCCCCCTTAAGTGAAGCTAGGGGCCAAAAAAGAAGTGGAATGTCCATAGTATGAGTCCCGAAAACTAGGCCCGACGAGGTACTCATGTAGAATATATCCATGAAAAATATCAAACCAAAATAAGAAAGAGAAAGAAGAAGAAGAAGGAATAGGTTCTCATAGAACACCCCATAAGAAAAAATTATAAAACCCCAAGCATTCCACGTAACTCAAGGTATCAAGGTGATGTAAAATGCTTCGTAAAGATGTTTACAACCTATTGGTGAGTCAAAATGTACTCTAAGAAAAAAACTCCATCTTAAATGTGTTGATGAATGAAGTGGATGTGTATCTTAATATGATTGGTTTGTTGGTGCTCAATCGGTTGAGTTACAAGAAATGTGAATTTCACTTTGGTTATCACACCAAAGTACACTCGGTGAATCTTGTGGGAATCCAAACTCTGTCAATAACTTTTGAAGCCATAAAATCTATTGACTCACTATAATGCTTCCCTATACTCTACCTCACGAAGATGAAAGTGTAATAGCCTATTTTGTTTTACACGCCCAAAATTGGAGAATAACAAAGAAAAAAATATAGCCAAAAGTGGAACGCATATCATCAATAGAACCTTACCAATCTGAATCTATTTACCCAACCAACTAAGTAGAACCCCTAGTGTAGTGTAGGCCAAAGTGGGAAGTGCCTGCAAATAGCATAAAATACTTTTAGCGATCTGCTAGTGACTACTATGAGGATAATGTGCAAATTGAGATATAAGCCCTACTATAAATGAAATATCAAGGTGAGTATGGGTCAAGTACATGAGACTCCCAACCAAATGCCGATATAATGTAGGATCACAAAGTGGTGTGGTACATTTGGAAGTAAGAGTAACCCCAGACTGAAAAGGAGATGGACTTGGCTTGAAATCAACCATATTAAAGTGTCGAAGAAGATCATGGGTGTACTTTTTGCTGACTCAAATGAATCCCTAAATCTGTCTAAGGAATCTGCAATCCAAGGAAATAATGCAATAACCCAAGATTTGTCATGTCAAAATGTGTATAAAGAGCCCTATGAATAGTCTAAATGTGGGAAGAAGAGATGCTAGTAAGTAACATATCATCAACATACAAGACAAGTATCACAATATCCTCACCAAAATGCTGGAGATACACTGTATGATCAAAGTGATAACGAATAAAACCGAGTAGATAGAATAAAAGAATCCATCTTCTCATACCAATCCTGAGGGGCTTCTTTGAGACCGTAGAGAGACCTTCGGAGCCTACAAAAAGAGAAGAATCCTGAAAAAATATAGTAGGTTGCTCCATGTATATTTCTTCTTGTAAATCTCCATGTAAGAAGGCACTCTTCACGTCCATCAAGTATACGGGCCACCCCTATGATTCAAAATTAACAAGTACAAGGCCTACAAAATCTAATTTGGCAATGGGTGCCAAAGTATCGAGTAATAAATATCTTCAACTTGTGAAAAAAACTTTCGCAACAAGACGAGCCTTATACTTGTCAATGGACCCATCAACTATGTATTTGGTTTGGTATACCCACTTACACCTAACCATATTTCTTCATTTAGAAGAGAGATGAAATCCCAAGTATGATTCTTTATCAAAGAAGAATACTCAGCTATCATCTCATCATCCCACTCCTGTATCTTATGAGTCTTTGAAAAGACAATGGATCCTCAGAAACATCCACGACACAAAAGTCTAGAACTCTGTAGAATTTTAATGATGATTCCTAGTGGGTGGAAGATCCTATATGAAAGGTGCTTCCTAAAAAATGTAGTACAAGCCCACTTAGGCATAATGACAACATCAATGGGAATAGGTTTCTTAATGATTTCTATAACCTCTTCATTAACCTCCTTAAAGAAAAGGATCCTCAAGATGAGATGAAGAAGAATCATGAAAGAAGATGAAGAATCAGCGGAGTGAAGCACTCATCAAACTAAACATGTGTTTGAAAAATAACGTCATGAGTATCGGGATGTAAAATTTTATAAACTCTCATATCCTCATAATACCCTACAAAGATCAAGGGTTTTCTCTTCTTATCTAAATATTTCATTTTCTTCTTTGGCATAAATTTCCAAGTATGGCTCCCAAAGACTCGAAAAAATGAGACATCCGGCTTAGTGTTGGACTAAGCTTCCTCTAGAGTCAAATGCTCTCTATGGTGTGCAATTTTGAATGTAGTTAGCATAATTAACTACTTCTACCTAATAGATAGGAGGTAAATCTATAGAATGCATCATATAGTTAGCCATTTCCTTCAAAGTTCTATTCTTCCTTTCTTCTAAGCCATTTTGTTATGGAGTACAAGGAACAAAATGCTGGTGAATAATTCCTTGAGTTTTAAAAAAATTAGAAAACTCATTGTTGAAGTAATCCCCCCATTATCAGTGTGAAGGTTCTTTATGCAACTCGAATATTATTTATCAAACAAAGCCTTGAAGAATTTGAAGTGTGAAAAAACACCACTTTTGTACTTGAGAAAATAAACCCAAGTACACTTAGAGAAATTATCAATAAAGGTAAGTGCATACTTAGCTCCATTGAAAGAGGGGTAGGAAAAACCATCAAGTAACTATGCACAAGCTCAAGTGGTGAAGAAGCTATACTAGAAAATTCTTAGGAAATAGATCTTGGTATTATTTCTCTAATACACATGACCAGAGAAAAATCCCTCAAGAAAATAAACTCTAGGAAGACCATCTACCATACCATGAGTGCTCAACTCCTTCAAATATATGTAATTAAGATGTCTAAATATTTCATGCCAAATCTTAGTCTCTAAATCTACATGAGAAACCAATCCTATCCCTATAAAAGAAGTGTCATCAAAACCCTCAAAGTGATATAGTCTAGAAATATGATCAATAATACCCTGAGAAACAAGTGAATAAGGCTCCAAAAAAGTTCTTACTTCTGCCCCATGTGGTGTAAAAGTCACTATTTTCCCTTGACCAGAATGAAAAATTTGATATATAGAAAGAAAATTTGTAGTGATGTTAGGAACATATAGTGCATCTTGGATACTACCACCATCAAGTTGTATATCACCTTTTCCCTCAACAGAAAGAAATGAAGAATCTCCAACCTCAATTTTGAAGTAGAAATCAAACCTAGAGAAAAAAAGACGCTTTGGAATAAGTCATGTGATGAGAAGTACCAGAATCTATAACCCAACTATCTGCAAGTGGTGACTGAGATCTCCCAACAACATTAAGTGCTTTTCCATGCTGATTAGGAGGTGGAGTGGAGATATAAATTTTGTGTTTCTTGATTGCATCATCTAAGGCTTGCATTCTCTTATAACACCTATGTTATTCATGACCACTACCCCCATAAAAAGAGCATGAAAGACTAGACTTATTCTTGGATTTAGGAGTCTCCTTGGGTTCAAAGTTGTTTTCTTTGGGTTTAGGAGTAATTTGAGATGGAGAAGGGGTGGATTTGGTTTTACTTTTTGGTTTTCCCTTGCCCTTAGGATTAGATGCAACTAATACCTTTTGAGAGGTGGAAGAATTAAGGTGAGACAATTTGAATTCTTCCCTAGTAATTCTTTAACAAAATGTTTCTAAGTCAGACATTTTGAATGTTTCACCTAAGGCATCCATGCTAGAGAAAAATGTTGATTTGAAATGGTCCTCTCAATTGGGATAGAATCAAGTAAACACACTCTTCATCTTTCTTATCTCTTCCACTCCCCTTCAACTATGTCAACAAATGATTGAACTTGGTAAGATAGTCTATAATTGTTGGAAAATATTTAGGATTAAGAGAGGTGATCTCAATTTCAAGTTGCATGGCTCTCATATGATCCACCTTACTAAATAAATCCTCTAATTTCTCCCATATTTTGAAAGGAGAATCACACATTTCCAAATGAAACAAAATACTATCACTTACATAAGTTCCTATCAAACCCATACACTCATCAAATTTGCATTGGTACTGAAATTTCTCATATTCTCTAGTGAACACTAGTTGTTCTAAAGAAGTTAAAGCCCATAATCCTTTCCACTTGATTATTGTTTCCACTCTTGTTTTCCATGTGTGGTAATTATGTGTTGTTAATGGATCAACATGATCTAATGTAGAAGTAGATAAATATTCCATCCTAAAAAAACACCAAAATAAATGTAATAAGCAAGCAATGCAATCAAATCCCCAAGCAATGTAATAAGACCCCCTAGATTTTGACACTTTATAATGAGTGCGTTCTACAATATGACACTTTATAATCATAAATACGATTCTCAACATAAATATTTTCAATGGAAAGAGAACAAAAAAATCACTTTTGCAAAAAAATGGAAGAAAATACTCTTGCCTTCACCACATAAGATACAAGATTTTCAATATTATGTTTACTATTTATTTTAGTTACCACTAAAACAAAATAAAATGCTCTTTCCTTCACACACAAAAAAATGAAAGGGGGCTGGAGTTAAGCATTTACTAATAGCAATAACAAGATTTAAGACCTCATATGACCATACCATATGACAAGGGGCTAAGGATTTCAATGGGTGTGCCACTTTTTTTTGAGAAATTCACATCTAACTGCTTCTTCTAGTAAAAAATGCTATTATAGGATTTGTGTGGATAAGTGACTGTGTTGCCAAAAATAATAGGACATAGAATTTCTCAAAATAGAAACATTCTTGCTCAGCAGTATTGGTACCCTACCAAAAAAGGAAATATCCATCCTTTCGGAAAAGGTCTCCTACACACAAACCGAAAATGCTACGCCTTAACACAAAAATACCTCATTGATGCAAAACAAAATACTCCCTATAGAAATGGTCAAGTTTACAATCAATCTTAGGGTTTTACCACCTTCCGTATCCAATGGAAGTCTATGTTTTGCATAAAAATAAACACAACAATAAAATACAAACAAATCCCTAATATATGCATATACTAAAAAATGTTTACAAAGCGAAACGTACATGAGATGAATGTCAACAACAATCTCCTTCTCTGATACCATAAAATGAATGATAACTAGATCATACCAAGCCAAGAACTCAAATGCTAATAAAATAACACAATGAATAAGTTGAAATAAATTTGCTAGAATAACTTTACATAAACCTTTTAAAAAATGAGAAAAAATATCATATTATTATGGAACTCAATGAAATACAATGAGAATGGGCCTTGCTTATATAGGAGAGGAATAAAAATATAAGATCCATTCAAGGTCGTAGATCAATCCATAAATCAAGGAAATAACTTTTCATCAAAGAACTAGTCAATACCATAGATAGGGAAATAACTTGTCAATACCATAGATAAAGGAAAGAACTATACCTAAAAACTAGATAATATCCCCTAATATCTAAATAAATAAAAAGAAATATCCACACACATAAGTGGGTTTAGATAAATACAATAAAGGTAAATAAAGTACTAGGTGAACATGAGCTAAGGTAAATACCTACTCTAATAGGTTGAAAAATGAATAGGCATCTCCTTTAATTAAAGTTGTTTCTTTTTTTTTTTCCAAAAAGGGTGATATATTTCATTTTAGGACAAATGAGATTATTGTTAAAAAGCATTACTAAGTGAATTTTTTTCATTTAATATTTGAATATATGAAAAAGATTATTTACTCTTGTTTTATGGGATGAAAAGAATATAGAAGTTTTCTTACATTCCTAATCAAGTTGTAGGAAGGAAAGTAGTGTTAATATCTTTAGAATAAGTGAAAACATCCTTCTTACCATTATCATTTTGTAGTATGAGTTGTGTAAGAAATCCTTTTATTCTCTCAATTTTAGTCTTAGATAAAATTAAAAAAAAAGAATTCATATAATTGTGCAAGTAAATAAATATATACATACACATCCCTATTCAAATGTAACTATGAATAAGTTTGCTATATAGGGATGTTTTGCAAATTTATTTTATATACATTGAGCTCATTATTGTTTTCTTCTATCAAATATATATATATATACATTTTCTATTATTTTATTTTATTAACATATCAATAATATTGAAATTTAATAAAATAAAATAATGAAAATATTATATATATATATGAATGAAGAAATTATTATTAATATATGTATTAATAAAACCTTATAATAAATAAAATTTATAAATTAAAAAAACAAAACTTACTTCTTTACCCAATGCATTTGTGGCTATCGATTTAGAGTAGAAAAGGGTGGGAGGGTTGTTGACACCACCCCCAATCCATATGTTAATGAGATGGGGACTAGGGTCGGTGACCCCTCCCCCATTCTATATTAATTAAACATAATGCGGGTGGGGGCCAAGCCCCCACCAACTAATTTAAACCATGTTTTAATATATGAAGGTGACCATTTGACATTTTTAAATGTAGATGTTGTTGTAGACTGCGGTCATATACTTTGTTAAATTATATATATATATATATATATATATATATATATATATATATATATATATATATATAGGTTTGGAGATATACACAAGTATATATACTGAAATAAAAAGAATGTATATATAAAAAACCCTAGATCTATTTACAAATTGATATACAAATTTTTTAAACAAATTCTACAAATAATGGAATTTACAACCAAACCCTAGAATAGGGTAGAATAGAATAACAAGAAAAAAATGAAATAAGCTTGGAGTTGTGTGTATCCATCCCAAGCTCTTTCTTTCTCTTTCATGGCTTCCTCCCTTTCCCTTAAACCTGCAAAACAAAAATGAAGAAAAGAATTCAATGAATGAATAAAAGACTCCATAGAGATGTTTAGGGTTGTTTGAAATTTATTAGATCCAATGGCCTAGATTTATTTCATCCAATGGCTAATATTCTTCCCTACAAATGTTAGGTGGGAGTTAGGTGAGGTCATCATTTGAATGCATGGGTCAAGTTTGAATGGAGCCACTTAAGTGGTGTAGAATTTAACTGTAAATTGTAATCTATTATGATTTATTTAATGATTTTTTCTAAAAAAATATAGAGGCCATGATGTAGTGATAATTAAAATAAATGCTTACCTTAGTAATTTACACAACATTTATAACTAGGGAATAAATTTTATAGTCTTGTGTAAATGGAGGGGCAAATAAGACTTAGCCATAAAGATAATAAATTATTAATTGCCTTTTTAGACAAACTAGAAATTGAATATTATAATTTAATAATTAATTAAAATGACTATTTGTTAATTAAGAAATGGAACTAAATGTTGCGCTTGTTTTAAAAAAATAAAAATTTATTTAGTAATTTTTATAAATTTAGTGTTGGTTGTCTTGGGTTTCGCGTGGGTAAAATTTATGGGTGTTACAATTGGTATCGAGAGATGAGTGTTCAATGCTTGGACCTCGGGCACACTTGAAAACATGAAACATAAAAAAAAAACCTAGTGCCACTCTAAACCTATAACATAATCATTGCCTTATTTTTTTTGAGAATTTAGAAAACTAAGAAAATTGAAAAAAACTTAGATGATGATAAACTAACTCCATATTAGTACATGTGTAGGAGGCATGGAATAGATGGGGGTTATTACACATGGACCTAGAGTTACCACCCCAGATCAGCTATAACAACTAATTTACCTCGGATATTGCAGGAGACACTACATGATGTTAATGCCACTATATGCGGAGGATATTTAAGAGGGTGACCTAGCAGACATGAAAGAGAGCCATCGGTGGAGGCTTGTGTACCTTCACATCACAGTGTTGAGGATAGGGTAGAGAACTCCCACACGGAGTTGGTTAGACATGGGTCACCTCCTAGAGAGCACAGAGATAGAGCTACGGGACATAGAGAAAGGTATAGGAGCCCTAGGCTGAGAAATGATCATGCAAAGAGACGTAGGGTTCGATAGTTGATAGTATAAGATGACATTAGAGAGATACTGAAGTTACACCCACCTCATTTTTCTAGAGACATAGGAGGATTTCAGGATGAGGCATGGTTGGTTAGCTTGAGTGGATGCTTCAAGCTATGCCCTTGTTCTAGCAACATGAAATCTCATGTTTCCATCCACCTTCTGAGAGACGAAGCTAGAGTTTGGTGGAGGACTGAGGAGTAGAAGCTCCATGTGGATTCAGAGATAGTTACTTGGGAGCTCTTCGAGGAGTTTCAGGAGTAGATATATATCAAGAGATTCATCTAACAACAAATTGATGAGTTTTATGACTGTGAAAAGCTTCCATGACAGTGGTAGAGTATGAGGGATGGTTTTATATATTCTTCAGTATGTGGATTACATGCGGGAAAGAAGGTTAGAGTTCACGAGTTCATCCAGGGCCAAAACTTAGACTTGGGTGGGGTAATATGAATTCACTACATATAGACTTTATCAGAAGCCGTGGAGAAGGCCTATATTGTAGAGGAAACCAAGGGGAAGACTTATTAGGCTCATGAAAGAGTGAGGAGTTGCATAAAACATTTACAAGATAGTAGATCGAGGGGATCCACTCCTCCTCCTCGTGGTAGACACACTTCAACATAGTCTTCTTCTTGCCTCCTCCACCTCCTTAGCAACAACATCAACACACTCATTTGTTCTTTTGACCTCCAAAACATCATGATACTCAAATAGGGAATAAGTATGGGACCTCCAGCTAGGGGGCCCAATAGGACACAAGCTCCACCTTGAGCATAATCAAGAGTACGTCCATTGCAACACCCATAGAGATATATAAAATGATCATTAGGTTCTTCAAGACATACTCTCTTGGGCCACCTAGAGGACTATCTTCTCGGTGGATATGACCTAGGTACTTTCTATGGATGTGGTGTGCATGGATATCATAGGAGGAGTGCCCTCATAACCCTACTAATCAAGGCAAGGGCACTAATTTCTAAGTGTACGATTGGTGACATGTCAGGATCCATAGGATATATGTAACTTTTGAGAACCACCAGAAGAGAACCAGAGAATGATGATAGAGACCACAAGTAGAATTGGTGGTATTTCTACCCATATCTTATTTGACTCGGGATCATCGATTCTTTCATTTCCCCATCTTTAGTAGAGCGTTGTAGGCTGGTGAAAGTTAGGAAGGGCCTTAGTTGGGATGTCGAGATGGTTTCTTGAGCTAAGATCTCAGTAGACTCCTTAGTCAAGGAGTGCAGTGGACCTAGGACCCTTTACCACTACTTTGGATATTCATATCCTTCCCTTGGGTTCATATGGATTTATCTTGGGCATGGATTGGTTATGCGTGGCTAAATTTGATTTCCTGTGTTATATCTTGTGCAAATGAGCTAGTGGATTTGATTTCGGGAGACCCATCTCTACAACTATTTATGAATCGGGTGTGCGTGACGGGGTTGTATGTTGTATGATTTAGTGTAGTATGGGGAGTTAGTGATTTTGATTTTTAGAGCCTAGAGACTGCAAGTAATTCCTCCCCCATCTCTATTTCAATTGACTATTTCATGTACTATGCAGATGAAGTGGTGTGCATGATGGGGTTGAGAAACGCCTATATGCTAGTGTACCCTTAGTGATAGGTGTTTTTGAAGAAGGATAGAGTATGTGGGGATAATAGACCTTCACGATGATGACCTTCCTCCCATTTTGTAGGATTTTTCCGATGTGTTTCTATTGAGCTATAAGTAATTCCTCCCCACTTGAGATAGAATTTCACTTTGATTTGGTTCAAGGAGTGGAACCTATCGCACGTTCTCCTTATAGGATGACCACACCAGAGATATGTGAGATCAAGTTACAAAATGACTAGAGGTTCTTTGGTGTCTTTTGAAAAGGCCTAATCCATTCTAGGAAGTGTATCCTTCCAAGATTAGAGCCATTATGGATTATCCAACACCTACTAGTGTGACTAAGGTCAAAAATATCATGAGGTTTCTATGGTACTACATGATATTTGTTCGAAATTTCTCGTGTTACGCACCCTTGGAAAGGGAAGAAGTTTTTTTAGATAAAGGAGGCCTTAAGCACATTGAAGATCATTGTGGTTGTGTGTGGACTATCGTCAATTAGGAATGAAAGTAATGATCAAGAATCATTATCCCCTTCCTCATAAATGATATTTTTGATGGTTTGAAGGGTTCCATTCTTTTGTTTTCTAAGATTTACCGGCGGCATTGGATAAGTTTGTGAGTATGACACCATAGCATGTAAGGGGATTGTAGACATAAATATTTACCGGTGGGACAACTTTATGGATGAGATTTTATGGCCACTGATGAGTTCACAGATCAGGATTAAGTCTCGATAAACACCCTTGTGGTGTTCATGAGATATGATGAATGGGGTGTTCAGAATTCTACACTACTTTTCCTCATGTCCCTTAGGGGGATGAAATTTTGATCTTCTCTCATACACATGAGTATAGCTCAAAAGGATCACCTATGTTAGAGTTCTAGAGTGTGAAGGTGAGAAACAAATTTATGGGAATACGGAGAAATGTGCATTCTTTCATAGTAGGGTACGGCGTCGAGATCCCACCAGTGCCATCAATATTTAGGTCACATCATTTCTAGGGAAGGTATAGTGGATTGGTGTGAGTATGATCCTTCTAAGATTAGAGACATTATGGATTATCCAACACCTATACACTAGTCTAGTGTGACGTGCCCTTGAGGTGAGCATAGTCTCATGAGGTTTCTGGGAAGATAGAGAGGGTACATGAGATTTGTTCATGGACCGTCATTAAGAACTTTTTCTAGTGGATTTTGTCACCCCATCACTTCCTTCAAGAATTCTATGGAAAGGGAAGAAGTTCATCTAGTTAGATAAATATGAGTAGGCCTTGGAACACATTTGACAAAGGAATGACTTATGAAACACCCATTATTAAAGGACATATCCTAGATCCTCGCACGAAGGTGTTTTTGTGGAGATAACTTAGAAAAATATAGTTTTCCATAATTGGTCCATTTGAGCCTATCATCTAGCTTTGCCACCCAACTTGTCTCACGTTCACGATATATTTCATGTTTATGTACTTAGGTGATATATTCTAGATCCCTCTCATGTTTTGGATTGGATTTCATTACAGGTGTAGGAATAGGGAAGGTGTAAGTAGAGCCCGTGTGCATCATAGAGTGGATGACCACGGGCCTGAGCCAATCTTGTGAGATTGACTAGGTTCGGTTCCAGTTGGGATAGGTATGATGAGAGTGCAGACACATGGGAGGATGCCACTTTATTGCGAGTCCAGTTTCCTTAGCTATTCCAGTGACTTCCAGGAGGAAGTCAAGTCTAAGGGGAGGGGGATGTAGTGCCCACTCCTCTTCAACACTATTTCATTTTGATGTTGTTATTCTTGTTGGAATGATAATTGTACATTTGAGTATTATATTTTGATTAGTAGATGAAAAACTATGTAGATATTTAGACTATTGACATTATGTGGTTTACATTTTATTATGATGCACTAGATGGTGATGATAGATAGTTATATATGTTGAGTTGTGATATTATGATTTTTTACTAACATGTCGTAATTTGGATGCATGACCTATGTTGGATGTTTTGAATAGAATTATGATTTTATGAATGCCAAAATCAAATTAATTTTATGATGCTAGATGATATAATTACTAATGTCAAATGATTATTATTGATTTTATATGTATATTATCTCGATGTTGTTAATACGGATGAAAGGCTAGAGAGGTATTTTTTTGTGTTGCAGGACATTTTATCACATACATCAAAGGGGATAGGGGACCAACCACAAAAGATATTAGGTGTTGAGAAATGTGACCAAATTTGACAACTTTTGTAATGTTATGTTGTATTGTTATTACATGCCTAGTTAGGAGGTTTCCCATTGGGGGTTGACCTCACATGTGTGGCCATGGGGTAATGTTATTTTATTTTAATTTTTGTATGTTCTTTATTTGTGTTTTATGTATTTAATTTTTGGTAATGGTTGTCACTTAATTAACATTTATAATTGTGTCTTAATTAAGCTAATCCTTCTTATTTGGTTAACTAGAATAGAGATGTGACAAATAGATAATTATGGGGTTAGGTGGTCCTTGTTGTAAGTGAGATTTATGTTGGTTTTTATGTGTTTTACTCCACCCCAACTTAAAAATTCAGATTTTGACTTGGGTGGCCTTTTGGAAGCTTTTGGGACGAGCTAAGTTTTTCCCATGCCTCTTAAATTTACCAACAACCCTACCTATGGGTTGGGAATTTTATTTTTGACCTATTTATCCTTGTTGGAATGTAAAAGAGTGAAAAATTATTGCACCTTATTCTTGTCACAATAATTTTGTCCTTAGAAGGCATGATGTGCAAGTTTGTGTGCCATGTGGGTTGTTATATTTCTTACATGTTCATTTATTGTCTTGGGCATGGTGTGTTTGAATTGAGTTTGAGAATGGAGGAATGAGGAAGTGACATCCTACATGGATCCACCTCATCATTCTCACATTCCATTTCTATTTATTGATGTATTTTTTTGGAATGGGGTTACTTGTTCATTTTTCTTCTTGTGCACTTTTGGATTGGGGAAAAGCTTGTTGAAATTTCTTAGAGTGTTCTTGGATTGAAGGTGCCAAAGCTTGTGGAGTGAAGATTCTTGGAACTTGATGGAGAGGTACGCTCCACCTTTGTTATTTTGTTTATTATGTTTTGGATGTAAAAATGTAGTGCTTGTTGAGTTTGTTTATGTTTTTTGAATGTGCTTTTGTGCATTTGGGTAGTATGCCTTAAGTTGGGTGTGGGAGAAGGACTCACGGGACCATTGGGGAGGGAAAAGTGAGTTTGTGAGACATGAATTTGGTGGGAGTGTGATTGGGAGTTTCACCTATGGGGAGTGAAAAGGAAATCATGGTCATATTGTTGCATACTTGCAAGGGAGAGATAAGGATATTGTGTTGTTTGTTTTGTGTACTTTGATGCTTAGGGTGAAACTCCACTTCAATTGGGAGGTAAAAGGAGGTGATTTACCATAGTAATTTCTCCATTTGGTTATGAAAGATTGAAGTGAGATAGATTGGAGCTACATTTTGGAAGAAGAATTGAAATTGGAGACTTGTATATTTGGCCTTGTTGATAGCCCTTTGTTGTAAATTGTCCATTTTATTATTCCCACTTTGTGTGGATGATTGTAAATTTGTAAGCTTGAAAGAAAGTTATTCTATCACTTGGAAATCCCTATATTTTGTAAACTCTTCTAAGAGTGTTTGTATGAGAAATTTACATTTTCAAATGTGTTAGTTTTGTAAAAAAGAAACTATCAAATTTACATGGTTAGGTGAAATAGAAAACATGACATGGTTGAAAATGGATAGGCATCTCCTTTAATTAAAATTGTTTCTTTTTTTCCAAAAAGGGTGATATGTTTCATTTTAGGAGAAATGAGAGTATTGTTAAAATGCATTGCTAAGTGAATTTGTTGTCATTTAATTGTTGAAAATAGAAAAAGGATTATTTACTCTTGTTTTATGGGATGAAAAGAATATATAAGTTTTGTTACATTCTTAATCAAGTTGTAGGAAGGAAAGTAGTGTTAAAATCTTTAGAATAAGTGAAAACATCCTTCTTACCATTATCATTTTGTAGAATGAGTTGTGTAAGAAATCCTTTTATTCTCCCAATTTTAGTCTTAGATAAAATTAAACAAGAAGAATTCATATAATTGTGCAAGTGAATAAATATATACATACACACATAGATTCAAATGTAACTATGAATAAGTTAACTATATAGGGATGTTATGAGAATTTCTTTATATACATTGAGCTAATTATTGTTTTCTTCTATATATATATATATATATATAAGAATTTATTTACAAGTTCAATTATTTTATTTTATTAACATATTAATATTATTGAAATTTAATAATAAACATGAAGTGAAAATATATATATATATATATATATATATATATATTATTAACATTAAAACAATTATTAATATATGTATTAATTAAACCTTCTAATAAATAAAATTTCTAATTTTTTTATAAAATTACTTGTTTATCCAATGTGGCCGTGGTTATTGTTTTAGAGTGGAAAAGGGGTGGGGAGGGTCGGTGACGCCACCCCCAAGGATGTTAATGGGGACGGGGCGGGGTCGGTGACCCCTCTCCCTATTCTATATTAATTAAACACAATGATGGGTGGGGCGAGCCCCAACCAACTAATTTAAACCATGTTTTCATATATCAAGCGACCATTTGACATTTTTATTTCAGACATTGTTGTAGACCTGCCACCATATCATGTGTTAAATAATTTTTATAAATATAAATATATATATTCGTAGGTTTGGAGATATACACAAGTATATATACTCAAAATAAAAAGAGTGTATATATTACAAAATTTTTAGATCTATTGGGTAAATTCCATATACCCAAATGGGTATTTACATTGAAACAAATTTACAAAAAATAATGGAATTTACAACCAAACCCTAGGATAGGGTAGAATAGAATAACAATCAAAGAAAATCAAATAAGCTTGGAGTTGTGTGCATCCATCCCAAGATCCTTTTTCCTCTTCCATGGCTTCTTTCCTTTCCCTTAAACCTGCAAAACAAAAATGAAAAAAATAAGTCAATAAATGAATAAAAGACTCCATAGATATGTTTAGGGTTGTTTGGAATTTCTTAGATCCAATGGCTTAGATTGATTTCATCCAATGGCCAAGATTCTTCCCTACAAATGTTAGGTGGGAGTTAGGTGAGATCATCATTTGAATGCATGGGTCAAGTTTGAATGGGGCCACTTAAGTGGTGTAAAAGTTAACTCTAAATTGTAATCCTTTATGATTTATTTAATGACTTTTAAAAATATAGAGGCCATGACCTAGTGATAATTAAAATAAATGCTTTCTCTTAGTAATTTGGACAACTTTTATAAGTAAGGAATACATTTTATAGTCTTGTTTGAATGGAAAGGAAAATTAGACTTAGCCATACAAATAATAAATTATTAAATGCATTTTTAGCCAAATTGGAAATTGAATATTATAATTTAATAATTAATTAAAATGACTATTTGTTAATAGAGAAATGGAACTAAACATTGCGCTTGTTTTAAAAAAATAACAATGTATTTAATAATTTTTCTAAATTTAGTGTTGGTTGTCTTGGGTTTCATGTGGGTAACAATTTTGGGTGTTACAATATCATACTAGAAGAATTTTACGTAGAAGGTGTATGGAAAAAACACTAGTGCTAGACCATCACAACCAATAAGGAGATCTCTGCGTGTAACGCCGGTGAAAAATGTAGAGGAAAGAAAGAGGCATTAGAAGTATGTTCCTATTATGGATAGTGATGAAGAAAAATATTCCTATTATGGAAGTATGTTGCAACACCTAGTTTGGAAGTGAGAGAAGATGAGGTGATAGGTGCGAGAAACCTATGTTCAAGGAGTAAGGCCTCGGTATAGGTGTGTAGGGACCTGTAGAGGAAATTTGCATTGGTGGAGACACATAATTGGTAGAACATGTCACGCGTAAGGAAAATGGCGATGGAGAAGAGGAAGTATAAAAATGTGGGAACTGAAACACAAGAGAACGTAGGTGAGAAAACCAATGATCCCAAGGGAGATGAGGTGGTAAGAACACAGAACCTTGGCTTTGTTGATGATGTGACAAAGATAATTTACACCAGGTTCTAGAGCACTATTGCAAGTGAACAATTATATGGATGGGAGTTGATGGATCTAGATATGGTGACTACGTGCACCTGTAAATAGTTTTCATGGAATATGTAGACTCACATGGATGAGCCTGACTTTGATGTATGTGAGGAATCTTGCATTTCTAAGAGGATGAGGAAAGTTTCGCATTCATGCCACATAACAATAAAACCGACATAGATGTTAAATGATTATGTAAGAAATGTATTAACTAAGCTATATGCATAAGTTGCATGTAGAAACATTGATAAAGAGGAAACTATTCATGCTCTATTGGAAGATAAAAAGGATAAGGATACAAATATTAAGTGCCTAACAGAAGAAAAAGAGATAATTGAGTATAATGTGTGTACAAAACTTACTATGGCGAGTAGATAGGTGATGATATTTTGAAATAGAGGTTATATTTGGAAGAAAGAGTGGTAGAAATTTTTCCATATACTTTGGATTAATTACAAACTGGTTCATATGACATTAGATGAGGGTCCAATGTGAATGCCAAAGCCGAAGGATAGTAAAGCTCAAAGGAGAGAGCTAAAGTAATGATAGTGAAACAAATTATAAGTTATGAGTCTTTGTTACAGACTCTGAAGGATGAAATGAAAAAGGTGGATAAGGAATTGAACATTTGCATGGATCCTGAATCAATCATCAAGACAAGGAACTTGGTGGAAGAAAATGTAGTCCTTATAGTGAAACATGATGAGTCACTTATGCATGAGGAGAAGATCATTCTATTGGAAGAAAAGCATGGTGCGCTTACAATATCTGGAAAACTCATGAGGAGAAGATCAAGGACCTTGGGAAACTCATTTCAAGGTGAATGGATGTGATGGTATCCAATTTAGCCAACATTCTTAGTGTATTGAGAACGAAAGTGAGAGTGTGAAAATCGATGAAATGTAGGGAGTACTTGTAAACATCCATGAAAATAAAAGTAAGGCACTCAATGATTAGAATGATCTAGAAGTATAAGTTAAGAGTGAATATCCAAAGTTGATTTTTCCTTCTAAAGGGTAACACGCCAATGTATTCTTTCTTTTTGTGTACAATTATTATTTTGTTCCTTATTCTTTATTTATGGAGAATTCAAGGCATGATTACCCATTTCTGAGGGTGGAAATGAAATTAGTGTGGGGTAATGTTGGGATGACAAAATATGGCTAAGTATTAGAGGCATGGGAGAAAACGGCATGAAGGAATCAAATGTGTGTGAATTTTGGCAAGAAAGGCACACACTAGGTAAAATCATGGTGTAAAGACTTAGCTATTTTGCATAAGGCTAATTAAAGACATGGAGTGAAGAGCACACAATAGTGAGAAGACTTGGAAGTCACTCAAGGTTATTTTGGGATGAAAGGAAGATCAAACAACATGCATAGTTTTGATCTAATTATATGATGTGAACTAGAGTTATCTATAGATGTTCTATTGTTAGAAAACTTTTCATGCTTTTGTGGTTATATTTTAGTGGAGCATGATTATTTTTAGTATGTATCCTATTTTGAGGATTCCTATATGGTGAAGGGAAAGTCCCCACTCCTATATATGTACTAATTTATATGATTGAGAGGGATGATCATATCCTAATTTTGTTAGAGTTATGTTGTTGGTTATGAGCCCGTATGACTTATGATGAAATTAATGTCTATATATACAATTTGTGTTTTATAGTAATTAATTAAATGGATCTTTGTGGTTGGATATTGGTTGTTGACATATTCGTGACTAGTTCTTGTATGGTAAATCTAATCTTGATTCTTGTATAAGTTATTATTGCATGTGGTTATGATCTAGATATACTTATGGTTTATACTTGTATTGTTATTATGGATCTGATTTACATGTATGTATATCACATTAACTTCTTGACAAGGCTTGCATAAAGAGGGACTGGTACCCTTGCGTGCTTCGAGTGAGAAGTCAAATCTATCTAGGTGATGTGTTAATGCGCCTTGGGATGTTTGGTAAAATAAAAGACTACTCTTGTATAGTATGTGTGAATGGAATAGAATCGAATTCCTCCTATGCAGTATATGTAGAAGTGATACAACCCTTATCCCTTGTATTAGTGCTAGATGATTCCTTTGAAGTGTTTTAGTGCCTTTGGATGCAATCTTAGGTGGTAATAGTAATGCTTAGTACTTGGTCCCTTATTTTGAAAACATAACTAATATTTATATGATTCCCTTGTTTGAATTTTGTAATTGACAACTAAAAGGCTGACCCAAAGTAGTAAAAAGTAATTAAGAAGTGAAAGGGGTTCAAAAGGATAGGAAAAATGTAAAGAAGGAAATGAGTGTCGAATAGGATATGAGCGCTCGAATCTAGTGTCCCAACTGGGCACTAGTGTTTGAGGCAATAGAAAGATAAAACAGTCAAATGTTGGAAAGAGTGCAAGATGTATAAAGCCAATAAAAGTATAGAAGACAAAGTAAAAGGCTAAAGGGAGTTGTCAATTACTATTTTTATTGCTTAGGAATCATGTAAATTATAGCATGATTTTAGGACCTAGAAATGTACCCAAGTGCATAGATTTTGTGTCTACATTTTACCCCACTTTATGTTGTTGAGTGAATACTCGATAGCATAAAGTAGTCAAAAGATGTGTACTTTATGATCCTATAGAGAGTGGTGGATAGTGTGATGAGTGGACAAGTGAAGTGTGAAGTGATCGCAAAGTGAAGTGTGGAGACTAGAATTAAGAGAAGTGGACCTTAAGGGTTAAGCGTACATGTAGCTTGTACCTATTGTTGTGCTTGTATTTGCTGATGTAGGGTAATCCTTGTTGTGTATTAAGGACATACCTAATATGTAAAATAGAGTATGAGAAAGAAAGTTTGTAATGTTGCTTAAATTTGTAGATTTAAATGCTGATGGTGAGTGTTTTGGGTGATATCATGCAAAAAGAAAGTTTTTGGGAGATCTCAAGGTGAGTGAAATGTTTTTAGGTGATCTCACGCAGAGTGCAAATTTTTTGGGCTATCTCATGCCAAGTGCAAGTTTCTTGGGCGATATCACACCAAAGAGAAAGTGTTGGGGAGAGAGGTATTGTTTTACTCTCCTTACAAAACTCTACCCAATAAGCACCACTATAGATGATACATCCTGATTTGTTCCGTTTGTCCCAATTAGTTTCGATTATTTCTAAATTGTTTCGATTGTATTGATTATAGGAGATAGAATACATTTTGTGATTGAAGGAAAGTGCTTGTTACTATATAACTTCTCTATAAACTATTGTAGACTGTTATATCGAGAAAATGATTATGTTTGCCCCGTGTCATTAATCATTAGGAAATATATATTAGTGCTCCATTTGTATGGGTGAATAATAATTACATGTGTAATTATTATTATGGTAAATTAGTGAAAGTACATTTACTATGTAAATGTAAATAGTAAATGTAAAATGTGGTTAGTATGTGGTAAGTTAGTAAGTTAGAATAATAAAACAATTAGTATTGTTTTATTATTATATTGGTGAGAGGTTGAAACCATATGGGTGTATGGTTGTATATGAAGACAAATATTGTTGTAAGGATTGTTATTTTACATCTCCTATATAATGGAGTGTATTGAAATAGTGAATTAATGAAAATATAATATAGAGTTGTTGATTTCAATTATTGTCTGTGTAGCTATTTCATGGATTCTTTGTATTAGATCAGATTAATTTCTACATTTGGTACTAGAGCAGGTTAAATCTGTCTCGAAGAAGATCTCGTAACTTTTGTTTCGCGATCTGGGTTTCTCCAAAAATTTTTGCATGGAACGATCTGTTATACAAGAAGCTACAGTAAAAATTTCAACAAAACCCAGTTCGTAGTTTGGGAGAAACGTGCAATTTACTATACAGCACATTGATCACTGCTGTTTTTTGAAGAAATCAGAGAATCAGAGGTAATTCAAATCTGCATTCAATTTTTTTTGGATATTTAGATTCAGCAAAATGGATACACCATTAGATAAATTTAATGGGTTGAAATTCCATACATGGAGAGTAAAAATTCAGATGCAGTTAATGAATAAAAATCTATGGAGGATAGTAGATGGAAATGAAAAAGCACCTACAGATGTAAGCAAAATTGTAGAATGGGAAACTAGAGATGAACAAATAACAAATGAAATTGACTATAATTATGAAGAATTTCTATACTAAGTGAATTTACTGGAGGATGGAGGCAAACGGAGGTTGGAGGTCATTCAGCGACCTCTCGTCAGTCGCCAACGATGGGGCCGCACAAATGGTTTGGTGACATTTACTTTTAGCTTGTGTCGTGTGCTTCTTGTCATGTTTTTGAGTTCGAGTTCGGTGTTCGTGTTTCAATAAGTGGAAATTTCACATTGAGGGGGGGAACATGATCCAATGTTCCATTTCCAGTATGTCAGCTTTCTCTATGTATGTATGAGCAACAGATTTCAGTAGAATTTCCTATGTTATTCCCTGCAGTGAGATAGTGATGAGAGTTGTTGATACTACTGCATCATCATGATATCGTGGTTGTTAGTTATCCAGAAAAACTATCCAGAGGTTGTTGGTACTGTCCTCAAAAACCATCTGTTGTGTGGTTGTTGGTTAACCACTTGGAAAACCATCCAGAGGTTGTTGGTATTGTCCTTGAAACCATCCAGATCATGAGCATGCTACGTAGCGGCACGTTGTAGTACAAAGCAGGTTTTCCCATGTTCGCACTAAGGGGGGGAATGTTAGGAAATATATATTAGTGCTCCATTTGTATGGGTGAATAATAATTACATGTGTAATTATTATTATGGTAAATTAGTGAAAGTACATTTACTATGTAAATGTAAATAGTAAATGTAAAATGTGGTTAGTATGTGGTAAGTTAGTAAGTTAGAATAATAAAACAATTAGTATTGTTTTATTATTATATTGGTGAGAGGTTGAAACCATATGGGTGTATGGTTGTATATGAAGACAAATGTTGTTGTAAGGATTGTTATTTTACATCTCCTATATAATGGAGTGTATTGAAATAGTGAATTAATGAAAATATAATATAGAGTTGTTGATTTCAATTATTGTCTGTGTATCTATTTCATGGATTCTTTGTATTAGATCAGATTAATTTCTACATTAACGCCATGGGAGGACAAAAAACAAACACTACTATTTGATAGTGGGAACTAGTATCTACTCCGTGTTTTTGGACCCAAGTAAAATTATGGGTCGTTATGTGACTGTGTTATTGTGTTGTTTCTATATTGTGTAGCTTTGAGATTTTCAGAGGGTGATTTGTTCACCCAATGTATGTCCCGCATCATTCGGGGTGCATATGACGATATAAGGAGAATGTAACCCAAAGGAGAGGAAAAAATTATGATATGCATATCTCGATAAAGAATACCTACATGGTGTAGGGTAAGTGCATGGTTAAAACCAAGGCACATGTAAACAAATTATGCTAATACAAGTGTTAGTAGTAAAAGATAACATGCAATAGAAGACAATGTAACAAACAAGTGAGTAAAAACTATGAATAACAAAAAGTGGGTTTCAAACATGGGACATCACTCACAATGTCACAAGACATCACAACCGAAGTGGCAAAAATCATACAATGAGCCTACAATACACATGGCATATCCTGCAAAGGATAACATACAATAGTAATTAGTAGCAAGAAAAATGTATCGAGGTAACCATGGTTGTATGTACTCTGTAAGACAAACGATGCACATGAAGCACCCATTAGCAAGTTAGAAAGATAAATGGTATGTCAAAGTGTGTATATAGAATCAAAAAGTAAAGTGAATTTAATAAAAAGTAGTAAATAATGTAACAATAGAACTTTTAATGTGTGTAGTATGAGAGTAGTAAATGTCGATTCCCCTGGATCCTCGATGGGATTGGAAAGGGATACATTGTCAAGCATCATGAAATGTGGAAGGAGATCTAATAGTTTTCATTCTCTTCCAAGTACCAAGTAAACACACATGTGTATATAGAAAAATATAATTGACATACTAATTATTTGTCTAGCATAGTACGAAAAATGAAATATGTAAGTATTATAGGCGAGTAAGAGTAAATGCAACCAAGATATGCAAATGCTGTGAAAGTGTGATGCTATGGTATGCAAATTGTGAAGATGGAAGGACTTGCATACCCCCAACAGATATGTCTAATATTTGGTTCATTTATAAATGCTCCCTCAATAGTTAAGAATGATCCATCGAACAAGAGTATGTCATTGGGAAATGAGTGTCGTGTGTGAGAGTAGGTGCTAGAAAGGATGCATCATGAAGCATAGAGTGTGAGTGTGAATGATGTGAGGTACATAGATGAATTATCCCTCAATAGTAAAGTGTGAACCATAACAAAAGAGTGGATCATAGGGTAATGATGATATAATGTGTGTACCAAAGGTGTAGGAGTGCTTAGGAAGATTAAACATGAAGCATAGAGCGTGAAGTATGATAATATATGCTAGAAACAACTGATAGTGCTAGAATGGAGAGTGCAATGCCCCCCAAGTATGCCAATGATGAAGAGATATGTGATGATGAAATATAGATATTGTGATGGTAAGGGAATTTGAAATGCATCATAAGAAACCATATTGTTATCACAATGAGTGGTAGAATTTGGAGTACGACGATGGTTGGTTTTTGGGTTGTGAAGGACTGATTTTTAAAGGAGGTTTCTTAGTTGGAATGGGTAACATTTTATATTAATTTATTGGAGGAGATGATGGAGGATGGGTTTTGAGAGGTGGGTTTTTAGCTGGAATTGGTAATTTTGTAGAAGACTCGATAGGAGGAGGGGATGGAGGATGGATTTTGAGAGGTAGTTACTTAGTTGGAATTGGTAACACCATAGAAGACTTAATAGGAGGAGGGGATGAAATGAATGATTTTTTGAGGTTGTTTGTTAGTTAGAATGGGTTGGATAAGTGGCTCTTGATTGATTAGAGAAGGAACATTAGTAATTATGGTCGATGCTCATTAGATATGGAAGGATCGAATTTGAGAAACCATTGGGATTTAGAAATTGGAGATGTAGTAAAGTGAATTGAAGCAAATGAAATAAAATCTTGATGTTCAAAGTGCTTAATTATTTGTTTTAAAGCATAGCAATCATTTTCATGATGTCTATTAAGTCCGTGATAATTACAAAATGGTATACCTTCATACCTTACAAGATGAAGGAGAGTAGAAATGAGTAGTTGACAAGCTCATCAATTGGTGATTGAGGAGCTTAGGAATAATATCATGTTTCTTAACATTTATATCAAACTTGAGAGGTTCTGGTAATGGTAAGACTTGGGGTTCACTTTTATGGGCACATGTAGCAGTGATAGGATTAAAAAGAGATGTAACAAAATAACTAGCATTTTTCTGAGCAACATCCTTGAGATATTGGATTTAAAATTTATGAGAAGTATTTTTGGTTTCCATAACTTGAAATTTATCTTGAAAATCATGATGTAAATCTTAAATTGACTATAAGATGGGTTTTTTTTGGGGTATCACAAAGGTTAGGGTCATCAGAGAGACGATTGAAAATTGCATTGACAAGTATAGGTGGTGTATGTGAGGGAGGTACATAGTGCCTAAGGTTTTTGGATAAAATATTTGCAAGGTGGGTGAATTTGAAGTAAGTCATGCAAGGAGATTAGAGAATTTTTAGGAGCCATGAAAGAAGATTGGGTAGAATAGGAGAAATAAGGATCCAAATGTTTGATCATGAGTAGCATTCACCAAATGATTTTTTTTTTGAACTAAATCTGATTTTAGAGTAACTACTATAATATATGATACACAAGTGCTACTATAAAGTAAGACACAAGAAATAAAGCATGTAAAATGTAAAACCCTAAGCAAGAAAGATAGATATGAATACTTAGCTGATTTTTGAGAAATCTAGAATTGATCCGGGTAGGCAAAAGTACTTTGAATGGGCTGGAAATACCATCACTAATGATTAATATAAATTCTAAAATTTAGGGATGACACAAGATAGGGGTACCCACAGGAGGATAGAGGCATTTAGGAACTGGAGATTGGATATTGGCATTGGTGGCCATCAAAATACTCAAGATCTGATGTATTCTATGTCATAATGGTTTTATATCTGGTTTCTTTTTCTGTCACTTGATATTTTCTCCTTGATTTTTGAGGGTACCTATAAACTATAAGAAATAAGTTCATTTTTACATACCCACAAACCACATAAAAACTAAAAAGTAAAATGTAGAATGGGAGTTGGAATGACCTTGATGATCACTTGAGGAGTGAACTTAATGCCAAGCACAACACTACATCTCATAAACCATGTAGTTATTATGTGTTTATAGAAATGATGCCACAGGATTCCCTTGTGCAAGTTGCATAAATCATAGCGGGCTAAATCTAGAATGTAGAAGATGTATAGTATGTGTGGATGGATTGTAATAGACTTCCCCATCTTATGCAATCCTTGTCCCTTTTGTATGAGTTCTAGATGGGTTCCTTTGAAGTGCTTTAGTTCCTTTGGATACAAGCCTAGGTGGTAATAATAATGCTTCGTGCTTGGTCCCTTAATTTGAAAACATACTGTGTATTCATATGATTCTCTTGTTTGAATTTTGTAATTGAAAACTAAAAGGCCAATGCAAAGCAAGTAAAAAGTAATTAAGAAGCAAAAAGGGGTCCAAAAGGATAGGAAAAAGGTAAAAGGAAATGAGCTCCCATGAGGACAAGAGTTCCTGGTGCTAGTGTTTGAGTCCATTTAAAGATAAATCAAGTAAAATTTTTGGCAAGAGTGTAAGATGTACAAAGGCAAAGTGAAAGTACATAAGACAATGAAAAAGACTAAAGGGAGTTTTTTATTACTTGTTTTCTTGCTTAGTAATCATGTAAATTATAACATGCTTTTAGGACTTAGAAATGTACCTAATTTCATATATTTGGTGTCTACACCTTACCTATGTACAATCGATGGGCATAGACACCCCCTCACTAGGCACATCCTCATGATTTTTTCTATATCTATTCATGCTTCGTGCTTCATTTATACCTTTTAAGCATTGCCACATCTATGATACACATACAATAACTTTGTTACCGATGACACACTCTTGTTCTACGGTTTGTAATTGAGTGTTGAGGAGTAACTCTTAAATGAACCTCACTCACACACTTGGGGGGCATCAAAATTTCTCCCCCATCACTATTGGATACCCTCATCATCTACTTCCTTTTTATTTTTATACTTCACGCTCCGTGCTTCATGGTAAATATGTCATAACATTTAATCTCAATCACATACAATACCTTTTCTACCGATGATGTACTCGTGTTCTCAACGTTCATACATGAATATTGTGGGAGGAATTGAATGAACCTCACTCACACAATTGGGGTGAATTGTAATTTATTCCCCCTCCATCATTATTTTATCTCTCTCATAGCTTATTAACTATATTTCATGATTTTGGCTTCATTATAAATCTTTCCTAGTAACTAATCTCAATCACATAAAATTCCTTTATTACTTGAGGATGCACTCTAGTTCTATGGTTCATGCTTGATTGTTGAGGGGATAATTATTAAATGAACATCACATCACACACATCTGATGGGAGAAACATGCCCCTCTCTCATCCACATAGCTTTCATATTACAACACACCATTACATTCACATGAAATCAACACATCTTGGTTACACTTACTCTTGTTAACTTATACTATTTACATGTTAAACTTTATATCCTATACAATCTAGATTCTTATTATGTCATTATCTTTTTCAATACACATATGCACATTCATGTGGCATCTTGAGGTGAATGTATGATTTTTACAAATTCTTATTAGATTCATGATGTTAGACATTGCTCTTTACCAGTCTCATCGAGACTATTAGGGCATCGAAATTTGCTACTCTCATACTTCACATATCACAGTCATATTATTGCAATATTTACTAATTCTTGTCACTTACCTTTGTTGATATGTACATGATTTGACATCCGCTTATCTTTCTAACAGGATAATGGGTGCTTCATGTGTAGCACTTGCCTTGCAAGATACTATACAACCATGGTTATCTATCACTTATTTGTTTCTATTATTTTCCATTATTTGTAGGATATGCACTATGTCTTACTTAATCATTGTTTACTTATGGACACTTTCACCTTTATTCTCTTGTGACATTGTAAGTGATGTGCCATGTATGTAACCCAATTTTCATGGTAACTCTTGTCTTCATAGTTTCTTGCTACATTGTTTTCTATTGCATGCTATCTCTTTAACACTAACACTTGTTTCTAGCCTATAATGTGTCCATGTACCTCGGTTTCTACCATACACATCCCTTAGCCCATGTAAGTATCTATTATCTAATATGCATATCAGTTTCAGGTCCTTTCATTTAGGCCACATCCTCCGATATTTTACACATGCATCCCAAATGAGGGGGCTAAATATTGGGTGAAAAAATCACCCTTCCAAAAGCACATAAATCTAGAGAAAAAACAATCAAGAATTGAAAAAGGCACACAGTTACGAAGTTGTCCAGAATCAGACTTGGATCACAAATATATAGAAGACACTAGCATCAAATATCAATAGGAATGGTGGGCACTTGTCTACTACGGAAAAAATTAGACAATTTTTGTTAGGAATTAGTATTTACATTGTGTAAGATAATGATTACGTTGGTAATTATTATTATATAGTTTAATATGTTATTAATATATTATTGTTATATAAACAATAATATATTATTAGTATTGAGTTGTGTATTGTTACGGGAGTAACAATCACAACTAAATAGTGTTAATTGTTATAACACCTCCTCTTTTGTAGGAGGTTGTTTTGGCTATGTATATGGCTATATAATAGCGATGTATCCGAACATCAATATAGTGAAGAATTATTATTATTTGATGTATTCAGCTCTCCTCTCCTTCTGTATTTTCTTGCTCCGACCTTGAGCGGTCTTTTCATGTGATATCAGAGCGTGGTTTTTCCAGAGAGGTGGATGGGGATTTCAGGAAGAAATGGAAATTTTGCAGATAAAGGCATATAGAAAGTTTGCTGGTTGAAGCTTGACACAGGGTTATTAAAATGATGATATCTTTTGCGTTTCTTAATGAAATTGGGCGATTCAAAATGTTATGGAAAGCTAACTTCAGGTAGAAAAAAACCAGAAATGGTTTTAGATATTGATTTATAGATTAAAAGCTGTTTGCATCAGAAAATAGATGATTTTTTAGTGACAGAAGTAATATAGCTGAGAATCTATTTTACACATTAGTTTGGATCTGCATGCGGCCAAGTATTCGTGCAGTTAGTCACCAGTGGTGTTAGAATTGGAGAATTGTAGAAATATGATTATAATTTGAGGCAAAATAAATTCATAGTATTGGAATGTTAAAGCCACAAATAAGGTGCAGATTTGATTTCCCAGCTTCTTGCATACCAGTGTGCATTGGATCTAAAGGAGAAAGGCGCAGAGATAAGTGAATATTATACAAGGCTGAGTTTTTGCATATCCAACTCTGATTTTCCAATTATTTTAATTTTTCATAAAGACTATAGTTTTGAAAAATTAATTTTTCCTATAGTTTTTATTTAATAATTGTATTTAGAGGGCAATTATTACTTTTTTGGCCGAATTAATTTTTTTGGCGCCAGTTCTTGGGGAAATTGATTTTTTTGGAATCTTAATTTTCTCCCAATTCTAACGACTGGTCACATGATAAGTTTTCTCTCTATTTTGAGGAAAATTTTAATCGTTGTGTCAATTTTTATTAAATTCAGCCATTTTACGGGAAATTGTAACTTCAATAACTTTTGCATGGTAACTCGAAATCGAGCGCCATTTTTTCAAAAGTGTATATTTTTTTATTCCGTCTAGTGGTTCTTTTTTGGGAGAAAATAAAAAAATGAAAATTACCCTCTATTTTGGCCATCTTGTGGACGCATTATCGGTTATACTCGACGTCCCGAAATAAAAGGTTTCACATTGAGGGAGAAGCTTAAATAAATATAATGTGGAAACCATGTAGTCTCATGTTCGAGAAGCTGAGTTAAACACCCATATGATGGAGGATGGAGGCACAAGAGACAAGAGGTCGAACAACGACCTCTCGTTAGTCACCAACCGGGGCCGCGGTTTGTGGTGGCATATGTATGGTGTGAGTATATGATTTTCAGTGTGGTTTCCATTTTCTCAAAGTGTGCTTCATTTGCAGTGTTCCTGTTTTGTGTGGTATTTGATGGATGTTGGAAAGAGAGTTGTGTTGGAGCGCAGATGACTGTCAGTGATCCTCTAATTGACTTGTTCCTCTGACTGTTGTACTTCTTTAGAAGATGGTCAGCTAGAAGAATACGTTCACTAGCATTAGTGACCATGTGCAGCAAGACCTAACTAGCAAGATCCATTCAGGAGTATGTTCTTCAATGCATTTTGCTTCTCAGTATCTATATGAGTGGAATTTCACATTGTGGGGGGGAATACATACCAATGTTCCATTCCCATTCTGCACCCAAAATGACTTAGTCAAGGAAAATTCCGGTCGTAGTGGCAGTTTTCGATGCTACTCGAGATCGAGTGGCAGTGATCAATGACATAGACTACGATTAAGAACATTACGATTCTTATAGGAAGTAATGTGAAAATTTTTCAATATAGCTTATATTGTGTAGTTTTGTGATATGCATGTTGTGTTTCCTACATAATTCCCTGATGTATAAGCATAGTGGTGAACAGTAGCACCAGAGTAAGTCAGTTCATGGATCTTGAAAGGGTTTGTGGGAGGATCCAGAAAACCACACGAGGTGGACAGTTGATGAGGTTCCTGTCACGTCAAGGTTTGTGGTAAGCCTATTTAAAACCATGGAAGGAGAGAGCCTTTCTTTTGGATCAAGGTCATGAGTCACAGAGTTGGACATGCCATAGGGGTGAGCATACTACAGTTGAGAGTGTGGATGTTTTTCTACCATGTAAACACTAAGGGGGAATTTTAGGAATTAGTATTTACATTGTGTAAGATAATGATTATGTTGGTAATTATTATTATATAGTTTAATATGTTATTAATATATTATTGTTATATAAACAATAATATATTATTAGTATTGAGTAGTATTGTTACGGGATAACAATCACAACTAAATAGTGTTAATTGTTATAACACCTCCCTATTTTGTAGGAGGTTTTTTTGGCTATGTATATGGCTATATAATAGCCACATGTATCTGAACATCAATATAGTGAAGAATTATTTTTATTTGATGTATTCAGCTCTCCTCTATCAGTATGAGAAAAATACATTTTCGGTATATATTGGGAAAATTTTAAGGCCAAAAATTAGGATTCGATTGGTATATGAATCTTCTCCAAATTCAAATTTTCTTCCTCCAAACTGTCGTGATGAAATGGTACCTTAATTGTATATGCTTCATCTTAGAGTGGAAAGTAGAGTTCTTAGCTAGGTGTATAACACTCTGACTATCACTATACAACTTTCCTTCCTCCTACTTATGCCCCAAATCCTCAAGCAATTGTTGTAACCAAATCATTTCTTTGCTTGCCTCTGTGGTAGCAACATACTCAACCTCTGTGGTTGATAAAGCCACAAGCTTCTTGAGAGTCCTAAAATAAAGTTTACTATTATCCCACCTATAGTGTAAACATAACCTATCGTGCTCCTCCTACTATCTACATCTCCAGCCATATCTGAATCTACATAACCACACAAAGTGGTGTTTGATCCACTGTAGTAGAAAATTGTCTCCATGGTCCCTCTCAAATACTAAAGGATCCAATTTCTCGCTTGCAAGTGATCTCTACTGGATCACACATAAATATACTCATCTACTCCCACCGCATGGGAAATATCAAAGGCCTAGTGCACACCATGTCATACATCAAACTACCAACCGCTTGTTGGTACATAAATTTAACCTCCTTCAAAGACCGAGCAACATCATGTATTAGACAAGACACTCAAAGAGGAAAATAGACAATCTTGTATGTCATTTTATAGTCTGTGGAAGCAATCTATTTGACTTATGGGAACTCAAGACTTGAAAGAAGTGGGTAGCACATTAAAAAGGATGTGATCCGATCCTAACTATTTAGGTTGTGCCTTTCAACCAAGGTAAGAGAACCTATTTTGTAACCTCTTGTTATATGAAAGGGAATACATGTACATTTTTTTTACATAAATTTTATAGAGAAGACCTTGGGGAAAATATGATCAACACACCGATCTGACTCTCATGAGTTGTCACTTCTAGATCATGGAGATACTTTCACAACAAGGAAAAGGTTACTAAAGACATTTGAGACCCTACTGCTTCTCGCATGTTTAGGTGATGAGGATTGTGCATTGGCATACACACATGAAAAACAGGGGTAGTATGGGTAGGATTGGTTGTTGTTAAATGAATTTTTGGTGGGAGGTGGGGCAGGGTGAAACTAGATTCACCAGATCCTTGAGGAACCTTACAAAATGGAGAGTCATACCAACAAAATGCCATAGAACAGCTAAAATGTTTCTTCAACTAGAATATGTGCTTCAATGGAGGCCCAGATTAGCACTCTTTCACATAATCTCTGAGATTCTATCATGAAGGCTCAAGTTAGAAAATGCAACAAAGCATCAAGATCTAAGAAAAATCACGCCTAAGGTACACTCAAAGGCCTATAGACAATCAATCTCTGTCAAAAGAGAGAAAAGTGATTTTAAATCATTTATTCCAATCCCAAATGAAAGATCTTTTGGGAAATGGAATTGTAGATGCCACTAAACTATCACAAGGATTGAGGCCTGTGTGATTGAATCAGATTTTAATACAAGATTGCAATAGAAAAAAGAAAAACTACTTGCATACATTCAAAAATAAAACCAACACATTTTGCTCAAGACAACACAAAAAAACTTGAATTTGATTAAGTCTATTAGCAGGGGAAAGTTTCTAGAAAAGTCTCAGAGCTTGTCAATGGTGTACACTTACAACCACCTTGACACAATAAATCTTAATACAAAAAGAGATAACCTAGTTTCTCAAGATGGATTCTCAAAAGATAGGCTTAGTCAAATTTTCCTCTTGGGAATTTTCTTCGACCTCTAGCACTCTGACCTCCAACTTCCAACCATTTACACAAAAAATTTGTGCCATTTATAGCATTTACAACAGAGCCTCTTCCTCCTAAAAGACAAAAATTTTAATGCACCAGTGTTTGCCATGATTCTTTCATGATTCTCATAATCAAATCTACAAGAAGTCTCTAGGTGTGCTCGAGGGGGCATATTTCATCAAATTTATTTTGCATTCAACTCTTGCTCTGGTAGATCACTTTTTCTTCAATTTTCCAACCACTTCCACCCCTAATCTATCAAATCTAGCCCTTGCGTGCTTGGGAGAAGAAAAATAGAAAATCCAATCGGGCATGAAAGCTTGACCATTTTAATGGTGAAAGATGTCCTCCAAATATTTTCACCAAACTTTAGATATCAACATTAACTTCCTTCTCTCGCTGCATGTAGAAAAGACAAAGAAATCATGGAGACTCACACTTCCAAACATGTTTGAAAGAGAAATGGGGAAAATCAGATTTAGACTCAAATAGTCCATCATTGATCTTTACTTTGAATTTGGGCCATCCATATGGTAGATTCAAACTTTAGAACAGACCCGGGGTTCTTTTGATTTTTAGAACTTTTTAAAAAAATTGAAAAATTTCAAATTTTTCTCCGCACCTCCACCCTACGGAAATGAGTCTAACATGTGTCCAAATGTGATGGAGTAGAACCATGGTTAGAGTCTACCATTTTATTCTCTTTTTGAAAAAGGGAAATTTTCCAAATTTTCCCCATAGCTCCGCCCTCGGGAAACGAGCCTGACATGTGTCCAAAAGGGATTAAAGTGGGGCCGCACTTCCTTTTTTACTTTTGAATATTTTTTCTCAAAAGGAAATCTTTCCAAATTTCCCCTGAGAGCTCGCACCTCCACTTTGACCAAGGTAAAACATTGACTTTTTCCCTCATCGGGCTTGCGGCCATTTCAAAATTTTAATCCTTAAGGGAAAAAATCCAAGTTGCCTCCGATGGCCCACTTCCCACCTCTTTGACTTTTCAAACTGCCACATGTCACCATAGTGCACCTTGAGGTGGTCCCAAAAATTTGATACCTTGAATGAGCATGGGCTCGCCACGTGGCTGTTTCGAGCAAAGTTTGTCCAATGCTTGAAGCGCAGCAAAAGCGCCACATGTCATGCTCTAAGGTAGTCTCCTTTGGCCATTGAAAAGTCTAAGTAAAATGCAAAGTGAGCAGAGGCCTCCACATGTCATCCTGGCACTTCTTTAGAATGAAACTCAAGGGCTGGTCCCCAAACATGTGTGGTTCCTCCACGTGTCTCCATGGCACAACTTCAAGATGGTGCCCAAAGTAGAGACCCTGAATGAGTGCAATCTTGCCATGTGTCTCCCTGCCGCCAAACTACTCTAATTGCATAAAAAATTGTCAAAGTTTGGGCAAAAGCGAAAGCCTCCACGTGTCCTCCCGGCGCTACTCCAAGGCCAAACCAAAAAGTAGATCTTTAAATGAGCGTCATGCCTCCACATGGACAAATTTTGAGTTAAGGCTTTCCATGAAATTTTTCTAAGTACCCCTGCTGAGCCACGTCCAACCAAAAGGTGCCACGTCCCCTATAGATGCAAGGATGTAAATTTGATTGGGAGAAATGCCCATCAAATCATAAAATATAGAAAAATGACCTTTTGAGCCTGGGAATGAAATTTTCTTCAAGGACAGAAAGTTTAGAAATGTTACAGGCTCAAATACATTCTTCAGGGATGCATCAATCCATTCTTCTTCAAGTATTTAGGGTAGAAATGATAAGGGAGACAAATCCTAACCATGGAGAATAGACAACATGGGGGAACCTGAGTTTTTGATGAACAGAGAATGGGGGACCCAAATTATAGACCCTTTCTAGAGGAACAAAGAAACAAGGATCAAACCATGGACCCCTAAGTGATTTATGACCCAAGAACTACCTAAAAATAGCAACAAAGACTGACCAAGCTCAACATGGGGAAGGAGAAAATGACAGAGACTAGAAATGATAGATTTTCAAAGGAAAATTGGGGCGAGATCATTTTGAGCACAAACATAGGCTCCGACTCGGGGATGGGCACTCCTATGAGTGCCACAAGAACAACAAGTAGACCAAGTGCCAAGAATATCCATTGGGCAATGGAGTCATCTTGTAGAGAAGAGAAACAAAGCCATCTTCAAAAACATACAGAGAAACCAAAAAAATAGGTCACCGAGGACCAGAACGAGCAAAAACACAAAAGGACAGGAAACAAATGAAAAATATACATTGTACACAAGATTTATGCCTTGATTCATGGGAATCAATCCAAGAAATGCTTCAAATGCTTGCCATTGATAGGCAACTCAAGTAGTTCACCATCTAAGTCCTTGAGGAAGAAGGTATGCTCCCAATTTTGATGTCAATAGAGTAAGGGCCCATCCATAATGAGTCAAACTTGCCATGCTTGCCCTTATCCTCATGTCTTCTATCCCATAATAGCACAAGATCTCCAACATTGAAAGCTTTGGGAGTGACCTTCTTGTCAAATAACTTCTTCAGTTTATCTCTAAATTTTACATGCCTCTGGTGGGATGCCCTCCTCTCTTCTTCAAGCTCAACAATCTAGTTAATGAGCATCATAAGGACCTACCTCTTGATCTTCCAGTTGTTGCATAAACTGATATGAAGACAATTGCATATGAAGAGGTAACAAGGCTTGAGTCCCATACACCAACTCAAATGGACTCTTTCTAGTGACCCTCTTGACAAAGTGATCCTATTTGCCCAGATAACAAACTTCAATTGTTCACCCCACCTTCTCTTGTTTTGCTCCAATGTTCTTCTGATGATCTTCAACAAATTTTTATTACTAGACTCATCTTGTCCATTTCCTTGAGGATTGTAATTGGAGGCATATGTCATTTGATCCACACTCTTTACACATTACCACCAAAGGTTTAGCTCTAAAGCTCATGGCATTGTCAGCTATAATCTTGACTGGTACCCCAAACCTGCAGATGATGTTGTTTAGCACAAAATCCATGACAACTTGGTGTGTTGCCTTCTTGGTGGGGATTGCCTCCACCCATTTAGTAAAATAATCAGTTGCTACAAGAATCCATTTGTGGCCAGCACTTAAAGGGTCTGAAATCTCACCAATGAAATCCATTCCCATTGCTTGAATGGAGCTTCAATTGATACAAGCTACAAAGGAAGGGAGCTTGAAGCTTTCAGTCTTCCAGAGAAGCGTTGGCAACTTTCACATCTTCTAACCAACAAGGTTGTATCCTTGAAAAGAGTTGGCCACCAATAACTAGCCCTCAAGATCTTATGTGTTGTGACTCTTGTAGCAAAGTCCCCCACAAACTCCTCCATGGAGATCAACAATTATCTTGGGGATTCTTCTTCAGTAATGCACCTTAAGAGGACTCCCTTTGGGTTCTTCCAAGCTAACCCATAATCAGTGATGACATATTTTTGGGAAGCCAACTTAAGGGCTCTCTTCTGGTTCTTACTTAAGTGCTCAGGGAAGTTCAGATGTCTGAGATAAAAGATTACATCTTTATACCACTCAGAATTCATCAATGCTTGAAAAACATCTACCCTTTCTTCTTCTACCTCATTTACCTCAATAGTTTGCAAGTTTTCTCAGCCATAAGCTTAGCCAAGCCCAAACCTCTCACCAACTTCAGTGGTTTGGATATCCATATCATATTCTTGCAACTTGTTCACCCACCTACATCTTTTTCTTGAGACTTCCATCTCTGATAAGATGTCCTTTACCATGGTGTGGGGAACATAAGCAACCACTTTAGAACTTAGAATGTAAGGTCTAAAACCTTTTTGTTTTTACTTAATAAGGAAAATGCCTACTTTTCCATGATAGTGTACTTTAGCTCATCCCCTACAAGGCCTTACTAAAAAAGGCAATGGGCCTTTCAGCCCCTTCATCATCTTTCTGCAACAGGATAAAAGCAAAGGAAAAGCAAAGGAATGACTACTTAAAGGTTTCTTATAATCTGGAGCTGCTAAAACATGGGCATGCTTTAGTGCCTCTTTAATCCCATTGAAATCTTGGATGGCAGCCTCCTCCCATTTGATGACCTGGTATTTCTTTAGCATGGAAGTGATTGGAATGGTCAACTCAACAAAGTTTGATATGAATCTTCTAATGAAGTTTATTTTCCCAAAGAAGGACTGAATTCCTTTCTTAGTCTTTGGGATTGGGACCTTGCTGATGGCCTCTACTCTTTCTAGATCAATCATCACTCCTTGTGACACTATGTGACCAAGCAAATTTTCCTTCTACACTCCAAAATGGCATTTATTTGGATTGAGTGAGATGCCATATTCTCTACATCTTATCAACATCTTCTCCAAGTGCAGCAAGTGGTCACTTCTCTTTCTAGAAAATACTGTTACATCATCTTGATAAACTGTAATAAATTCATTGATGTAACCAAGAAAAAGAAACATCCATTGCTCTTTGAAAGGTGGATTTAGCATTCATCAGACCAAAGGGAATCCTGACATACACATATGTTCCCCATGGAGTAGTAAAGGCTATCTTGATCCTTTCTGATTCCTTCACCATGACTTGGTTATAACCAAAGAAACCATCCAAGGTGGAAAGCAACTCAAAACCAGTCACTAACTACAACATGTTCTCCATATTTGGTAAAGGATAATTATCCTTCATTGATGCTCTGTTTAGATTCCTAAAATCCACACATAGCCTGATATCACCATTTTTCTTTTTGACTGGTACAAGGTTTGCAACCCAAGAAGAATACCTTGTGGGCTGAATAATCCCTCCATCTCTTAGCTTCTTCAGTTCCTCTTGCATCTTGAGAGATAAGAGTGGATTGATGGGCCTCTGCTTATGCCTAAATGGATTTGCATTAGATTCTAATGGAATCTCATGTTGAAAAAAATTCTCTCTGTATGCTTTTAGTTCAGAATAGGTCCAAGCCATACAATCTTGGTATTTTTCAATAGTTGGATGTATGATGCTTCTCCTCCTTGCTGAGATTACTGCCTAACCAAATTTTCCTTGGCTTCTCCTTTGTACCAAGATCATGCTCCTTAATATCCCTTGAGGTTGTCATACATCTATTAACAATGTGATCAACATTATCAAAATTGGACTCAAGAGAAACCAACCCTCTAGGAATGGTATTTTTTTAGCTAGATGATATCCTTGCCAAACAAGGTTTCTTTTCCTTCTATTGTACAAACCATTGGCTCCCAATCAATACTTTGATAAGAAAATTCTCCTTTTTTGGTAAGAATTTTTGATATGAGTATCATCATCAAAAACATGCCAATGCTTGATGTTGTCAGGAACATAAGGTCTTATTAATACCTCAACCTCATATTCACAATATGGGTACAATTTGCAATTGTCAAACTGATACCCCAACAATAAAAGCTTTTCTACCAAGTCATTAAACTTCCTATCATGATGCACAATGTTGAATGAATCAAACATCTCAATGAAATCCCAAACTGCATGCTTGTACTATTTCATTCATTGATTTTTTGTGGCATACAATTTTATGACTTGTTTCACAATTAATTTTGAGTCTCCTTTGACAATGATGTCCTTGACACCATATTTCCAAGCAATTATTAATCCTAGCAATAATGCCTCATACTCAACAATGTTGTTAGTGCACTCAAAGTTGAGTTTGAAAGAAAAAACAAATTTTTCCTGACCAGAGAAAGTAGAACAATACCAACACCATTCCCAAATTTGGAGCAAGCTCCATCAAATAATAGAGTCCATGGAGATCCTATTTGTTCAAGGAATTTGCATTCTCAATCTTGTGCTCCTTTCCATCAGTAAATCCCAAAAATTTGTCTTGCATCAACATTTGTGTACAATACCTCATAGGATGCATTGTTGGGATCCTCAATAAGGTGCAACATTTTATTTTCCCCATACAACCTGACAAGGCTGCCTTCAATTGGAATGGTGGCATAGGACATATCCATTTGGACACTCCCACCAACACTAGCAGCCCATTTTCTTGATAAAGTAGCATGCCCCACTTGGCTAGGCAGTCAACAATGACAACATCAAGTTTTAAATTTTTACCTGGGTAGGCTGCAAGATGCACCACTAAACCCTTCACACATCCCACCATTGGCACTTCTCTAGAGTCCATGGTAGTGAATTTCCCATATGCTGCTATCACTTTGATGTTTAGCTCATTCATGACTTCCAAAGGCATGACATTGCATGATGCCCCTAAGTCAAACATGTAGTTGTGCAACAATTTATCCTTTATGATCAAAGTGGTGAAGAATGGATCCACATTCATTTGAGAGTCCACCAAGGATGTCCCTAAATAGACCTCAGGTTGTTCATCTAGCTCTTCTAATGCTAGTGGTGCTTCTGGTTCTTCAATGATTGGAGGAGTATCCACAATATTTACATTTCTGCCTAGGCGGTCTTCTCTTCTTTCAACCCCAAGTATTCAAATGCTCTCTTTTTGTGCTCAGGAATCCTAAGCAACTCAACAATTGGGAAAAGACTTTGATTTGACTCAAAACTTGGGCAATATCATATGGGAACATTCTTTGGCAAGGCAAGTATTGGAAGGAAAACCAACACACTCATTAGGTGGTACATGATTTTTGACAACTTGGGCATGAGGAGGGTTTGATTTTTGTTTGGAACTGCAGGGCTTCTGGCATGTGCATCTTTCCTAGGAGCCTCTTTAGGAATGTTTGAAAGTAAGGGAGATTTAGGCTTGGCTTGAGGCCTTGCCCCTTTGACAACCTTACTTCTTGTGTTATATTCCCTCTCTTGAGCAACAAAATCATTCATCAACAATCGTCTATCTTCCTTAGATGGGATTCCTCCATCATATTTTTGATCATTAAAGACCTTAAATATTCAAAGTCATTATTGGGAAATTCAAAAGCTTGTACATTATCTACTTCTAAAGTATGAGAGAGAGGAAGAATAGGTACCCTATGAATGTAGTCCCAAAAGGTGGCAGTAGTTCTAGAACTTATCACCTCAGTTGAGTTTTCCCTTGTTGTGAGCTGGTGGAACAACCCATCATGCAAACATCATCATCATTATCATTATCATATCTTCTTCTTCTTGCTGATATTCTTCACAAGGAGCATGAGGCATGAAACATTTTTCACACCAATCAATGACATTTGTCTCTTCCAAAACAACAACTCTAGCAACCAAAGGATCAGGTACCATTCTGTTATCCCTAGCTTGGGATTGTCTATTTCAAAATCCAACAGGTCCCTTGCCTCTATCATAGATCTCTTGATGATTTGTAAATCTGTCTTGGCCTTGCTTCTTGTGCTGACCTTGTGAGCTCTGCCCAATTCCCTTCTCATCCCGAGCTAGTTTGGAGAAAATCTCTTTGACAGCCCTTGCCAAAGTCTTCACAACTTCTTCCAAATCAACAGCCTTGCTTGTTTGAGGTTTTTCTGGGTTAACCAGGTTTACACCCTCCCTCTTTGGAGGATTTCCAATTGCCTTGATGTTATTCTCTATTTGTAGAGCCATGGTGAAGGTCTACCTCAAATTTGTGGGGTTCTTGTCTCTTAAGTAATATGCAACCTTTTTATCGAATGCATTAGTATATTTGATCAAACATGACTCATCACAAGGCCTTATCCTGATAGGTAATCATCCTCAAGGTCTTATTAAACCTTGTGTTGAAATCATGTACTAACTCATTAGGATTATTTTTTGATGTTTTCAAATTCTATCAAAAGAAACCTAGGGTTAGTTCTATCACCATATTGCAATCTAAATGCATTACTCATCTCAGTCAAGAATCAATAGAGTTATTTGGCAATGCTTTATACCAGTCCCTAGCATCCTCTTCCAAGGTATGGATAAATAGCTTGATATATACATCTTCATGTTCAATCTCAAAATCTTCCATCATATTGATAAAAAGATTTAGATGTTGATCACCAGTAATAGCATTGTTTCCTTAGAACTTTGGCATTATGTTCCTTACATCTTGAGGCACTGCATTTGGATATCCAACCATTCCCACAAAATTTATAGGCCCAAAGGTGTTTACAACAAAAGGGGATCTAAGTGGGGGTTTGGACATGTTGATTCGAAGAAGGTGACCTGGAGGGGTGATAAATTGATAAGGGTCAGAGGTCCTTGGAACACGGGAGTATAGTTTTCAAAATAGATACCCTCTAAAGGCCTTGTTTCTTGGAAATCTCTATCATCCTCGTAAAGAAAAGACAGGTGCAGAGTGTGAAGAAAACCTTTCAAAATCAAATGAAGGCCCCTCTCCAGCTGGAGAGTTCAATTCCACAAAGAGGCTACCTGATTCAGAGTCACTTGAATGGCAGTCTTCAATGATAGGCCATTCACTTTCATCAATGGAGATCCCTCTCTCTTGTCTGCTGATCTCTAACAACTCTCTAGGATTTTCTTCCTTCTGATTTTGCTTTTCCTAGCTCTGGAAACAATGTCCTAGTAGGATCCCTAGCAAAGAAAGATCTTCTTCCTTCTAACTTTGTAAATATTAGTAACTAAATCTGATTTTGACAGAGTTTTAGGACACTAGTACTTATTAAGAATCAGATCAACAGGAGTCACCACTAAGGATTTCCACCTTAGTTGTGTAAATGCACTAAATATGATCTGTCAAATGTTTGTCAATGCTAGAAACTGGAAATGGAAAGATTTTGACCCTTTCTTTACCAAGATTTATCAAATGAAAGCTAGTGCATTAGGTGTGGAAAATGAAAAGAACTGCACACAACACTTGGAGCATACAAGAAGTGTTTTACCAGGTTCTTGATTTTGAACTAAGAATCCTCGACAACGATGCCATTTATGTTGGTGTTGTTAATGGGCCAAATGGATGTGAATGGACTACAAATCAATAACTCAATGAAAATCCAAATTAACAAAACCTACAACATCACCATTGATGTTGCCATTTTAGACAAATAGATATAGGCTGGTAGTGAATCAAAAATTAGTCTTCAACGATGTAAATTAGTTCCTAGTAATTCAAAACAATCCTCGGGAATGGTGCCACTTATTTTGGTACCCAAATTTAACCTCCTTCAAAGACCAAACAACATCATGGATTATACATGACACTCAGAGGTATATAGACAATCATGTATGTTGTTTTACAAGGAAAGGAAGCAATCTCTCTGACTTGTGGGCACTTAGGCCTTGAAGGGAGTGGGTAGCACATTAAAAAGGATGTGATCTGATCCTAACTATTTTAGGTTGTGCCTTTCAACCAAGGTAAGAGAACCTATTTTGTAACCTCTTTTATATGAAAGGAGATACATGTACCTTTCTTTTGTATAAATTTTATAGAAGACCTTGGGGAAAATATGATCAACACACCAGATATGACTCTCACGAGTTGTCACTTTTAGATCATGGAGATACTTTCACAACAAGGAAAAGGTTACTAAAGACATTTGAGACCTTGATTGCTTTTGCATGTTTAGGTGATGAGGATTGTGCATTGGCATACACACATGACAAACAGGGGTAGTATGGGTAGGATTGGTTGTTGTTAAATGAATTTTTGGTGGGAGGTGGGGCAAGGTGAAACTAGATTCACCAGATCCTTGAGGAACCTTACAAAATGGAGATTCATACCAATAGAATGCCACAGAACAACTAAAATGTTTCTTCAACTAGAATATGTGCTTCAATGGAGGCCTAGATTAACACTCTTTCACACAATCTCTGAGATTTTATCATGAAGGCTCGAGTTAGAAAACCCAACAAAGCATCAAGATCTAAGCCAAATCATGCCTAAGGTACACCCAAAGGCTTACAAAAATCTCTGTCAACAAATGAGAGAAAAGTGATTTTAAATCATTTATTCCAATCCCAAATGAAAGATCTTTAGGAAATGGAATTACAGATGCCACTAAATTGTCACAAGGATTGAGGCATGTGATTGAATCAAATTTAATACAAGATTGCAATAGAAACAAGAAAAACTACTTGCATACATTAAAAAATAAAACCAACACATTTTACTCAAGACAACACAAAAAAACTTCAAATTTGATTAAGTCTATTAGTAGGGAAAGTTTCTAGAACATTCTCAGAGCTTGTCAATGGCTATACACTTGCAACCACCTTGACACAATAAAGCTTAATACAAAAAGAGATAACCTAGTTTCTAGATGGATTCTCAAAAGACAGGATTAGTCAAATTTTCCTCTTAGGAATTTTCTTCGACCTCTAACACTCTGACCTCCAACTTCCAACCATTTTCATGAAAAATTTGTGCCATTTATAGCATTTACAATAGATCCTCTTCCTCCTAAAAGACAAAAATATTTAATGCACCAGTGTTCGCCATGATTCTTTCGTGATTCTCATAATCAAATCTGCAAGAAGTCTCCAGGTGCTTGAGGGGGTAGATTTCATCGAATGTCTCCCGCATTCAACTCCTTGCTCTAGTAGATCACTTTTCCTTCAATTTTCCAACCACTTCTGCCCCTAATCTATCAAATCTGGCCCTTGCATGCTTGGGAGAAGAAAAATAAAAATGATCGAGCACGAAAGTTAGACCATTTTAATGGTGAAAGATGTCCTCCAGATCTTCCCACCAAACTTCAGATATCAACATTAACTTCCTTCTCTACTTGGCATGTAGAAAAGACCAAGAAATCATGGAGACTCGCACTTCTAAATGTGTTTCAGAGAAATGGGGAAAATCAGATTTAGACTCACAACATCCGTTGATCTTTACTTTGAATTTGGGCCGTCCACATGGCAGATTCAAACTTTAGAATAGACCCGGGGCTTCCTTTGAATTTTTACAAATTTTTGAAAAAATGGAAAATTTCACATTTTCTCCACACCTCCATGCCCTCGGGAAATGATCTTGACACATGTCCAAATGTGATTAGAGTGGAACCACGGCTAGATTCTGCCATTTTACTCTCTTTTTGGAAAAGGAAAATTTTCCAAATTTTCCCTTTAACTCTGCCCTCGGGAAACAAGCCTGACATGTGTCCACATGGGATTGGAGTGGGGCCGTGCTTCCTTTTTACTTTTGACTCTTTTTCTCAAAAGGAAATATTTCCAAATTTCCCCAAGAGCCCGCACCTCCACTATTGACCGGGGTAAAACATTGACTTTTTCCCTCATCGGGCTTATGGGCCATTTTGAAATTTTAATCATTAAGGGAAAAAAATCCAAGTTTCCTCCGATGGCCCACTTCCCCACCTCTTTGACTTTTCAAACTTCCATGTGTCACCATGATGCACCTTGAGGTGGTCCCAAAAATTTGATACTTTGAACAAGCACGGGCTCGCCACGTGGCCTATTCTCTAGGAAAGTCTATCTAAATGCTTGAAGCTCAATGGAAAGTGCCATGTGTCATGCTCTAAGGTAGTCTCCTTTTGGTCATTGAAAAGTCTAAGCAAAATTCTAAGTGAGTGGAGGCCTCCACGTGTCATCTTGATGCTCCTTGAGAATGAAACTCAAGGCCGAATCCTCGAACATGCATGATTCCTCCATGTGTCTCCATGGCGCAACTTCAAGATGGTGCCTAAAGAAGACACCCTAAATGAGCACGAGCTCTCCATGTGTCCTACTCCACCAAATGCTCCAACTACATAAAAATTTGTCTAAGTCAGAGCTAAGCAAAGTGGAAGCCTCCACGAGTCCTCCCGGCGCTACTCCAAGGACAAACCAAAAGTAGATCTTCAAATGAGCGCCATGACTCACGTGGAAAATTTTTGAGTTAAGGCTTTCCATGAAATTTTTCTAAGTACCCAGCCGAGCCATGTCCAACCAAAAGGCATCACGTCCCCTGTAGATGCAAAGATGTAAATTTAACTGGGAGAAACACCCGTCAAACCATAAAATACGAAAAATGACCTTTTGAGCTTGGAATGAAATTTTTTTTAAGGATAAAAGTTTAGAAATGTTACATGGCTCAAATAAGTTCTTTAGGGAAACATCAATCCATTCTTCTTCAAGTATTTAGGGTAGAAATGATAAGGAGAAAATCCCAACCATGGAGAATAGACAAGATGGGGGAACCTGATTTTTTGATTAACAGAGAATGGGGACCTAAATTAAAGACCCTTTCTAGAGGAAAAAAGAAATAAGGATCAAATTATGGACCCCTAAGTGATTTATGACCCAAGAACTGCCTAAAAATAGTAACAAATTCTGACCAAGCTCAACACGGGAAGAGAAAATGATAGAGACCGGAAATCGATACATTTTCAAAGGAAAATTGGGGTGAGATCATTTTGAGCACCAACACCGCCGATGAGTAAGGTAAGTTGGACATATAGTTTCTCCCCGACTCTATCTTGGGACATTGGTCCTTTGATTACTTGAAATGGCCTACCATAGGTGTCTCAACTGATTTAACATCCTACATATTAAACCTCTCATGACCTTCTTAATCTACTCTTCCTGAGACAAAGTCAGCTTCCGTTCCTTCATATCCTAATATATCCTCATACCAAGGATTTTTTGGCTGCCCCCAAATCCTTCATGGAAAAGGATTCACTTAATTACTTCTTGAGTACTTTTATTTCTTGCATGTTTTTACCTCGCAACCAACATTTCATCCAAATACAAACACATGATAATATAATCTGCCATCCTCAAATTTCTTTATATACACACAATGTTAGAATGACATCTAATATAACCTTGCTCCATCATAAAGCTATCAAATTTCTTATACCATTGACGTGGAGCTTGTTTTAAGCCATACAAGCTCTTCTTCGGTTCACACCATCTCCTCTCTACCTTTAACCTCATAGCCCTCAAGATTGCTGCATATATAGTTCCTCCTCCAAATCACCATGTATAAATGTAATATTTACATCAAGTTGTTCTAAGTGCAAGTCTTCTACTACAACTATTCCTAGAATAGTTCTACTAGAATTTATTTTTACTAAAGGAGAAAAAAATCTCATCAAAATCTATATTTTTTTGTGTGCAAACCCTTGACCTCCAACCGGGAATTGTATCTTTTCTTACCTCCTTCTTCCTCTTTGACTCTAAAACCACTTGTTTTGTAATGATCTATTTCCATCGGGTAGCTTCACCAAATCCCATGTTTGGTTCTCCATGAGATCTTGATGCTTCTCATCCGTGGTTTGCTCCCACTTCTTCCTACGCCCAAAGCATCTACCGCATTACTTCATTAAAGATATCTCGGCTCTCCACTATCGGTGAGTAATAAATAATAAAGAGAAGGAGAAAAACGTTCGGTGTTCTCTTCTTACACTAGAATACCTCCTCAATATAGGAGGTTGGGGTTCTTATTGAGGAGGTTCTCGAAAACTGATTCATGTGTCACTTTCCCATCCAAAAGATCTCTCTACTACCGCATATTCTTTCTTGGATTCTTCCCTATTTTCCTACAACTCGCTTCTTATACAGGACTTTCTCATCAAAGACCACATCCCTAGATCAAATGATTTTCTTGTCCTTAATACTCCAATATTTATATCGAAAGTCATCACCACCATAACCAATGAAAGTACATTTTTCTGATTTAGCCTTCAGCTTGGTCCTATCATCCTTTTCTATATGGAAAAACACCTCACATCCAAAGACTCTAAGAAATGAATAATCAACTTTCTTACCATACCAAGATTTTCCTCCTTAGGTTTTCCTCCATCCAAGGTACTTGAGGGTATTTTGTTTATCAAGTACATAGTTGTGCTCACCAATTCTACCCAAAAAGAAAGAGGCAGCCCTGCATGTAACCTCATGCTCCTAACATGTTCCATTATTGTTCTGTTCATCCTTTCGGACACCCCATTTTGTTGTGGAGTTCCCTGGAACCGTATTTTCCTACAAATTTCATTCTTAGAACAATAATCATCAAATTCATTGCTGCAATGGAGAATACTCCCCTCCATTATTTGACACGAGACATTTTAGCTTAAGACTTGTTTCATTCTCTACCAAGGCTTTCCATTTAACAAAAAGTGTCAAATACATAAGACTTTTTTATAATACAATAAACCCAAAATTTCCTTGTTACATCATCAATAAAAGTAACATAATTATTTGAACCCCAAGAGATGATATCTAAGCCCACCACCATACATCGAATGCACCAGATCTAGCTTACTCTCTTTCTTTCTTTGTAGGTCTAACCTTGAGAAACCTTACTCGCTTCTATTTCTCATATATGTAGTCCCTCGCGAACTCCAAACCTATCTATATATATCTAAGAAGATCCTTCTTTATGATATCCATGCCCTTATGACTCATAAGACCAAGCCTATAGTGCCACAATGTTGTATCTACTTTATGAAGCCACAAGATTACAAACATTAGTGCTATAATTGGTTAAATATAAGGTTCTAACCTTCTTACCTCTTGCCACCACAATAGAACCCTTGGTAACCTTCCAAGAGTTTTTACGTAAATATAACAGACAACTATCACTTCCTAACTACCCCGCCTGCTGATATCAAATTACGTCTTAATGTAGGCACATGTTTGACATCCTTCAATAGCCAAGTATTCCCATTATACATCTTAACCCGACAGTAACCTTTTCCAACTATGCTATAAGGCTCATCATCACCAAGAAAAACATGCCCAAAATATCCTTGAACATAATCAAAAAATAATTCCTATGTGGAGTAGCATGTAAAGAAGCCCCCGAATCTAAAAACCAAGATTCAATAATATTGTGTAAAGAAATAATCAAAGCATCCCGACATATATTATCCGTTGCCATATTTTCCTCCATGTTTTCTTCCTATTTTTTCTTCTTATCCCAAAGCTCCCAACATTCCTTCTTTACATGCCTAGACTTTCCACAGTGCTAGCATACTATCTTTCTTTTGGATTGTGACCTTGCCCGATCCTTTGATTTTCCACGACTTCCTCTATTCTTCTATCTCTCCTCTTGCTTTCCAATGTCAAAGCATTCCTTGAAGTAAAAGATTCCCAGAGCATTTTATTTGCATTTCCTCACTTAGAATCACCCTGAACATCCTAAAACTTCAACTTTGAGTTAATTTGGAACCTAGTTACTTACCGCCATTACTGTGCTATTCCAACTCTCACGTAAAGATCTAGAACAAATAAAGCTATAAATTCTTCATCAAATTCTATTATAACCAAAGCTACCATATTTACAACTCGTATTAAAATCATTTAAATGATCATCTAATGAACCATTCTCGAACATCTTCATATTAAATTTTTTTCATTACAAATATCTTATTAGAGGCAAAGGGTTTTTCATACAACTTCCCTAATGCATCCATCAATTCTTTTGTAGTCTTTTCCTTTGAAACATTAAATAATACCGAAGATGCAAGACACATCCAGATTGTCCCAAGTGCCTTCCTATCCAAAAATCCCATTCCGCATCCATCATGCTTGAGGGTTTGTTCACCTTCTCAGACAATGAAATATAAATATCCTTTTGATAAAGGTAATCTTCCATCTATATCTTCCAAAGACTGAAATTCTACCCATTGAATTTATCAACCCTTGATCTTCCATCATCTTCCATAGCTCCCACTCAAGGTAAAAATTTCCCTGTGATTCAACACTTCAGAAAACCAAACCAGGCTTCGATACCAATTATTAGGAAATAAGGGATAAAATATGTGGAATAAACCCTCATTGACTCACAATAGTAGAAACTAATATGCAGAAAATATTACAAATCTCAAATAAAATTATAGAATAAAATAACACAACACAAAGAGATAGTATTTAATGTGGTTCACCCAAATTGGGCTACGTCCACCAAGAATAACTTGCTCATATTTTATTATAATCCAACACTCTCTCAATAAAATACCTAGATCTCTTTGGAGCTATGCTTAACAAATTCTCTGAGAATTCACACCCAAATTCAAAACACATATGCAATGTTACACATACACTTACCATATGCATAAAACCATAAAAGTAGACAATTGGTTAAGTAGTTTTACAAAACTATGGGTATCAAAACCATGGGCCAAAACCGTCCCATAAACATATGGGTCAAAAATCTTTCCATATGAGAAAAACACGTTTCCTAGTATATCGGGCACATTTTAAGGCCAAAAAAAGTTAGGCTTGTTACTAGTATGAATCTTCTCTAGCTTCAAATTTTCTTCCACCAAAGTTGTTACGATGAAATGGTACCTTAATTATATATGCTTCATCATAGAGCGGAAAATAGAGTTCTTAGCTAGGTGTATAACACTCGACTATCACTATGCACCTTTCCTTCCTCATGCTTATGCCCTAACTCCTCACATAATTTTGTAACCAAATAATTTCTTTTACTTTCCTCTATGGAAACAACATACTCAACATCTCGTGGTTGAAAAAGCCTCCAACTTCTAGAGTCCTAAAACCCACTTACTAATATCCCACCTATAGTGTAAACATAACCTATCATGCTCCTCCCTCTATCTACGTCTACATCTCTAGCCATATCTAAATCTACATAACTACACAAAGTGGTGTCTGATCCATGTAGCACAAACAACTATCTCCATGGTACCTCTCAAATACCGAAGGATCCATTTACTACACCGTAAGTGATCTCTACTTGGATCACTCATAAATCTACTCACCGCTCCTACTACATGGATAATATTAGGCGTGGTGCACACCATGCCATACATCATAAAACTACCACTAATGAGTAAGGTACCTTGGACATCTAGTTTCTCTCCTTCTTTGTCTTAGACACTTCTCCTTTGATAACTTGAAATGACCTCGCCAAAGGAGTCCCAACCGATTTAACATCCTGCTAAACCTCTCCAAGACCTCTTAATGTACTCTTCTTGAGATAAATTCAACTTTTGTTCCTTCCTATCCAAGAAATATCCTCATACCAAGGATTTTTTGGTTGCCCCAAATCCTTCATGGAAAAGGATTCACTTATTTGGTTCTTGAGTACTTTTATTTCTTGCATGTTTTTACCTACAACCAATATATCATCCACATACAAACACAAGATAATATAATTTCCATCCTCAAATTTCTTTGTATACATGCAATGGTCAGAATGACATCTAATATAATCTTGCTCCATCATGAATCTATCAAATTTCTTATACCATTAACATGGAGCTTGTTTTAAGCCATACAATCTCTTCTTAAGTTTGCAAACCATTTCCTCTCTACCTTTGACCTCATAGCCCTTTGGTTTCTACATATATAGTTCCTCCTCCAAATCACCATGGAGAAATGTAGCTTTTACATCAAGTTGTTGTATGTGCAAGTATTCTAATGTAACTATTCCTAGAATAGTTCTAATAGAAGTCATTTTTACTACGAAGAAAAAAATCTCATCAAAATCTATACCTTTTTCTATGCAAACCCCTGACTACCAATTGGGCCTTCTATCTTTTCTTTCTTCCTTCTTCCTCTTTGACTTTGAACACCAACTTATTCTATAATGCTATTTTTCCTTTAGGTAGCTTCAATTGAATCCATGTCTAGTTCTCCATGAGAGCTTGATGCTCCTCATCCATGGATTGCTCCCTGCCCCGAACCCGACAAGTAAATTGTGGAAAGTGTATAGTAATCTTAGTGTACAGTCTTCAACACTTTCTCACATGAAAACATGCTCCACAACCTAACAACTACAATCCTATGTAGTTCATAAGGTACACATATTTTATCTACTTTATGTTATCGAGTATTCACTCAACAACATAAAGTGGGTGAAAATGTAGAGACAAAATCTATACACTTGGATAAATTTCTAGCTCCTAAAGCATGATAATGTATGCATGATTTATAAGAAAAAATTAGTGATTGATAACTCTTTTGGATTATTTATTGCACTTTATTGACTTTATACATCTTATAGATCTTTCGGTACTTGAATGATTTATATTTTGATGACTAGGAAAATTTAGGCACTAAATATTCATTGTTTGGTGAATAGTAGAATTTTGGGAAATTTTTTTGGAGAATTTTATAAAGAATGGTAGATACCTTGATTTTGCCCAAAAATTCCACAAACAATAATTTGTCCCATGTGAATCGCCAAGGAATTTCCAATCCCAATGTATATTTTTATATTAAATTGTTGTGTGATCTTACATTGGGATTTGAAAAAATTAATGTTTCGCCAAGAAATCAATGTGTGGGGTTTGAAAAAATTAATGTTTCACTAATAAATTGATGCGTTGGGATTTGAAAACATTAATGTTTCACCAAGAAATCTATGGAACCTTATTGGTTCTTTGGGCTCATTCACCGACATACATGTGAGTCTGTTTTTATAGGAATTGGATCAAATTCACCATATACACACACACACAAACACACACAAAGAGGTGATGTTTTCCCATAATTTTCTAATTTGTGAATTTGTGTGGTACTTGTACATATAAAATCATGCACTTTAGGCATTATTTAGCTTGATCTTATACTAATATTTATAAGGTTATCAAGTGAATAAAGTAATAATTAATCCCATATTTTTTATACATTTATTTTATATTTTATTTCTTCATTCACACATATTTTCTTGCATATATCCATCCATTTTCAGAATCGCCCCATTATTATAGCCGATATCGGGCACCCAAAGCTAGACTCGGGCTGACCCCAGAACCCTAGTCCCAACTTGTGCTCCCGATCAATGTTTCTATTTTCCCACTTATTTTTAGGACCTTTCTAGCCTTTTTTCATCCTTATCCTTTTCCCAGTTGGCTATGTTGGGCATTAATTACAAAATGATACTTGAGAACCCGATAAATATAAATTTATAAGATCATAATGAGGGTCCTAATGTCACATAATACTATCACTCCATCTAGAGTTGCATCTATTGGATCATGTACATTCATATAGTGCCATGCATCAAGGCTAGGAGATCTACATCAATAAGTAAAACATAGGGGATGTATTCTATTCTATTTCATGCATACATGATACTACATTGTTCTATAGTTACTATTTCTTGCTACTTCACAAAGTGTGGTGACACAAGAGAGTGTAGGGCACGACATGAAAATACTCACCAAAACTACATCCAAGTTTGAAATGTAGTGCAGTGCTCAGTAATAAGACCACTAGTTTGGCATCTCAAGTCACCCAACCCATTCATTTTGCATCTTTTTTTTTCTTAGGGTTTGATACTTCCTTTCTTCTTGCAGGTTATTATTCAACTCATCCATTGAATCTAGTGTGGAATACATAAAATGTTTGGAGATACCTTATGACCTTGTAAAATTTAGATTCTGAGCATTTACATAGATTAGGGGATCTAATCTCAAGACTAGGACACCTGATACCTTCCTAGGTGCCCTAGTCAGTTTATATCTTCCAGATATGGGCTTCGTAGGACTTCTAAGTGATCGTCCACACTTCAAGATTTTATTTTTAGAGATGTGACAACTCGAGATATTCTTCTCCAATTAGCTAAGCCATTCCTCTTTCTTCTCTTTTATATTTATTGTTTTGTTGCACTTAGAATAATTATTTAATATTATTCCATATTATTTTAGTTTCATTTATATGATGTTTTAGTCCTCCTAATTAGACTAACATAGTGACTATACTTTTATTTTAGATCCATTTTTTTAATTAGTAGTATAAAGGGATTTAGAGAATCGACATATTGCAATTTACTTACAAACTTTCAAATAAATCTAAATTTTCCCAAGGCCCGATAACTATGTTAGGTTTACATCCTAGAAGCACTTACTAAAGGTCAGTCCTCAATCTATTTGAGACTTATTTTTTTCATGTCATATTGATTTAGTAAGCGATTCTTTATTTGTAAGTAATTTCAAAGCTTAAACATCCTCATCCTCTTAACCACTTATGATTTTTAATGTCATCTTAGATACATCTACGTAAAATAAATATATATATTTTATATTTAAAATCACTTCATATATCTCCAAGAGCTCCTGCTTTGTATTTTCCTTGATTTATGAGTGTATTTCTTTGAATATTTTTTTAATGTTTTCTCTTCCGTAGTATATATATATATATATATATATATATATATATATATATATAGTTATAGTTATATTGCAGTTTCACTTTCCATTTATTCCATGACCATGACCATTTATCACCGTCCACTGAAATTCGCCTCGTCCCACATTATAATCGAAGGAGATATAAAATGTGGTACATTCCAAAGGTTTCACATTCACCAAGGGCATTTCTAGGGAGAGTGATGGATGGAAACATGTGGCATAGACCTCCCGAGAGCCGAGACCCACTGGACCCAAAAATTATCAATCTGCGAGCTAATTATGCGAGGTTCACGTCGATGGGAGGATTTCATTGGGAATGGGAGGTTAACAGAATGATGACAAATAATAATGTGTGAAAATTGAAATAAATACCATATAGAGATGTCCAAAATGAAATTTTCAAGAAATAAAAATGGAAAAATTTACAAAAATGAACCATAAATAAGATAATTAAAATTTGAAAAATAAAAGATAAAAAAGTAATTGTGGAAAAGTACAAACATCTTATCACAAGCATGCTTACTTATTACCACAATTTTCCTCACTGCGATGTTCTTCAAAATTTTAAACCATGGAAACATAATGTATTGAATGTACTCCAAGAATGGATTTCCTTTAACAATCTGAGGAGGAAAAAATGCTTTCTTTATCTTCACATTCACTTCTGGAACTACTTGTGAAAATAATTATGTTATAAATCCATTAGAAACTGTATAGTAATACTAATTCACTTTTATTAATGTTGAGACAAAGTTGGAATCTATCTCTCCACAACAAGAATTTTCCAAAAAGAATGTAGGGGTTTACACCACCTCTTCTTCCTCCATGAAGATTGTAGAAGTGGGATCACTCTTCGACATATTTTCTTGTCCTTGTTGTAGTCCAAACAACATGTCTATAATATTTAATATAAAGGAAAAACATGATGTAATGTGAGACTAGATATAAATGGCATGAAGTTAGATATTAAAAACATCAAGATCTAGGATATTTTTAATTCTTGCATCCTTCAAGTTTCTTGAACACATTCTCCAAGTAGGAACACAATAGTATAAAAAGAATACCCTTATCATGATTGTATCATATATGAAACATCATATCAAAGCATTCAAGATTCTCTCAAGAATAATGATACTTTAGCTAGCTTTAACACATTGAAATTTCAATTTCAAGACAAAGAATCCTCCATACATTCTCAAAATTGAATTCACAGTTTCATACCACAATGAGTCATAGATGGAAGACCATATATTCTATCTCAAATCCTTTGAAATGATGAACATTCTTGGTAATTAGATCTTCTTATGATAGACCTCATATCTCTAATGACTCAATAATCTCTTCATCGTAGATTCACACACCTTATTTGGATTGATTATAACATTTAGAACCTCTATACAACAAGACAAACCTCTATACATTATGAGCTCAGTCATCAAGACTCCTTCATTAATCAACTAAAGATAGATCATACCTTAGATTAATAAATGAACTCAGAGTCCTTCATGAGTAGATAAATACTATACTTTGATTTCAAACTAAGCACATACCTTGAGATCACCTATTTCATGTTTGATTAGCCACAATAAAGACTTCTTATCACTAGAGTGTCTTATCATTAGAGTGTCTCGGCTTCTCAAATAAATAATTTAAGTTTTTGTTCTCTTCTAAAACCTTTGATACATCTTCAGTTTTCTTGATGAATTCTCTAATTCTAAATGTAGTAATATTATTATTTCTTCAATTAATTTATATGAGAGAAAGCTAAAAATATCACCTCATCCTTTCACTTTTTTCTATATCAATTTTTTCTTTCAAAAGAGTCAAACCTTGTGATTTTTGTACTAAAACATGTAGATCAAACCAATACAAATCAAGTGCATTGAAACTGAATAAATGGTAGGAAATCCTTATCCAATTTGATGTAACATGTCAATCAAGCAACCATGAAAAATTGTGGAATTATTTTTGTAATTTCTTCTTATACTAATGTAACACTCTTTCAAAAATTAGTACATGCTAAGTGAAACAATATTATATATCCCATGCAAAAAATCACTTGAAAATAATTAAAATATATTTAAAGAATTCCATTAGGATTAGTTACATTTTGTTCTCCTTAAATTTATTATTTTTACATCTAAACTTCTTCTAGGTTTCCATGATGACTCTTATTTTAAATTATTATTTTATATTTTTCTATTTCTTGTAAGATGCAATGTTGATTGTTGTCTCCTCTCATATGTCATTATTTTGTGCATTTTTTGTCAATTGACATCCATTACATGATACATCTTGAGATGCACTATCTAGTGTTTTGAGAACATGATATATGGATATTGAAATCACTTCTTTGTAATCAATGTTAACATTAGAAATTGGTTGATGAGAGTGACTTTTAGATGCTTCACAATGAATTTCTTCTCTTTTTTTTATTTCTACCTAAATCAATTCATCTGTATGCATTTTCATGCGTAATATTTTTCATTATACATATTTCTCATGTTGAGATGTCTGTGTACATATCAATATAATTTAATCTAACATGTTGTATATTTTTTTCTTTCAATTTTACAAGATTCACTAATTCAGGAAAATGGAACCTAAAAAGGGAAGCTCAGCCTTAGTAAAACATGCTATTCCAACCCTCCTAGTAGTGGTATTAGCGCATTCGAAAAATAACATCTTTGTTGAGAAACCATTTAAGGAAACCTATCCTTCTCAACAGAGGACCATCACAATCAAGGGATTATGATTACATTAAACATGATAAACTAGATTGAGAATGTGTTCATTTTTTATTTTCCTGATGTTGTCAATGACAAAAATAATGAAATGCCTCCCCTTGAAGACATTCCATTGAATGATGTCAAGTTTGAAACCACTTGTCTAATTGAATGAAGAGGAAAATTCATCACTGTCGATTGCCCAAGTGAATGTTGGAGGTGAAAATTTTGGTAGTGGAAGTCAACAAAATTTAAATTCCACCAAGGAAAATACTCAAAGAAACACCTATTTCTGGAAGAAAGAGAAAGGAAAGAAAATGGGACTTGGGAATGAGTTTCAGGTTAGAGTGGGTTTCTAAGTTTCCATTTATTGAACTTGTTGAAAATGAGAATAAAGATGAACCTCCCAAAGAATGAAAATGTACAATCTGAGCTGAAAATTGGGTAGGGACAAGATAATGCAACTTAAATTGGATACTATTGAGAAGCATGTAGGAAATATATATGAAAAGATAATTGTAGATGGCATTGAGAAGAATGTTTTAGATGGAAAAATATAGATGATTGTTTGTGTATTAGGTACTGCTAAAAAAAAAATAATTTAAAGAGAACAAGATAAATGAAATAATAGTTTTAGTGAATGGAGGGAAAATTACCTCTCAATTCAACAAGATCATTTAAAACATCTTTTGGATAAAACAATTCAACTAGCTACTGTTTTTCACATTTTGAAAAGAGGCCTGTCCTATAACAGATTTTCCTAAACAAAAGAATATGTTGTATTTTCTTAGTGTCCCACACTTTCCTCATTCTCACTGGTTAGAAAGTAGTGGTTGGGATTGGGAAAAATGCCTAGCTATGGTTGAGAAAGAAGACTTGAAAGAGAAACTAAAGTCTACATGATACATATATTTTTCTATTGATGAGGTTACAACAGTAGATAATACTACTTGGGTCTATATGCATGTGTATATTGTTGAGAATTATGTGAGATAGCCTCACTTACTTTCCATTCACAAGATGAGAGAGAAATCCAATGCTGAAAACCTTTGTGAGTTGGTGATAAAAAGTTTAAAGGAGATCAAGACATGGATGATGTTGCAATTGCATCAAAGATGGTATGTGTTAGGGCAGATGGGGAATCTGTAATGCAAGGTCATCATAATGGCCTATGTGTAAGAATCCAAACATCTCATTTCCCTTATATGATTTCCATTTATTGTATGGCTCATAGAATGAATAACTTACATAATAATTTGCAAATTTAAACATGTAGAAAAATTTGAAGACCTTTGAGAGGTGCATGCTTATTTCTACCTTAGTCCTAAAAGGTTCATGGAATTCCAAATATTTGTAGGACTAAAAATGGGTGTAAGATATTAAAACATCTCAACACCATATGGATCTCAATATACCAACCGGTTCATAAGGTGTATGAAGAGTATGAATCCTTATTACGAGTAATGTGCCATAATCACATGGAAGTGGAAAAGGCCTAGGATTTGATACATTATTTGAATGATATAGAGTCATTTTGATGTTGTGTGGTCTCCTTCCCATGCTGGAAGAAATGCATCGTTTAATTAAACAAGCATAAGAAATAACCATATATATTGTTGATTTTTCTAGTGTGAGGAAACAAGTTTGTATGACAATAGAATATTTGTTTCTCAATAAAACTGATTTTGCAGGTCAAAATTTTGATGGTTGGAATGATTTGATAAATATTGGAAACTCAAGTAGATTTTTGACAAGGTTCACTTTAAGATACCTCTAGAAATTGGAGGAGGAAACTCCTTGATGAATATCCCCTGCATTTGGTTTTTGATGGAAAGGAAATTTTTTGGGGTTTGTGTGTAAAGTTTTCACTTGAAAGAAGCTTTCATTTTCAAGTTGTGTGATAGAAAGGATATATACATGCATAGGGAGATTTCACTATCACACAACAAAAGTTTGATGTCATATGACAAAAATCTTTTGTTGCACATCTAGAGCCTTGCCCTCCTATCTCACATCAAAAATCTTCTTGTCATGCATCAACAAACTCTCTCTCGTGCGTGTCAACAAAATCTCGTGTTGCGTTTGTAGCCTCCAGCCTTCTGTCACACATCAACAAACTTCCTTGTCTCATGTCAAAAACTCTATTTTTGTGTGTCAACAAATCTCTATCATGCGTCTGCAGCCTCCACCCTCCTGTCATGCGTCAACAAATCTCTTTATCACGTGTCGCTGGAAATTTATTATCATGCGTATGAGAATAATATTTTTCACCCGAATGAAAATATGATGAATATCTATAAAACTACACTTTGTGTACTATTCTCTCTATTGCTTTTAAGTTTACTATACTTGATAATAGATAAGCCCCAAGGTGGTATGAGTGAGCTAGTAGTGTTCTACCTGGCGAATAATCTATGATTATATAGGGGATATTTTCAAGGGTAGGTGAAGTTGACCACTAAAAAAATTAAATTGTAATTTTTTAGGTGAACATATCACTGATCCACGCTAGAAACTTCACCTTTTCAAAATTTCAAAATGGAATATTCACCATAATACAAATATTCAACACTAAAAAGAACCCTTCTTTTTGAAGCTCACATTTTCTAGGGAAGTATATACTTATATATGTGTTTATGAGATACCGATGTACATGTTTATAGTAGTAACTCGTAAGGTCGAGGAGGTGAAATTCATAGGTCATTGTTTGATAACATTCTATCATCAACAAGGGTGAGGTTAATAGAAATTACAGTATCCCTACTAGAAGAAATAAGGGAGTGATTTACAAGGGATGCATTACTTGACGTAATGGATGTAGTAAACCCAACCATTTAGAATCCTATCCAAAATGAAAGATATATGCAGGAAGACTACTTCAAGAGGTTGAATACATTGATTCAACATTTTTGTAAGCTGGTTGATATTAATGGAATGAATATTCAAGGTATTTTAATAAAGGAAAATTTGATTTCTCAATTTCATGAATTCACCACTACAATGATTCAACAATTCAAATATTTAGATAATCCCTTAGAGTGTGGAGCAATAACCTGACTATGGAAAAAAATTGGGGTGAGTACTATTTTACAGAAAACCATGTCCAAGTTTTTCTCATTGGTTGATCTATGTCAAAAATGATTTTGGGTTTAGTTGAAGATGAGATAATTTTCAGTGCCTTGGCCTTTATAAATTAAAAATTGTGAAACAAACTTGACAAAAATTTGGAAAATTATTTGATAATTTATACATCACGGTACAAAGTGGATAACTTTCCTATGACAGGCTCGGTAGTATGGTAATCAATTAAGAAAGGAGAGGGGATGAAAACAATGACACAAATACAACAGACGACCCTATTGCAGTAGTTGACTGTCAACAAAGAGAGAGTCAATCTCAGAGATCTGGTGAATCAAATGATAGAGATGATCCAAGTCCATCAAGTTGGAAGCTTCCATTTGTGGATATCCCATGATATATATGTTCATATAATAATTAATATATTCAAATATTTAGTACATTGTTCTGATAATATATTTTTCCTTATTTGTATTTTTTTAAAACACTGTGTCAATTTGTAGTCTTTGGAATGAAACTTGAAATACATTGCATTGATTTGTTGTAGTATGTACTGAAATGAGCATGCATCCATCCAACTTCAGATTTAAAAATGAAATAAACACCTCGATCCAAAACCCTTGTAAGTTAAAGAAAAAAAAAAACCCAACTTTAATCCCCTACCAAAACTACAATCTCCAACTTACTAAAAAAATATTAACATTCCTCAAACAAGGATTAACATTCACCCCAAACTTACATGTGCCTAAAGGTAAATCAACAAGGAAAACAATAAACAAACCTACATGAATTTATGAAATATTTGTTGAAAAGAAACTCCAAATGTTGAACCTTGGGTCATTGGTGTTGTCATTGATGTCAAGTGGAATTGATGGAAAAGTAGTGAGTGGTGAAGTGAGGCTCTATAGGAGGCATGAAGGTTGATTGGTAGTGCATCCAAGTTGGTTTCAAGGTGCTACAAGCTCAAATTGGTAGGTGGTTGGTCTCTAAAGGAAAAGTACAAGTTGGATTGCTGGTTTTAGATGGTCTACAGGTCAGTAATAGTGTTGCAAGCTTGAATTTATTTAGAAAAATGTTGTTCAATGTATTTTTCAAGTTTCATGAAGTTATTTTTCTCTCCTTGATCCTTGACCTATATAAACCTCTTTAGTACTATTTTCTATGGAGTTGTAGTCATGGTTAACCTTCATATCAATTGAAATGACTATTCAAGATCATCAAGTTTGCAATTATCTCAAAACCTAGGATTTTGTTATGTATGTTCATCATTGTACCTACTTACATGACTGCTGGGAGCTAATGGAGAAAGTCCAAGGTTGCAATTTGATTGAAACAACTAGAATTTGGTCTCACAAAGACCCAACACTTGGTCTTAAGCCTTCAAGCTTGAATTTCTTTAGCAAAATGTTGTTCAATGTCTTTTTCAGGTTTCATGAAGTTATTTTTCTCTCCTACAAGAGAAAAGTAGTGTGATGAAATCCTTCAAGTGCAATAGTGTTGTATGTAGTGTGATGAAATCATTCAAGTGAAATAGTGATGAAATTATAATTAAGTTTTCTCTTTTCTCTAGTACAAAAAGAAGCCCAAGAATCTCAGATAGTTACATGAACTTTTTTTATCCTTATGAAGATCAAAATATAATGTAAAGAGCCATGGTGTAAAATTAAAAAAAAAATTAAACAAAAATGGTGAAATTTCAATTTAAAATAACATTATTCCTCATTCAACTTGCTTGAGACATGCCTTGTATGAAAAAAATGAAGATTGCAACAAATGGAACAATTTTCAAATCAAATTACTCTTAATTATATCATCTTCTGTAACATGCTCCACTCTTCATCTGTTGGAATTACAATTTGTTGTAAATGAGAGTGACTGACATGTAACTTTGTTAGCAATTCATAATTGAGAGTGGAGATTTTCTTTATTGTTGTATGCAAACTTACTGACAAGGTTATCAATGGTTTAACAAAGACAATTTTTTTGTCTCATCTAGCTTCTCAAGAATTTAGTTCTTCTCTTGCATCATTTTTTCTTTCATACTCTTCTGGAATGCATCCTTCTTAATGAATAGGTGTGTTTTGTTAAGAGGAATTGGTAAACCAAGTTTTTTGAACTCTTGTACCTTTCCATGCAGCTCCTGTAACATTCTTTGGCACTTATTTAACAATTCATGTGTTTCACCTACCATCACACACTTCCGAATGATAGATGATACCTTTACTAAGGCATAAAACTAGTTCTAAATTCCAATGGATGCTAGTTATGTGTCACTAAATTTGTAGAGAGCTTCAAAAAATTTCCTTGTTGTATCCTCTCTTATATCCATCACTTTTTTCCACCAATTATGTATTCATGGAGCTTATCATAGATTCTCTGTAGATCAACCATGAATTCAAAAAATCTAATCAAATAATCAATTTTTGGTTTGTTTCCCCCAAACATTATCCGTCATATTAATCAATGTCTTTTTATAAAATTTAGATAGTTTGATGTTGGAAGACTGTATATCCTTTTTGCTTTCACCAACTCCTGTTGCAATATTTCATTTTTTTTTCTCTTCCTTCTGCATTCTTCCCTTGAGTTTTCTCTCTTCATCTAGGCTTTGTTCCCATTTTTGGCATTTTATTTCTCTACCTTCAGAACCTCTTTCAATTCTCCCAATGTTTGTTCTAATCTATTATTCTTACTCATTGTTTCCTATAAATTTTTCTTTGTTTCTTATAGTTATACCTATGCCTGTTCATTCACAACAACTACATTCATAGAGGCAGATGATTTTATCTTCCTCTCCAACTCACATGTCTTATTAAGTGCCACTTTTCCTTTTTCTTTCTCATTTTCCAGGTCTGCCTCTAACTTTTGAATCTTATTATTCAACTTATTTTTCTCCCTCTCGCCTTTAGAAATGTTGTGTACACCACATCATTGTTCCTTTTTGAGACATTTATTTTGTCAGAAGGTTTCATTCCCTTAAAATCCATTTGAAGGGAGGTTACATCATAGTCACTGGAAACCATTTGATTCTCTGGTTTTATAACTTTGGGCACAACATACATGTATTCCATTATATTTGTGACTGGGTTATATGTTGGCAATACCCTCATTGTGGCAAGATCTGAACTTACAGTAGCCTATAGAATTTATTTTTTTATCTCTTTCCAATTTATTGGAAAACTTAGCTCTGTAATCAAAACTTGAGGTGTTTGTAGGAATGAATTGTTTCACCTTGAATGGAGAAGGAGTAATTAAAGTTTGGGGAGAACTTCCCTGTGGAATGGAAAATTCTTGAGGGGTGGCAGTGGCACCACCTTCTATAATTAGTTACCTTGAGGAAAGAGTAATTGTACTTGTGTCTACCTCTATCGTTTGCCTCTTTTTACTTGTTGGATAATAGCCATATGAAATTCAAATGTTTGTATTAGCCTCTTTAATTTTACAATACTCTATTGACTACTACCATCATCACTAGAACTACCAACATTAGCAATACTAAAATATTCATGGCCAAATTCTCCTCTAGAATTTTAAACGTGTGGTTGAATTATTTGTTGAGGATTTGACTCGAGTAAATTACATTGGATTACCACTTGTTCGATGTTTTATTATGCACCGGTCCTTTATCCGAAGGTGAATTTCCAAGGCCTTACCTATCAAAAACTCTACTAGGATGTGCCTCTGGTGGAAGTCAAACACCCTATCCTATTGAACCCAAACCACCACCACTAAAACCCATATTTTCAACAATAACTGCTCCTATAGAATATTTTTGTTTCAAGCCTTCATCGAGACTTGGTTTATATGTTCTATGGGAGTGTTTAATTCCTCGAGTCAGTCAATGTCATCATCACTACTTTTCTCTAAGATGCACTTCATTCCACAATTTACTAAAATATGCATCTTTTGAATAGAATCATACTCTAAAACAAATTTTAGATGGCCTAGGTCTTGCCTCATAGACCAAAAGGTAGTAATTTTTGACCTTGTCCAATTTTTATCTCGCAATTCATGATGTAATTCCTTTGGCATGATTTTAGAGGACTTTTTATCAGATTTTGCATAAAATTTGGTAGATTGAAAATCCTTTGCCTGTTTTTGTGGAGGCTGAGGAAATCCAAAAATTTGTGTTGACAAATCTTGAAAATAATTCCTTTCTCAACAACAATTTTATCTATTGCTATTTTTTCTTCATCATAAGAGTTATTGATTTTCTTTTTATAGCTAGGGTTTGCTTTCATATTGAATTTTAGTGGCGAGTTTTGTTCGCCACCGCCCTTGCTTTAATCACCTCACAGTGGGTCATACACCCAATGACAATCAACATCAAAATTTAAAAACTATAAGATTTTGTGTACCACATTGAATGATTTTATTTCAAATGTGAACCCTCAACATGAAAATAGTAAGAAAGGAAATATACACCACTTTTTTGAGTAAAAATAGATTTTATTTATGCTTTCCATTTGCCATATATATTCCAAGGAAAAAAAAACTATCATCACATGTATTAGCAATTTGCTAGGTTGTACTCCTAATCCACAAAACCTTAGCACAGTATATTCCTCCATGAAGTACTAGTCTGCTAACTATATTTATAATCCCAAAGTTGAATGTGTTCTTTATAGGTCATAGACAATTTGGGAAATGTACTTTTGAAATTCTTTGATATATTAGAGCCCAAAATTAATCTACAAAATTGAATCTAGTACCTTTTATTATTAAACATCCTTATCTTGGGGTCCAATAAGTTAATGGACGAATCACATTTGGTCGGGCCTCAAAATTATAGGGCAGAATTCCAAGTTTTTATTGCATGAAACCATTCAACAAATCGACATAGAATTAAATAGCATAAGTAGGAAGTGAACCTAAAGGTCTTAGTGTCGATCATTTTGATGGTTAAGATATATTTATGTATAGATTATCTAATGTACCCAAAAATCTAGATGCACAAGGTGGAGAAATGAAATGGATATTGTATACCATTTCTAGGAGGGTTTTATCCACCTTCTCATCGCTTTTGAATCCAAGGAAAAATGCTAGCATAGAAATGGTATCCCTAACCCATAGTTTAAACATCTCAATTGCATGTAGAGGCTTCCCTTTTTGTAATATTTCATGTTTAATTTTTACAAAAATCATCTCTGGCATTTTGAGTGGTGGCATGATAATTGTTAGCAATGTTTTCTAGGTTTATGCTAACAGTTCCTAAATATTTTCTTTCAAACCCCAATGCATGGCCAAGATTTACCTCAGTAATGGACAAAATTCTTTTCGGTGCCATTTCAACATAATTGATTTTTTTCACATTATGATTCTAGGCACATAGAATGACAAATTAGGGTAGGGTAAAACCTCATGGAGCATCATGTATCCCAATCTAGACCCCCATGTTATCCAACCTTTATGTTTTAGTTTACCTAATGGGTCCAAATGTTTACTTTCAATTTCCTTATTCTCAGATGCATATCTAAGATGTGAAGTTCTTATGCCAATTACATCATCATAAATATCATGATATTCATCAATAAAACTAGGGATTTTATGCAATTGGCATATGGGATTTGGGTTTTAATTTTACTTTGGTGTCTTATGGAAGTAGACATGATTGGAAGTTAAGATTCTGTCTTTGGAAACCCTCAACCTAATTTGGAAGTAGACAATGTTGCGTATAAAAAGATAATATTTTAAGAATAAAGATTCAAATGTAGAATGAAACTTACTCGTAAATATGAAAATTTTGAGTCTTAAATGGTTTACAAATTCTATGAATCTATTATGCCTTCTATTGCAATATGCGTTCTAGAAACACAATTTTAATTTTCGGTGGGACGTATAATATCACCTCGTAACTTGTAGGAGTACCACGATCCACATAACTATAAAGGATTACATATTTCAATGTATTTTGTAGATGTCAAATTTATCCTCCTTATCGATGACCACGTGACAACATTTTGGGCCTCCTTGAGGAAGAGGCATTCCCAATTTCTAAGTCCATGGAAATGAATCGATTCAATAATGTTTAGGGTCCACGGTGATATGCGTGGGCATTTAATGACTTGGTTGTTGAAATTTTTGTGAGCCGTTGAAATAATATTGATTTCTTAAATTATATTCTTTCTTTCTTAAATTAATTTAAAATTTTCAATAAATTAAAAAGCTATCACAAGTTCAATTTTCAAAATACAAAACCAAATATTCATAGATGAGAATAGATCAAAGGAAGTCTTTCTAAAGAAAATGAATATGAATAAAATAAAATGTTGCTTAATTTTATTTACTATTTGAATTGAAGTAACTAACGAAAAATGTTGTTTTCAAATAGAATTCAGAATTGTTGATGTCATTATTGATGAAATATAGTGTTTTCACATTTATATAGTGTTTTCAAAACTATTGTTAGATGTTATATGTTTCATAATTTTGACATTTTTCATATTTATTTTATTCAAATTAATCAAATATATATTGAAATAAAATTAACATTTTCATTTATTTCTATTGAAGGGTAATGTGTTTTCTAGTTTCTCATTTACGATGGGTAAAGCTTAACCTATTCAATCAAATTAAAGTATGGGGATCCCTTCAAATTTGAGCACTTAATGAAATGGTGGCTATTTCAATATATGTTGTAGGAAAGTGCCCTTTACATAAAGCTTAGTGACTTTTGAATATACATGACAACTGAAATATGTCACTTCCAAATTTGTAAAATATCATTTCTTATATTTTATATATGTAATTAGTTTCTTTTTTTCCAAGTGTATCTTGTCATATATGTGATGAAATCTCAAAAATCTAAAAATCTAAATAATAAGAGTTAAATGCATCACTTTAAAGACTAAAGTTATGGAAAAGTCTTTTCCTTATTTATTAATAATGCCACTTTTATGAAAAAGTATATTCAATATTTATTAAATATCTTATTTCCTAGACCTTTATGCTAGAAAATATAATGTGACCAAGAATTAAATTTGAAATAAATTTCTTAACTGCGAGGGTGCGATTAAATCTTCTGGCAACACTCTTTTGCATGAATAGGTAATTAATTTCAATTGAAATTTAGGTCGAGGCCGAGGATATCATGATAAAAGGAAGTTTAAAAGGTAGAGGCACGCGGGATAGTGATGGTGGTTCAAAGGTCAATTTTTTCACCGTGACTCATGATTTGCATTTAATATTAATTGTTAATTCATACCCAAGTTTTGTGGACATGTAAAGGTCTAGTCGAAGAAATTACTTGAGAATTATAAATTCAAGCACATGGTCGTTTTGGACACTTAATTTTGTTTTCAAAATAATGGGGGACCAAATAGAGCGCATCAAACCAATATTAAGCCATGAATACATCGAGGTTTATCTTAGTTCCGATATAGACTCACATGTGCTTATTGTTGGGAAATCCTTCATTCTCTCTACCTCTATTTCTCCTTTAGATGGTGCTTACACCCCCTCTCCTATCTAGTCATTTTGTACCATTGTTCCCCTTCATTGTCTTATAAATTATTGTGTAGAGCTCCAACCGGATTCCCTCTTGAAAGCAGACCAATTCTTGAATTATTACTAGAACTCTCTATTCTTTATCCGAAATCCTAGAACTATTAACACTAGAATTTTCCTTTATAATTTCTATTTCATTAATGAATGTATTATGAATAAGATGTTAATAAGTATAGTTAATAGTAACATCCACTAGAAGATAATGATGCTTCCAATACGGTGTCACCAATAAAGTATAAGTATGGTAACAATAAAAGTACAATAGGAATGTTGTGGTAAAAAGTAAATATTTTTCATAAGTTGTCCAGTAATGTTAAAATGTCAAAGTTAGGGTAAATGTATAGGTAGGGTCTACATGATTTAAAATTAGAAATATTTGATTTCTAATAATGACAAGAAGTGATGTCATAAATATTTTGTATATTAAATTTGTATAATATCGATAAATGTGGAACCCATTTGAGATGATAAGGTTTATCTCATCTTAAAAAATAAGCCTACATGTAAAGATAAGAGTTCGGGCATGGAATATGATTAGAAAAAGAGATTTACTATCCTATCTTAGAGATGGGGTGGATAAGCCTAAAATTTATATAAATAGAGAGGTTATCACGTCTTAGTTATCATGGAATAAAGTTGTAATAATTATTATATGAATAAAGATGTCATTGAGGTGTGTTAAAGAAGCCATCGAATGTGTAAGCGTGAAGTTTCTCCCGAGTTCTTGTCGGAAGGTAAGTGGAGTTGGTAACACTTGGTGTAATTCATGGGTGAAATTGTATCAATATCATGTTAATAATATAATTTACATTTGTATTTCAAATATGTCATCATTTCTTTATATTATAGATTGTGGTATTCTTGTGTTATGTATGTTATTGTGTTTCCAGATTAATACCACGGACCAAAATTTGTGCATTAATGAAATAATCATAACACGAGGAGTTCTTGGTGAAATATTATCATAGTTCCAGATTGGTGATGACATTTTCGTTCTATTACCGGGATCATTCCTCATTGATCGATTTTCCGGAGAGATACTCCCACTTAGTCGGAAATCCTTTGCAAGGTAGCCTTGTTTTTACCATGCATAATATTTAACATGGAAAAGTCACCTTTTATTGTGGATAGTATTTTCCATAGAAAGTCACTTTTTCATGAATAGTATTTACTTGTAGTAAGAAATTTTTACCATAGTAAATGTATTTTTACCATAATAAATGTAAGCTTACCATGGTCATTCCTATTTTACCTGCAAAAATGTGTAAAGTCACTTTTATTATTTTAAATCCAATTATTTGTGTACATAAGTCTTCTTTGATTATACTTACGAGTTGGTATTTCACTTTGGTTACTTTTGAAAATGGGAAAGATTCCTATTTTTTCAACCTAATCTAATGAAGATGCTCCCTCTTTCATTCAAGATGTAAAATGATCTTGCATTTGTAATGGACTAATAAGAAGGTAACAATGGACTGAATTTTTTTCTACCTTTTTGGATGGTTCGGCTCTTAAGTTGTTTTTAACACTAGGTGATAATATTAAAAAATCATGGGATTTATTAACTGAAAGTTTTCTTAAAGAATTTGGTGGACAAAAAAAGCATGTAGATATCATGATCAAAATCACAAAGCTAGCCCAAAGAGAGAAGGATAAGATAAAGGATTATCATGCTTGTGTTCTATAGCTAAGGAGGAAGCTCCATGGCTAGATCTGAAAGAAAGATTATAATATGGTTTAATGAATGCCATGGATAATATCTCTCTAAGAACCTCATTCTTGGGATGAAGCCGAAATCGAGAAAACAAGTGAAGTATGACCTCCCAAAGACCCTTGAACAAGCAAAGGATATTACAAGTAGGAAAAAAGAAAGCATAGAAGAGGATCTAAAAGAAATGGTTGTTAAGGTGGAGCATATACCAACACCTTTGGTCCAGAATCCAAAACCACTATTGATGAGCACAAATCTTACCCCTAGTACATTTTTTGTGTATGAGGACCTCCTTAGGAAAATGGGCTAGTTACATATTAATCTTCTTCAAGGAAAAGAATTTAGTTCCCAAGGAGGAGATAGAGGTTGAAAATTAAATATATATAAATTTGTATGTAATGGTTGTTATAAAAAGGGTCAATATAAGTATAATTGTCAGATAGGGCCTCTTCATATGGTAAAAGAGATAATGATAAAGGAAAAGAAGCTGTAAATTATTTTGATGTGGTAGATAGGAGTATAAATAATGAAGAAGATGTGTTTGTTAAAAAAAAGAAGGAAATAAAAAGATAACCAAGATGAAAATGATCCTAAGAAGATGAAAGGATAAACTAGTAAGAAACATAGGAGAATAAAGTTTTGGTGTGTAGGATTTTATGATTTCATAGGGACAAGGACCATACTCATCTTAGATTTTATTTCCAAGCATTTTGCAAATATTACATATGGATAAATTCTGTGCTATGTATTTGAGAAGAGGAGACAAAAAGTGAACTGGACTCAATGCTTGATTAAGGAAGAAGGATGAGGTCCCTATTTTGGAAGTAGAGGAAGATCCCTATTGTCTACAAGCTAAGGTATTATGTAACGAAATATTAATTCATGATGTCTTACTAGATGGAGGTGTTGTAGTTAATGTAATGACTGATTCTGTAATGAATATGTTGGGTTTAAAAATTGATCACCCCTCAAAGCTTATGTTAAGGTCATTAAATAAGGGAAAAACCAAACTATAAGGTGTTTTTTCAAATGTGGCAATATCTATCATGGGTGTTGTATGTGTAGTAGACTTTTCGATAATGAAGAATGGTAATGTTGTGTACCTAATGTTGTTTGGGAAGGCCATGGATAAGGAGAGTTCATGTAAGAAACTAATGGAATGAAGGCTTCATGACACTTGGACATAGAAAAGAGAGGGTGAAGATAAATCTGATCCATCGACATCATATAGTGGGACATGTGGATTCAAGTGATGCAATTGATGATTGGACATCCACTAATTACTCTATTTCTAGTGAAGTGGACACATAAGATGAATAAAGTGTGGTGGATGTGTCGGTCATGGATATCCTTCCAGTCACACCGACTCATGAACCCATAAAATTATCTTAAGAAGAAATTTATGATCATCTCCAACAAATACAAATTGGTGATGTTGTCTTTGGAAAATGAGAAGGGATCCTTCCTCTAACTCTTTAGAAGGTACACACACTTATTCACTTTTTATTACAAAGAGTTCAATAAAGTAAGTTTGGTAGAACATTCTATTGAGTTGGTAGATGGTGCTAAGCAATAAAGAAAATGCAATATAGAATGAATCCTATTTTTACAAGACTATGAAAGAATAAATAGATAAGTTTTTGATGCATGATTCATATTTGTTGTGGATAATTAATAATGGGCTACTCCCATTGTTATCTCGATAAAAAATAATGAGAAGCTAAAATTTGTGTTGATTACAAGAAACTTAAAAGGCAACAAAGAATGATCATTACCCTCTTCCATTCTCATACGAGATCTTGGACGAAGAAGTAGCTATTAGAGTGTTATAGTTTTTAAAATGGATATAGTAGGTACAATCAATCATATAGCATAGAAAAATAAACTCAAGACTACATTCACCACTCCTTGGGAACATTTGATTATAGAGTTATTAGAAACATTCCAACACCTAATGAATAGGGTGTTTAAACCCTACATTGGAAGCTTCATCATAGTATTACTTGGATGTTTTTTTCATTCATGGGAGAAAAATGGACCACCCTGCACCAAATGGAGGCAAAATTTAAAAGGTTAGATGAACCAAAACTCTCAATAAACCCTACGAAGTGTGTCTTTGGATTTTCTAAAGGTGTCTTGTTAGGACATGTTGTATTTAGAGATGGTATTGGTAATCATCCGATAAAGTTTCAAAAATAAAGCACTTAGCATTCCCTATGAATAGAAATAAGTTAAGATCATTTCTAGGCCATGTGGGTTACTATAGAAGGTTAATCAAGAGTTTCTCAAATATTTTATAACCATTAAACATGTTCTTGAAGAAGGATGATTTGTATGAGCCGGGAGAAAAGGCGCATGAAGATTTTGAACTAAAGAAATATTTGGTGTCTTCCCTATTCTAAATAATCCAAATCTGAACCAAAATGTTTGTTGTATATACTGATGCTTAAGATACAATGCTAGGGAAGTACTATAAGCCAAAAGGATGAAAAGGGGAATGGTCATGTGATTTACTTTGGGAGAAGACAAATGATAAGTGATGAGGTAAATTATACTGTAACTCAAAAAGAGGCTCTATTTATCATTTTTATTGTAAATAAGTTTAGAAATTACTTTCTAAGGAAAAATTTTACTATTGTAATAGATCCTCAGGCTCTAAAATATATTGTGAATAATTCTAACCCATCGGGAAGGATAGAAAGGTGGAAAATTTTACTACAAGAATTTGAATTTGATATTATATATAGGTAGGAAAGAAGCATGTTAATGCAGATGCACTCTCCAAGCCTATGATGGTTTAGGACCATCTTGTGATGATGATGATTTCTAGATGTATCATTATTATCCCTTGACACAATCCCTAGTGAATACATAGATATTTGGAATTATCTGAATGATTTCAAGTTTCCTTATGGTGCCAATGCAAAGACTAAGAGGAAGATTACTCAAGCAAGTCACCCATATTCTATTTTGCATGGAGTATTATTTTAGATAGGGCCTGATAAATAATACAAGAGGGAAGTTGGGTGTGATAAAAAAAGGAGCTAATTGAAGAATTCCATAATGGAACATATGGAGGAAACTTCTCTAGACAACTTACATCAAGAAGGATCCTGGATGCAGGTTATCACTACTAACTCTTTTTAGAGATTGTTATTATTATTGTAAGACATGAGATATTTTTCAATCACATGGAAATTATTTGACTTCATCAACTCCATTATGTCCAATTCTTCCACTTGGTCCCTTTGAAAAGTGGGGAATAGATATTTTAGGTCCACTTCAAACTACGCCATGCCAAAATAAGTATATTGTGGTTGTCACCAATTATTTAACCAAGTGGGTTGAAGCTAGACCCTTAAAAACACCTTGCATGGATGAAGTGGTAAGGTTCATGTATGAATGCATTTCACCATATTTGGTTTTCCATTAAAGATTGTAACAGATCAAGGAATCCACTTTATAAATGAGCTAGTAGAAGCCCTAGTAAATAATTTTCTATTAAGCATATGAAGGCCACAACTTGCAAGCCAAGCACAAATGGATAGGTAGAGTGAGAAAATTATGTATTGTGCCAAATCCTAGAAAAATATGCAACTTTATAGGTGAATAAGAGGGATAAAAGGATTTATGCAACTTTGTGGGCATACAAGGAAACATCAAAGTCAACAACATGATACTTCCTATTTCAATTGGCTTATGGAATTGATCCAATTCTTCCTATTAAATTTGATATTCCCACTTTGTAAGAGTTATGAAAAATGAAAGGATGGATGAAAATAATCCTGTAAAAGAAATATTGGTACATCCTCATTTGTTAGAGGAAATGAGGGAAACAACAAAGGATACAAGCTATAAGAATAAAATGAAATAGAAGGATTACTTTGATCAAAATATCCTCTGGTCTCCATTTTAGGTGAATGAATTGGCTCTAGTATATGATTCCCAATAAAAATGAGGAAACAAAGAAAAATTCTTACTAAATGGATGGAACCCGGAAAAAATAGTAGTTGTGCATGAAAATGGTACTAGGAATTGGATGGTACTCCAATTAGGAAATGGGTCAACCATGAAAATTTAAACATTTTTCATGCACCTGACTTAAATCATCAACTTCAAGGAAATAGTAGTTGATAGGAGGGGGAAGATGTCAACACTAGAATTTTTCTTCATAATTTCTATTTCTTTAATGTATGTATTATGAATAAGTTGTTGTTAAGTATAGTTAGTAATAACGCCCATTAGAAGATAACACGCTACTAGACAATGCCACTAATAAATGATAGTATGGTAATAGTCAAAGTACGATAGGAATGTTGTGGTAAAAAGTAAATATTTGTCATAAGTGGTCCCAATAATGTTAAAATGTAAAAGTTAGGGTAAATGGATAAGTAATGTCTACATGATTTATAATTAGAAATATTACATTTTTAATATTGGGGTAGGTGCAAAAAGATGGGGAAAAAATGGGGTAAAAAAGTGGCACCTTTTTCTTGAAATTAGCAAAACTTGAACTTCATCAAATAATTAGGCATGCCTATGCTCAAAATTTGACAAAGTGATAAGAATAAGTACCATAGATCTCTAAATCTAGTTTCTAAACTACTATTTTTTTGAAAATGGTTGAGATTAAGAGGGTCAAATGTGTGTGCACACAAAGTATGTCTATTTTTGTGTTAAAAAGATAAGAACCTATTGTGTTTGTGCCCTCCCCTCCCCATTTTCTCGAGTTCTATTTTTTCAAATCCCTTTAAGAGAAAGTTATTTGAGACCATTTATGAGGTACCATTATTTTTTTATAATTTTTGGATGAATGTATAATTTTTATTAATTTTCAAAGGGCACATATCCTAAAAAAAGAAATATTTGTGTTGCAGACCCCCATAAATTTGAGAAAAAGTCATTTTTTTTAGTTTTTTTTTAGTACGTGTAGAATGAAGTTCAGAAAAACCACTTTTTTTATTTGGATGAAAAAATCATAAATTATGCACCAAAATGTATGCATAGGTTTTGGTAAGAAAACAAGTCACTAGTAAAAGAAAATATGGATGAAAGCCTTAAAATCATCGATTTTAGAAAGAATTATATCATCATCTAGGTAAAACGGATCTTGAGATCATAGTAGAATTTATTTTTGAATATTATGTTTTAATGCATGAGATTTTGGGGTGCACATATGAAATTTTGATTTTTTTTTTGTCGAGACACGGTTTTAATCATGAAGAAATAGTCCAAACCTTTGGTTTGGTAATCCAAGGAAAATCCAAGCCTATGGATTGAGAATTTCAAACCCAAAAAAGGTGAAACATGAGCGAACTATAACGTGCTCACGTTATAAAGAACTTGTGTTTTAAAGTGTTATGGGTTTTATGTGTTTATGGTATGCTTTTATGTACAAAAATAAATGTTTAGGGCTTAGGGCTCAGGGTTTAGGGATCAAGGTTTAGGGTTAAGGGTTTAGGGTTTATGGTTTATGGTTTTAGGTTTTATCATTTAGGGTTTAGGGTTTAGGGTTTAGGGTTTTGGGTTTAGGATTTAGGGTTTAGGATTTAAGGTTTAGTGTTTAGGGTTTATGGCTCAGGGTTTAGGGTTTAGGGCTCTAGGTTTAAGGTTTACAATTTAGGTTTTAGGGTTTAGGGCACATGATTTAGGGTTTAGGGTTTAAGGTTAAGGGTTTAGGATTTAGGGTTTAAGGGTTAGGGTTTAGGGCTCAGGGTTTAACAATACTTTTCCAGGTGTAGCTTCCCTCTTGAGGATCATATTTATATTCAATGTATCACCATTAAAGAGGGAAGCTCCCTTGGCAAATTGGTTATTCAATATGATGTGGAAGATGAGTAAAGAAAATGAAAAATGGAGAATTAGTTTTCATTGGTAATTAGTACTAAGTATTAACAAGACTAATATGGCTTCCGACTACTTGAATAGGAGGCCATGACAATATTAGAAGGATATTTCCTAGTCTCATGCCTAGAACCATCATTGAGTCATTTGTGTAAAATAAAGATAGCGATAGGAGTATGGCTAAGTACATAAAGGAGTTATCAATTTCCTAGTAAATATTTCTTGTTTTGTTTTTAATAGGAGTCATTTGGCTTATGGATTAGTAACCTTCCATTCATTGATAATTCCTTCTATGATAAACCCATGGATTCTTTCAAAAGTGCCTTAAAAAAGACAAGGGTTGTCATTATGCCTAATGAAGGCTGTGATGTGATGTGTCAAAACTATATAGTCCCATGAACCTCTTCTTCCTTGAAAGTCCTTGGTTTGTCTTAGTAATGATGTCTCTTTATATCTAAGGATTGAGGACTATTGGGGTCTGTGGTAGGATTGGAAATTTAAGAATAATTGAGCATTTGAATCAGAATGTCGTTGCATCTGGAGAAACATTGTCAAACATTGGATTAATGCATCTTGGAAAATAAAATTGAACCTCATAAATCCTCTCCAATTTCTAGCGTAGGTTGTGTTCCTAGTCCTGTAGTGGGTATTAACAAAAAAGAAAACAAATTTCACTAGAATTACTTATGAAATGTATTCCTTTGCTTGAGCTTATCTTTATAAATGCAATCCCGCTTTCAAGTTCTCCAAATTTTCTAAATTTGCGGAGAATTGACATTATGGACCTCTGAAGGCATGAAGAAAATGACAAGTTCATTTCCTCCAATAACCCTTAACACGGAGCCCTAAACCCTAAACCCTAAAACCTAAATCCTAAGCTATAAATATAAAACCTAAACCCTTAACCCAAAAAGGTAAAACCTAAACCCTAATTACCAAAATTTTAGCCCCAAACCTAAACCTTGAACACCCAACCTTAAGCCCTAAGTCCTAAACCTTAAACCCTAAACCTTAGACTCTAAACCTTGAACCGTAAACCCGAGGCCTAAATCCTAAACTCTAAACCCTAAACCTTGAACCTTAAACCCTAAACCCTAAATTTTAAACATTGATTACTAAAAATACTTGTTGGAAAGAATTCTAAAAAAAGATACTAATGAGAATGATTTAAATTGGTACAAAATTTTTAAAGGAGGGAAATTTCAGATATCAATAAATATTTGGCACAACCCTTTTCTAAGACCCCTTCCCGAGGGAATCTTACAAAGAAATTTTACCCAATAGAGTTATCTTCATTTTAACATCATATGGGAACAATTTCACTCACTATAATTTTCTTTGTCTTACCCATTCTTATTACTATTTAAAGAGATTATTCAACTGAAAAGGGTTCATATACTTCGTAGGCATAACATTAAAAGAGAGTCATCACAATTTTATGCATTTCATCTGCTAATATTTTGAAAGAGGAAATGTCAAATATTCAAGATTAAATTGGTACAAAGAAATCTTACCAAATACAAATATCTCCTTTTTTCCTAGCTTGTGAAATATTTGGAGCTCTAAGAGTGTTATAAATAGAACAATTATATGAAGAATATCAAGAAACATTCAATAGTGCAAGTACATGTGGAGAGAAACACGTTTGGAAGAGATGTGTAATATATAAGGTTTATTGATCCTTATGTTTCACTCGGAATGACTCGTTCTTTTTAGAAAGCAGAGATAAGGTTAGGGTTAGGAGGAATACATTGTAAAATGTCGAGATGGTGTGCGCGTACCATAGAGAAAGATCAAAGCTGATTGCAAAGAACTCCTTTTTGTCTTGGAAGGACTACTGCAAATAAGAACACAAGACCACAAGATTTTGATTAAACAATAAATGAGGAAATTGCCTTGGGCCCAGGAAATATAAAACTTCCTTTCGAAGGTGGTCGGTTTCTGCTAATATGAATTAACACAAAAAAGCGTAAAATATCAATTAAGTTGTTTCGTTGAAGCTGGTAGGGAAAAGGTTGTTTTTCTGGTTTGGATCGAAGGAACCGATGGCGGTTCGCGATACCGATGCCGATTCTTTGATAACCGATACCGGTGGGTTATAGGATCTTCTTGATAGCTATGGTGTTTGTAAGGCCTGGTTTATGGATGATATTAGGAAATGAGATGATGAGGGTAAAAGAATAATGAGTTAGATGTAATGGCACGTTGGGTAGTGGACTCGAAGCGGATTTAGGAGGACTCGAGATTCAAGAAACATAAGAAATGTTATAACAGAGGACATACGCAAGATGTGACTTACTGGTTTTGACCAAGATGCAAGGTGATCTCCTTCTTTGTAAACACTTCTAGTATTTCCACTCATCTCTGCTTGGTCAAGTGAAGATCGGACTCTGTTCCTCGCTCCCGATAATCTCTGTTTTTCAGAAATCCTTCGGTGATCTCTAAAATGAAATTCGATCCGTTGTTTTGGTTTGGGAGCCCATTTACAGGAGGAACCGATGGCGATTACGTATGTAACCCGATGGCGGTCGAGTAGGAACCGGCATCGGTAAGGAAAAAAGTAGGCTATTTTTAGTAAAATAGCCCACCTTCCCGCTTTTCTCCAGAGAGATCAGTTGCGGGCTTGGTCAGTGGCTAGAAGGTCGGCTTTGGGTGCGAGTAAGGAGGCATTAGTTATGGATGTGAGTCTAGACCAAGTCATGGGTCTTAATTAGGTTAGTTTAGGGTTAGGGCTAGGTCATGATGAGGTGGAAAAGTGAGGTGGCGGGTAAGGTGATGTGGATTTATCAATTATAAGGTAATTAATAAATAATTGTGTAAGGTTTAGGTGATGAGGTTAGATTGCGAGATGAGATGCGGGTCTGAGGGTCGTAAGACACAAATTTAGTGTCTACATTAGCCCCTTATTGTCGTGTAGCTTGTTTTGTAAAGGCGCACGGACAATAATATGAAGTGGTTACTCTGTTAAGGGTATAGGTAATCCCCCTCAAATCTATCACAGATTGAGTGAATGAGAAATCGCAGGATAGGGTTGATAACGATTAAATGGGGTAGAGGGAATGGTAAGATGGTGGGGTAGGTTCGAGGAAGCGAGACGCATATTGAAATGCCATGAAATGCGACTAGGGTACATGATTGACGAGCAAACCAGCGGTTTAGAGGCAAAGGTCGATAGTTTATCAAACAAGGGTGATATAATCCTGGTATCAAGGCATAGAAGTAGCCCCTGGGGTATATAACAAAGGTAAGGTGCACGAGAACGTTTAGGCATGTTCGGCAAAAGACTCAAAAGGTTGGTTTGGTTGAGATAAATGTCACGGTCTGAGTGCTGGGCAAAGTTGGTCGACAGATCAAGTCAAGGACCCTAATCATGCTAAAATATGAAGCAGTGAGCTCGATTGAACAAAAAACTACCGGATGGGTGGATAAAAGTGTATGGTGTTGATTTTGGGTAAGGGATGGAAGTGGTGCGGCCGTGGGTCGGGCAGTTGTTGGGTTGCGGCCTTGGGTCGGGCAGGAAGGGTAAAGGAGGCCTTAGGTCGAGCCAAATAGTGAGGGCGAGGCCTTGGTCGGGCGATTGGTAGGTTGAGGCCTTGGGTCGGGCCAAATTGGTAGGGCGAGGCCTTGGGTCGGGCCAAATGGGTAGGGCGAGGCCTTGGGTCGGGCCGAATAGGTAGGTTGAGGCCTTAGGTCGGGCCGAATAGGTAGGTTGAGGCCTTAGGTCGGGCCGAATAGGTAGGTTGAGGCCTTAGGTCGGGCCGAATAGGTAGGTTGAGGCCTTAGGTCGGGCCGAAAAGGTAGGTTGAGGCCTTAGGTTGGGCCGAATAGGTAGGTTGAGGCCTTAGGTCGGGCCGATTGGTAGGTTGAGGCCTCGGGTCAGGCCAAGGTGGTAGGGCGAGGCCTTGGGTCGAGGCCAAATAGGTAGAGTTGAGGCCTTAGCCAGTCGGGCCGAATAGGTAGGTTGAGGCCTTAGGTCGGGCCAAATAGGTAAGTTGAGGGTGGAGGTCGGTGCCAAATAGGTAAGTTGAGGCCGTAGGTCGGGCCAGATCAGTAGGTTGAGGCCTTAGGTCGGGCCGAATAGGTAGGTTGAGGCCTTAGGTCGGGCCGATTGGTAGGTTGAGGCCTTGGGTCAGGCCAAATTGGTAGGGCGAGGCCTTGGGTCGGGCCGAATAGGTAGGTTGAGGCCTTAGGTCGGGCCGAATAGGTAGGTTGAGGCCTTAGAGTCGGAGCGAATAGGTAAGTTGAGGCCGTAGGTCGAGCCTAATAGGTAAGTTGAGGTTGTAGGTCGGGCCGAATAGGTAGGTTGAGGCCTTAGGTCGGGCCGATTGGTAGGTTGAGGCCTTGGGTCAGGCCAAATTGGTAGGGCGAGGCCTTGGGTCGGGCCAAATGGGTAGGGCGAGGCCTTGGGTCGGGCCGAATAGGTAGGTTGAGGCCTTAGGTCGGGCCGAATAGGTAGGTTGAGGCCTTAGGTCAGGCCAAATAGGTAAGTTGAGGCCGTAGGTCGGGCCAAATAGGTAAGTTGAGGCCGTAGGTCGGGCCGAATAGGTAGGTTGAGGCCTTAGGTCGGGCCGAATAGGTAGGTTGAGGCCTTAGGTCAGGCCGGACAAGTGAACAAATGGTGTGCAGCAAAGGTGGATAGAGGCGATATTGGTGAAAAAGAGGCAAGGAGTAAATAAGGGGAAAGAATGGGGGTGAAAGTTGGGTAGAGGCGATGTCGATTCTGCATGACCGATATCGTTAAAGACCGATACCGGTTCTTAGGGCAAAATGAAACCGATATCGGTGAAAGGCGAAAAACCTATAAAAAGAAAAATACGGCTTGTCATTGTCACTTTTGTTATTTGCAAACCAAATCGACTTGTCCGATGTGAGAGTTGAGATTAGAGGCTTGATTGAGTGAGGTGGAGCTATTGTATTGGCGGAGAGAGTTGATAGTGGGCCCGATTAAGGAGGGAGGCAGCATTGATTGGCCGGGACCCGCCAGCATCGGAGATTGGAGCCATGGCACAGCAGGAGGAGCCAGAGGGGCCGACCGGTTTGGACCGCTACCACCATCCCACCACGACGACGTGTCGTCGTTCGGGTAGGTTCAAAACTCTTGAATTTGTGCATTTAAATGGTTATTAGGCTACATTGGGGGTTTGGGAAGGGATTTGTATTTGGTAGGAAATTAGGAGTAGATGGACGTAATTTGAAAAAGGGAGAGGGTAGATAGGTAAAATATGCTAAGGCGGCTAGGAGGGTAGAATTTGAGGGTGTTTGGGTGGGTAAATGGGTAGAAATAGGTGAAAAATGGGTTTTGGGGCCGCATGGGGTTCGGCCGGGGAAGACGATGGACCGATGTCGGTCACTAAGCGATTTTTTGACATCGATCATGCAAAGGATATGGAAAGCACAGGAAGGGACCGCGTCGGTCATGTATCGGCCAGTGTCGGTTTGTGTGTGGGAGGGGTTTGTTGTGATTTGGGGTTGGGTGGCTTTGTTTTTGTTGTTGTGGGTTTGGGTTTGGGGTGGGTGTTGTGTTGGGGTTGGGGTTGGGTTTTGGGGTGGGTTTGTTTTTGTTGTTGTGGGTTTGGGTTTGGGGTGGGTTTGTTTTGTTGTTGTGGGTTTGGGTTTGGGGTGGGTTTGTTTTGTTGGGGTTGGGGTTGGGTTTGTTTTTGTTGTTGTAGGTTTGGGTTTGGGGTGGGTTTGTTTTTGTTGTTGTGGGTTTGGGTTTGGGGTGGGTTTGTTTTTTGGGGTTGGGGTTGGATTTTGGTGCGGGTGGGGATAAAAAGGGGTTTAGATGGTAAAGTAGATGTTGTAATAAAAGTAGGGGCTAAGGATGTGGGTTGGTTTTGCAGCACGTCGGCCAGTTGACGATGCGGGATAGATGCCCCGCTGTGCCAGTGCGGATGCGGCCACATGTATCTCTGCGGCTCATTGGGCCATCTTGCGCGAGTGGGACTCGGTGGAGTCCAGAGGTACAGAGAAGCGAGAGAGAGATCACGCCCGATGGTCACCCTCATCGAGAGATGGGATCCGGCGACAATGTGTTCCATCTCCCGACCCGGGAGATGACCGTCACATGGAGGATGTGTATCGCATCCTTCTTAGTTACTCTATCGAGGGAGAGGTAGTCTTCGGGGGAGATTCGTAGACCTGCCATGGACAACATACATCGTAGGTTTTTGGGGATGCACATGCCTTGTACACGACCTACCATAGCGCAGTATAGTACGGTGATATGTACCGTGCGCATCGACATCGGAGACACGACCGGCCGTGTTGATGATGGTTGGGATCACCTGCGCTCGCCCTCCCGGACTCGTGAGGAGGCCGCTTCCCACGAGCATTGATGGGGGGTGCTGCTTGAGATGGTGGAGGAGCACACTGATTACGCCTAGGCACCGAGTATATCTAGTGCAATTGTACGCATGGTGGAGCTATGGGGCTATCGCCGGAGGAGGTGATTCGGTATTTGCTCTAAATTTTGTTGCATTGTTGGGCATACGAGCACATCGTATGTATCGAGGCCGATAAAGAGGGTTACCCAGCAAACAGGGGCCACGGTGTCATATACCGATATGGCTTTCGAGAGGTGGTTGGGGTCGTGGGCGACCACGAGCAATTGTTGCGCAGGTCGGGATGTGGCGTCTTATAGAAATTTGCTAGAGGGCCTGACAGCAGTGGACATTGTATGGAGACCCCACAGAGGTCACCATCCCGGCGAGAGGAGCTCACAGACAAACTGCGCCGATCCAAAGACACATTCTAGATAGCAGGACGGAGGCCGGGAGAGAAACGAGAGGATACCCCTAGAGAGGGTACGCGAGCAGATGGGGCTGCGACAGATGAGCCCCCTCCCTTCCTCGTCACAGAGGGATGATGTAGAGGCCCCACCGCCTGCACTTACCTTTGGATCCAGATTGTGTAGCGGAGAGGTTTAGCAGTGAGGGTGTAGATGATGCTAGGTGCATGGGAGCATATAGGGTGTGGTGGGTCAGGAGAGCAGCCAGATAGTATCGCCTACACACCAGACTTGGCTGCAGATTATAGGAGAGAGAGATCAGCTCGAGGGGTCAGTGCAGGCTCTTACAGGCAAATTAGCTGACACGAGCACGAATAGGTGTCTTACGAGGCTGGCTAGCCTGAGCTCGAGCACGAGCACAGGCTGAAGACCACCACCAAAGACCACATTGCCCACAGTGCAGTATAGGCAGCAACACAGTAAGTCAGCACCACCGCTGAAATGCCACAGTGCACCACCAAGAAGCACCAAAGCCACGAGCTCGGGGCATTGGTTCAGTAGGTGCTTGGACTAGCCCAGCTCCGTGGCTCGAGAGCACTATATGGAGGTTAGAGCAGAGGCCCGATATTATCGGGATATTCTTGATGGTACCGGTGTCGAGTATCGAGCTTATACGGCGCATGATAAAGGCGTAGACCTCTCACGGCCAGAGATCTTAGGAGGTGCGCAAATGACCACAGTGCGGCGTGTCCGTGAGCAGGCAGAGGTGAGAGGCACCACGAGGGACCAGCGGGAGAGGTGCCGAGGGCGGTGGGGAGAGCCGAGAGATCCATGAAAAGGTTGTTGTATTTTAGAGATGGGCACCTGGTCTCGCTTAACTCGGGTGTATTGATAGAGACCTGCGTGCCTATGTATTATTCATGTATTCATTCATTCATTTATTGTATACCTGGCTCATGAGCCGAGTAGGGGTTGTATAGTGGATACCGGTTTGTGAGCCGAGTATATAGCTATTTTTGATACGAGAGGACCGGCCCGTGAGCCGAGTTGAGATTTTTTTGACAGTTATTGCGGCTGTGTGCGGCTTTTGTTGTATGATGAGATCACGTAAAATTTAGGTATGAGCTTTTCTAAAAATAGAAAAGCTAAGGTGGCAACTTAAGTTTTAATTTTAGAGCCACGCAAGAGGTTAAATACGCGAACGCGACGCTTTTTTGACAATCGAGACGAGGTTTTTGCATGAGAGATTTGAGTGATAAGGAGAAAAGAGACAAGGAAAGTGAATGTGATCCGAGATTCAAGATAGAAAGACAAAGTTGAAAAAGGGTGGTGATCATGGCGAGAACGAGGAGAAGCATCCAGCAGTAGGGACAAGAGGGAAGACAAGGGCCACTTGCCGGTGCTGCAACCCAAGAGGTATCACTTGTTTGTGATTTAACTATCGTATGTTTTTGGGAATGAGCTAGAGGAGAATAGGTAAGTAGATATGAGAAAGACAACATGATAGCCAGGGTATAGATGAGGTGAGTGTTATGGGGTAGGTAATTCGGGGTTTTGGGTATGTCCGTGTATATAGAAAGGAAAATACGATCAATTTATTGTCGTAGGTGGTTGTTTTAGGCAAGATATATGTAATCGATGAAGGACCGGGTAGTGGTTAGAGGTAACGGTATCGTATCGATTCTTGAAGAACCACATACTTCGTTATGTATAACCGATACCGGATTCTTGGAGGAATTTCGAGAATGTTTGAAAGACCGACAGATTGAATGGTTGTTTGTTGTTTTGGTGTATGCAGCAGAGGCGTGGCTGAGGATGAATGATTAGTGTCAGCCAGCTGTTCACGAATCCGAGCGGATGTAACACCAGCGGAATGGACATTGATAAATCATTTGGGGTTAAGTGGAATCTGTTATTATTCACGAATCACACGTAACCATGGTATGTTACAGGCGTTGATTGAGAGATGGAATCCCGAGACAAATACCTTTTATCTGCCAACAGGGGAGATGACAGTAACATTAGAAGATGTGTTTTTATTTTGAGACTCCCTATTACAGGAGAACCAGTATATCAGGCACTACCTAGCGCGGCACGGGGAGCGATAACCGCAGTATTTGGTCCATACGCACGAGATTTGACACAGCGAGGTTTATCATTTACGTATGGGGTAATGTATGCAGCACATCCCGAGAGACAAGGTTAGCGATTATTAATGATAGCGGTAGGGTATTATGCATTGAGGGCGGAAGGGGAAGATTTCCAAAGGCATTGATGTGTGTTATCCGGGAGATGATAGAAAGGAACGTGACTTTTGCATGGGCACTGCATATTCGCGGAGCTATCACAGGGTTTATGGGCTTGTAGGTGAAATCACAGATCGACACCTGATAGTTCCATACTTATTATATCTTTTGTTGGGCCTATGAGCACATTGCTTGTGTGCGACCAATAGGCCAATCCCTCCGTGCAGAGAGACCGGAGTACGAGAGGTTGGGATTCAGATCGATGGTCTAGACATAACAAGAGGAAAGATCTCAGGCCGTGACGGGTGACATTGAGTATTACAGCAGTGTATGGGAGAGAGTGACGGTCATGCGGATATCATTGAGGCCTTACGGGAACTATTTGCAAACGAGAACACATAGCCGAGGAGTTGAGGGTGTAGAGAGCCGAGAGGTGGATCGCGGGGCACGTGCAGTGAATATGAGAGGATTCCTATGGATGCGTGCGGCGACAATTTGGATTTGTCGAGGATATACCCCCGGCTTATAGACCATATATGAGGATTGATGCCGAGGCAAGATTCTCACCTCCCGGCCAACACCTCCGAGAAGGGCTCGAAGAGGTAGCAGCCCGATCGCAGGGTAATGGATGCAGAGAACAGCAGAGGCCTATAGATTATGGTGAAAGCGTGAGCTGCGAGGTATACGTGATTGTCCGACATATTTGTGATTACGGCGAGAGAGGGATCGTCTGCAGTTGTTTAGTTTAACAGCTCCAAACGCAGTGAATGAGACAAGAGGATTGTTAAGGCCGATTGCGGAGTCACAGGGGGAGACTAGAGGTCGGAGTCCTCCGCGAGAGGGCGTATTCATATGTTACAGGAGAGATTGGCAGATCGGCAGGCGGTACCACTAGCCGTGGTACCTTTGAGACGAGAGGCCCGGCGAGAGGAGTCGACGATCACGATCATCACCTAGTTCCGGGATGAGGCGTGAGGGTCCGAGTAAATGTTAGCAAGGTATAAGAATAAATAAGGATGCCGACACGCATGTCGATGATAGAGAAGATGTATTTGTTTAACATCTAAATAAAGTGAATATGTATGTTGATTTGAGTTATAATAATAAGAATGTTTTAGTTTTGACTTTCGGTGTTTTGAAAGAGGAATGTGATTAAATAGAAATACACAAAAATATTTATATTTACCACACATGATAGGTTATGGTAGGGGATGGTCGAGCTAACCTCGGGAGACCCCATGTCTCCGAAGTGCGCCTACATAGCCCATCAGCACAAAGCAAGGAGGGGCCTCAGGATCAGATGTAGTTCTCCCTTAGGACCGTAGTGGAGAAGCGAATTGAGCAATTTGGTACGGTTTAGGAAATTGGTTGGTTGGTAAAAATATTAAGATTGGTAAAGGTAAGGTTGATGGTGTTGGTAATGAATTCGTGATGTTGTCAGAAGGTATAAAGGGAAGCGAAAGTTAGCCTACCCAAGTAGAAGGGAACCATGTCTGCGATTAAGGTCAACACACAATCCTAGATGCGAGGCAAAGCAGTAAAGAGTGCTCTGTAGAGGTGAAAAGAGCTAAACAAACCACACCACGTAGAACGAGCTTGAAGCCCAAAGTCCGTGCATAGACGAGAAGTCACTAGGTGAAAAGAGTTGTGTGATCACAACCTATCGGAGTGTACGTTACGTCCCTTGAGTTGAAACAAATGGTGAGGTGAGGTGGATGGTATAGCCGAGGTGCGAGAGAACTTATTACAAAGTGAGTGTTGACGAAAGAGAACCTACCCTAAATAGACAAGTCCATGACTCAAAAGTCCTTTTGAATGAGGCTTTTATTTTATTGAATGTAAACCGATCAATGCGGGAAGTCTACAAGGGATATTGATTGTTTTATTCTTGAGGTCTTCACGAAGCCGATCGATGCGAGAAGCTTCTCGAGAAAAGGTCGATCGCTTATAGCCTGCCCTTCTCGGGGAGCGGTCTATTTATAGTAGCAGATATGATTTTAATGCATAGTTGTCCTTCAAGAGGATAGCCTATATATAATAAAGATCAATAGTTTTGGCATATAGCTATCCTTCGAGGGAGCGAGCCTATAGATAACTAGATGTCCTTGTGACGTGAAGCATCTAGGTTTGTAGGAAGTTTGACTCAAGAAAATCGCATAAGAATACGGCTTATTTTAATACGTTGAAGTCATGGACTAGACTAAAAAGGGGGAAGGCATCATTAAGGGGAGGTGAGAGGTGAGCTTGATTTTATGTGGAGATGTAGGAAACAAAGTGTACATGAAGTGGTAAATGATCTCGAGGACGAGCAAAGAGGCGGTAGTAGATAGGAAGTGATATAACACTAAATTCAATAGTAGAATAGCTTCGAAGATCTGCAAGAACATTAAGGGGCTCAGCTCAGAGTTACCATTAAGCGAAGCTAAACAA